>CM044437.1:137220623-137240218 GCA_024363595.1 Xenopus borealis
CTTTTTTACATTGTTTGTACTAGTTTAATATAATTTCTGTTACCCATGAGAAACTGTAAGTATCCAGACACCCCGTCCTAGGACCAGTGAAGTTACTACAGGCCAGGTCCTGGGCACTGTATTAACTTACCCACAGCAAACACTTTGATTCCTTGATTTTTAAGTCTTTGAGATGGAGGGTCTACGTCATCCTGAGATTTTCCATCTGTTATCAAAACTGCAACCTGAAAAGTCAAATGGAAAAAAAAGTCTAGTAGCATGATTTAATAGGTCATCCTTGTTGTCTTTATGTAATGACAAGATTTTGTCACAGCTACAAAACATACAACAGAGCAAACAAGTCTAGAGTTGGGCAGCAATAACAGGACTGATGAAAATATACTGCAGTAAATTACCAGACTTCTCTAGGGAAACCATTTTGACAAGTAAAAGATAAGAATAACTGTTACATCACTGCAAATAAATAGTCAGTGTCATTAATCCTTCAAGGCAGATGTTGTATGAAGCCTGGATCTATGGTGTCCATTTTAGGTCATCTTCTAATTTCAGAATACTCCTCATTATATTCATTCTATAATTTAATTGTATTTTGAACCATTATTTTGATCTCTAACTATCTCAAAGAATGGGCATTGTAGATCAAATAGCTTTCACTTGATCAAACTCATTTTGGTCCCTACAAAGTCAGCTGATAACCTATCCTAATATTGGAAGAACTGGGATCTAAGATCCATGCCTAATCCCTAACGGTTAGTCTGCCTATTGATTCTGATGTTTGATTATATCCTAAAATATAAAGAGTATGATCCTATGTAAAATACTAACAGAAGTGAGAGCACTTGGGAGAAATTCATGGTACCTTAGGGACGTTAGGTCGGATCATTGTAGGTCCAAAGAAATTATCCCCGGCATATCTCAACCCAGCACCAGTCCTTGTGTTTCCACCTTTGTAGCCCAGGTCTCTGAGAGCTTGAACCACTTCTGTCCCATTCCGGTGAGCGGTAAATGTAAACTCTATTCTGCAGATAATAAAAGAGACCCAACAACAACCTAAAAACTGGTGCTTTTGTGATGATCAAAGACCAAGTAGCTTTTATTGAATGGTTTGGAAATGGACAGATACTGATTGGACATGGTAAGAAATGCATTTTGATGGCTCTCCAAAAAGTCAGTCACTGTTTATAAGTGAAGAATCTGTTAATACCCACCTGGGATCATCACTGTATTGCACTAAGCCAAATCGTACACCTTCCCTGCCGATAACATTTATAAAGGGAATGGTCACCCCTTCCATAAAGGTCTTGATCATCCGAAAATTTGCCCGGCCAATGCTGGATGAACCATCCACAATGAAGACAATGTCCGAGTCATAGACATTCTCACACCTTGCTGCAAAATGAGCAAACGTTCATGTTCAGCAGAATCAAACTTATTTTTGTTTTAATATACTCGCTGCAAAATATATCCAGTATATATAATCCATTTTTCTGAAAGTTATATTATATTATGAATATAATAAATCCCTGTACTGTGACACAAACTCTGGAATGTGACCAATGAAGCTTTTATGCTAATCCTATGTTTAACATTTTGACAGCTGGAAATGTATAATTAATTCCAGTGGAACTTTCCTCTTTTCATTAGTAAAATATCACATCAGTGGGGGGGGGAATCATATTCACCAGTGCTGTGAATGGCTTTTGAGCCAAATGGGAAGTTGTGTCTTAAGTTACATTTTCCCTCAAATACATTTATTTCTAGGACTCTTCCAGCTGCTTCAGCTGAGACTTCTGACATTTCTATTGAGCTGCTTTTCCAAGAAGTTATTGTAGTGGAAACCAGAATCCATATGTGAGTTAAAGTACAGGTATGGGATCCGTTTTCCAGAAAACTCCAAATGACGAGAGAATCAAATCTGAAAAATATTTCCCTTTTTTTCTGTAATAATAAAACAGTACCATGTACCTAACTAAGATACAATAGATCCTTATTGGAGGCAATGCAATCCTATTGGGTTTAATTAAAGGGCAAGGAAAGTCTAAAATAGAATAAGGCTAGAAATGCTGTATTTTGTATACTAAACATAAACATGAACTTACTGCACCACAAGCCTAATCAAACAAATGATTTATGCTTTCAAAGTTGGCCACAGGGGGCTGTCATCTTGTAACTTTGTTATACATCTTTGCAAGACTAGACTACATACACATGCTCAGTGTGATCTGGGCTTCTTAGGGATCTGCTTGAGTTCTGCATGGCTGGTAAGTAAGGCAGGGGGTATGATTGTTTCCCTGCCAGGTGTTAGAGACCGTCTGACAATTACTATCCACAGAAGTGAATGAATTTCACTGCAAACAGTCAGGTTTCTTATAAAAACGGTACATTGGAGATTAATTTCTTTTTCATTGAAGAAAGTAAAAATGGGATTTTATTTCTTTGCCTTTCCTTGCCCTTTAATGATTAAATGATGTTTTAGTAGTCTTAAGGTGTGGATCTCCAAATTACAAAGAAATAAAGATTCCTTATCAGGAGAGCATTCCGAATAGCAGGTCCCATACCATTACCAGTTGGCACCTGTAAAGGAGGAAAGTTGTTTCCGTAGACTGGAGCCTCTTAAAAGTGCCGGTAAAAATTATGGTTGATCCCAATATAGGAAGGTCGGTATTTTTTTCCAGAAAAGGTGCCAACCCCAGTGATCGGAGGCTCAATCTGACACTGATCTCAGCTTTTAAGAGCATGTCTATGTGGCATGATGTCATGGCGGTCTGAGGGAAATGCTAAATGGAAAACTAAGGTTATCTTTGGGCAAACAGGCATATGCCTCAGCCATTAAACTGATCATGATAGAACAGTGTACGATTCTTTAAACGTTCTTTAAAAAGTGCTCAAGAATCTATTCCACTGAATAATGAAAATCCTTGGGATAATGAAGTGAAACATTGATTATACTGTGCACCAGGCCAATAATCATTAAAGCAGTGGTACATCTTTAATTTAACTTAAACTTAATTAATATGTAAGAGAATGGCCAGTTCTAAGCAACTTTGCAATTAATTTTTTTTTATAGTTTTTTAATTATTTGCCTTCTTTTTATTTTCATCTTCAAATGGGGGTCAGTGACCCCATCTAAAAAACAAATGCTCTGTTAGTCTAGAAATGTAATGTTATAACTATATTTAAATCACTCATCTTTCTATTCAGATCCTCTGGTATTCATATCCCAGTCTCTTATTCAGATCAGTGCATGGTTTCTAGGGTAATTTGGACCCTAGCAACAAGATTGCTAACATTGCAAACTGGAGAGCTGCTGAATAAAAAGCTAAATAACTAGAAAAAAATCCAAATTGCAATTTGTTTTGGAATATCCCTCTCTACATCATACTAAAAGTTAACTCAAAGGTGAACAATCCCTTTAGCATTAACCAATCAGCTTTCAACATTCTAGTACTAGAATGATCCACACTAACTGCTGATTTTAATGGTTTTATTGGACTCCAAAACAATGTGAGCCCTACTACAACATAGCACAAGTTTAGGTCAAGGGAATTTCCATTCGTATTACTGACGAAAAATGGTTTCATTCAAACGTCAATAGAATTTATTTATTGTGCCCTTAACAGCAGAGTCAGGGTTAACTTCAGGTGCCTAAAAAGCCTGGGGTAACATAGTAAAGCCAGATGACCAGATTTATCTGTATCTGTAGAAACATCACTCAGTAGGGCTGTCAGCCTGTCTCATACCTGGAGCAGCAATCATCTCTTTAGTCATACCCATCATTCTCCTTAATTGAGATCATTTTTCTCTTGGAGCGGGAAGGTGTTTCTTACTTTGTATTGAATTAATATTTCGGCTACAACATAGAGTAACGAAAATGACCAGACATTTTCAGTCCTGCAAAGATGATCCTTGCAGAGATTGTGTTACTTTAAATGCAAACCCTCAAAGCATTGATCATAGAGTATTTTTGCAGTTTATATTATTGTTTTCTAGCAGTTTTGACACTGCTAATGTAATGAATTTGAAACAACAGTGCCCCCTGCTGTTCAGTATGGTTGACTGGCACAATCAATAAAATATTAAGTTACAGGGAAAAGGAAAGTGTTGTATTGTTGCTTTGAAAAGTTTGAGAGCAGAAAGGAGTCATCCATTCTAAAAATAGCAACATTTGAATTTTTTTTTTTCACTAATTTAATTTTCTACCGAACGTGTCCAGTCAGACAAAATGAACAGAAGGTGGTGCTGTTGTTTCAAATTTATTTGATGAGCAACAGAAAAAACGAATGAGTGTTCAGTAGAGCATCTGGAGCCTACTCCTGGCACACTACAAAACGGACAGCACACTCTGCATGGATGGGGCTGTCAGATCTGTGGTTCTAAGAGCTAAACAATATATGGACATTCTTAATCAGGAATACCATATTGCAACTGGCCTTGCAACCTCATCCTCAGACACTAACACACACAAGTAGAGATTGATTCTGCTTTGCTTTAGGAAGGACAAACATTTTCATCAGTTTAATCTCAGGACACCTTCATTGCTGTAGCTCGAGCCCTTCGTTCTTTTGACTGCAAGGACTCGTCTCTGGGCATTTGCAAGGTGCTGTTAATAAATAAGTGCCCTCGAGAAGAACTTGTACTGAGCTTGGAGACGTGGATATATTTGCACAGATGACTCATATCCCCTGGAAGGTGCATTTTCTAGTGAAAGTAAACTTGACAAGGCTGAACTGTATTTCATAACTCAAATCTTTCAGATCCCCTAAAGGAGAAATATTACACTCCATGCATGAAAGGTAAATGCTTTCCTATGGTCTGGAGGCTTTGTCTCCAATAGATTGTAACATCATTCCCCTCAAGAAGCATGTGAAAGTTATTCTTATCACCATATTCCAGACAGCAAATAGCTATCAATGTTTCTACCTATCCAGCTATCATCTATCTATCTATCCTTCTATTTTCTGTCAACCTATTATCTATCTATCTATCTATCTATCTATCTATCTAATCTGTCTATCATCTATGTATCCATCTAATCTATCTATCATTTATCTATCCTTCTATCTATCTAATCTATCTATTATCTATCTATCTATCTATCTATCTATCTATCTATCTATCATCTATCATCTATCATCTCTCCTTCTATTTTCTGTCAACCTATTATCTATCTATCTATCTATCTATCTATCTATCTATCTATCTATCTATCTATCTATCTATCAGCTATTTATCCTTCTGTCTATCTAATCTGTCTATCATTTATGTATCCATCTAATCTACCTATCATCTATCTATCCTTCTATCTATCTAATCTATATATCATCTACCTGTCTTTCTATCTATCTATCATCTATCTATCAGAACCGGGCCAGGCTCCCTAGGCAACCTGGCCGGTCTCGGCACTGGCAAGTGTGCGCATTGGACCTCGCCAACGCATGCACTTGTTGGGGCTCACATTTGTGTGAGAGTTGATGCTGGTGCACATGGACCAGTTGACGCTGGCATGTGCATTCGAGGCATGTTCCCTGTGCCCATGCACAGGACACAAAAAAGACAACGATATAGCGCATACAGTTGGGCAGGGTAGGCGATGGAGCCTACTCTGCCTACCCCTAGTTCCCACCCTGCTGTCTATCTATAATCTATCTATAATCTATCTATCCATCACTTTAGCTAGAACAGATGTGCCCCAGAAGCAATATATCACCCCCAAGTCATTGTCAATATTCATAAACTAAAATGTAGATCTCAGGTAGTTTTTTTTAGCTATTTTGCTATTCAGCAGCTCTCCAGTTTGCAATTTTAGCAGTCTACTTGCCAGGGTTCAAATTACATTAGCAACCATGCATTGATTTGAATAAGAGACTGGAATATGCATAGGAGAGGGTCGGAATAGAAAGAGGAGTAATAAAAGGCTACAGTAACAATAAATATGTACTCTTAAAGAGAATTTGATTTAGATAGGGCCAATGACCCCTATTTAACAGCTGGAAAGACTGGGAAATGCACATAATTAGAAAAAAAAACTATATAAAATAAAAAATAATAAAGACCAAATGAAAAGTTGCCTACAATTGGCCATTCTATAACGTACTAAATGTCAACTTAAAGGTGAACCACCCCTTTAAACTCAATTAAATTCTTGAGCTAATTATACTGTAGTTCTACAGTGATGGGGCTGAATCCAAGGGAAAAATTGTACAGCAGTGCAGAAGAATTATAGTTCCAGAACCAAAAATTAATTTTCGTCACTTGAAATCCACTACACATAGAAATCAGTTGCAACATTACCTTGTTGCGCTGAACTTCTTTCGGAATAAAATGCTAACGAATGCAGTGCCACCAATAGGGCAGTAAACCCTCTCATCTTCTGAGCCTAAAAAAAAAAAGGAAAGTTTAGTTGTCTGATTAAATGTTTAATATTCCAGTCATTCTTTCACAAATATAGTAGAACATAAATACCATTGTTTTAATACCATTAATCAATACCATCGTTAGGTGAACACCCCCCAAAAAAGACCTCTCCTGTATATATTTTTTTTTTTGTTTCAGATTATCAGAATAGACTCAATGGGCACATTGGCACTTGGTTATACTTTATTGAGCCATCAAACAAGGCTGTCTCTGGCTGCTGCAAAGAAATACTAATGCTAGGGAAAAGAGCCTTTCTCTTGTATGGTAGCAATATTATTTCAAGTGAAATAAGGCTTCAAAATCCCTTTATAGAGTGAGCCTCAAAAAAATATCTCCTATTACACCATGATAAAACATTAGCTGAGTTGCTAAATAGAGGACCTTTCTATAAAAAGAACATTAAATGCCATGGGCTTTTGGAAATTCCCACTGCAAAATCGACTAATGCTTGTCATTCAAACACTTTTCTTCAAAATGTTTATCTTTTAGTCTTTTTTCTCTGCATTCTGTGTAGAAAATGCAAGGCTCCTAGCTGTTCATAGAAATCCCATGACCCATACCCTCATAAAAATGTCTCTTCTGTCAAATTAGTGTCCTGTGCAATTCCTGTTTTGCTCTTGGATCTAAAGCTTCTCCAGATGGTTTTACAAGAGCAGTACCCGTCTTTCAGCCTAAGCCCCCTCCACTATGCACTTTGCCAATGATTTAAATATATATAGGTGTACGATAATAAATACCATCAGTGTGCTCAGGGAAAAGTTGGAATTCAAAAAGGGCTCTGGCATTACAAGTACACATAGGCCCAACCGGCCCCCACACCAGTCTACTAAATAGTCAGTCTATGGCATCTTACAGAAGCCCCTCTGAACCCACAGACTGGCAGTACACCCTGCCTGTTATATTATGGCTTTGAGAAGATATCATAGGGGTTATTAGCTGAGAGGCAATGCCACATAGCTGCCTACTGTCCATTGGTTGATACCTAGTTGAAAGGACTTTATTCCATCTACCACCCAGATAGACTTTGGATTTATTAATATAAAAGAAGGCTTAGAAATGTCAACTACAACATGTTGAGTCTTAATAATGTGTAAATAAACAAGTCTGGATGGGTTGGATGTCTAGACTAGAGCTAAGTGAACTTTCCCTTATGTGTTTTCAGGCATTTATGTGCTATTGCAGCCAGTCAGACTTTGCCATTATCTCTATTGCCCCCCCCCAATTCCACATGTATAAGATTTCCTTGAACTTTCTTACTTTCAGAGGGCAGAGCTTACTGACATAAGGCTAAAGTCACAGGTATCTTTTTGATAAGTTCAGTGCGGCTCAATGGTGGAGGGTTAACCAGGTGTGTAAACCACTCTGTGTGGTGGAAGGAGATTTCAGGGATTACTCCACCCTTCGTGGGGTCAATATTAGACAATGATTGTGAATTTTGCCACAGGACACTGAGAAAAAGTCAGAGATTATTTAATGGTAATAAAGGAACAAAGAAAACAGCAATGTTTCAGGCCTGTTTCATATTCTATGAGGGTTATAAATAGTAGATACAGTAGGAGTAGACATCACCAGTAGTGATGGGCGAATTTATTCGCCAGGGGCGAATTCGCGGCGAATTCCCGCGATTCGCCGCTGGCGAATAAATTCGCGAAACGGCAGGAAAAATTTGCGCCGAAAAACTCGCCGCCAAAAATGAGTCGCGCGTCGTTTTTGACACGACGCGCCGCGTTTGACGCGTGACTCGTTTCGCGAATTTTTCGCGAATTTCTCTGTAAATTCGCGAATTTTTCGGCGAAGCGAAACGCGGGAGTTTCGCCCATCACTAATCACCAGCCCCACTTCTAAACTCATTACCTAGAAACACCCGTGCATAATACGGCATACTTAATCAGAATTTGTGGTTTTAAATTGTTCAAAGCATACTATAAATCCATTGGTAGAAAGTTCAATCATAGTTTTTTTTTTTTTTTAAACAGTTCACACCATTTGCTTTCATGTCCATAGTGGCTGAGACTCCATAATGACTATAGATAATCATTAATCATAATAACCTTAAAATCCACAAAAGTCATAGTCATTTTCACTATTTTTGATATACCATTTGAAATAAAATGGGTGGGTGGAACCTACTTTTTGGAAATAGACAGACAGGCAAATGAGTAATCACAACAGATGGTGTTGTAAGTAGTGGTTACTGAACCCTAGCACCAACTAATTTTAGGGGGCCTTCTTAAAGTCAACATAATTTACCAATATATATTAAAATTGCTCATAAATTAGGAACCCGCTCGTTCCCTTTAAATTCCTGGGTCCCCTTGAAGCCACAGGGTTTGCTTCCTCAATAAAAGTGCCCGGGTCCAAGCCTTCAGCACAAAAGCACAAACAGATTTGTGTCTCTAGTTAGCCCCTAGTAAATTGATGGACTTGACTCAATGACATTTGATGCTTGAATAGTTCCCATTCTTTATACAGCTTCTGGGTGAAAACACAAACTTGACTCTACTGTGAATCTGAACCTGCAAATAAATCATCAGTGATTCTGTCCTCCATGACCTGAGGTTGATCATTATGTGTTCTTGAGTTCACATTGGAAGAATGCTTTGTTTTTATTCATTCATGTGGATTTTCACCATAAATGACTCATGTAAGAAGGTTTTTATGCAATAAAAACATGCCTCCAAGCCAGGATTTCAAAAATAAGCACCTGTTTTGGCACTGGGAGCAACATCCAAGGAGTTGGTGAGCAACATGTTAATCATGAGCCACTGGTTGGGGGTAACAGGTCTATAGTGTCATGTTCAACCCATCATCACAAACACTTACAGTATGTGCAAACTAATATGTTGGAGTTATGCAGATATATTTAGAATAATACGTGGACACAAGCCATAAGAAAAATTATTTAAAGAACCAACAGAGAACATCAGGATGAATTGTGTGAAGGTACAAGTCCTAGTAATAGGCCTAGGCTAGAAAGAAATGGAGAAGATTGCTCATGTCCCATTTTGGCACTTTAATTCAGCAGTGGTGTGCCTGATGCTTGCACTGACTGGACTGCAGAAGGACAACCTTTGAGCACTGTCCACCATGAATAATTGATATAATGGGTCTATAGCACTGGTCTCTTTCATACTTACACCACCAAAGAGACCAGTGATCTTTTTTATATAATGGTGGATCTACTGGAGGAAGGGACGCTGCCTGGACAACATCAGTGCAGAGCTGCTAGGAGGCAAGCTGATTGGTAAGGGGGGCACAATGTAAGGGAACTCTGGCGCAAATATTGCACTAAAGCCCATGATACACTAGCTACTGCTTTTAAAGACATTGCCTAATATGCATGACTGTGATAGAGAATGTAGTTTGTAAACTTCACTTGGGAAAGCTCTGATGCGAATAACCATAAATGTGTCGGCGTTATATAAATTTAGGAAGATAAAATGAAAATGTGCTTCTGCCAGTTTCACTACAGATAAACACACCATGTGGCAGACACATAGCAAAATGCACACATGTACAAGCCTTCCTGAGAGCTACGCAAGGAAGAACCATTTCAGCTGTAGACACAAGGATGTCATTCTCATCATGGTAAAGAGCACATGCTGGAAACTTTGGGATTTTCTTTGCTATTTGGGGGGGGAGGTGATATATTAGAGAAGAGATCAGAGAAAGTGTCATCTAACAATGCATTAGAGCAAGTAATTAACCCACAAAAGTCAGCATGTTCTTCATCACTTATATTGAAGCAGTGTGACAAGCCCTTCCAACAACTATCATAGGCATATTCACTTGTATAATATTGCATGTTTGATTCCTAAAGGGAAAGTGGGTAGAACTGAACTCAGAACCCCAACATTGCAAGGCAGTAGTGCTAATCACTGAGCCACAGTGTTGTATATCTTATGAGGACAATTATAGGTATGGGACCTTCTATCCAGAATGCAGTTTTCCAGATAAGGGGGTCTTTCCGTAATTTTGATCTTCATACCTTAAGTCTGCTAAAAACTCAATGATGCTCTCTAGTAATATGATTGATGATTTAAATACTCATTCCAATACTTTGAATCACACATACATAATGTTTGCAGAACCAGTTTATCCAAATAATCCACATTTTAAAAAATGATTTCCTATTTTTCTGTAATAATAAAGCTTGCACTTGATCCCAACTAAGATATAATTAATCCTTATTGAAAGCTAAATCAGCCTATTGGGTTTATTTAAATTTGTTTTTAGCAGGCTTAAGGTATGATGATCAAAAAGAAAGACCCCTTATATGGAAAACCCCAGGTCCCAGTGGTGTAACCAGAGTTTACTGAACCCCACAGCAATTTATTTTTCAGGCCCCCAAAATGTTTAGCGGTTGGCTTGTTTTGCCTATATTTATTGAAACTGTATATGAATTAAAGCCACAAGGGGCCATTATATATCTTGGGCCCCCTGTGACTGCAGGGTCTGCTTTCTCTATAGTCACAACCGTGGCAGGTCCTAAGCACTCTGGATAGCAGGTCCCATACCGGTTTATATAATCATTATTTTTTCAGTTACACCGTGACAGCTGTACAGTGAGATTACTAAACAAATACCACAATGATTCCTCACCGGCACCAAAGCAAGACATCTGTTAGCTGAGCAAATCAAACCTTGCAGAGTGGGTGTGCCTTGCACAATAATGTGTAACCTGAGGCATAAAGGTGGGTAACCTGCCTACAACTGCTGTACTTGTTCATGATCTCTTAGTCAGGTTTGATTTTATTCTGTATTAACTGTTAAGGGATCTTGCACTGTGGAAACTCCAACCTTTCTTTGCAAAGGACATATGTAAATAATAATGTACAGCTGGCACAAAATATGTTAACGCGGAGCCCGCAAGGTGTCTCAGCATGGACCATTGACCATTTTGGCCTTCCATCGTCTAACAATTTGTCTTAATATGGATCCTTATCTTGTACATTTGTGCACATCTCATTATGGGATTGGTAAGCTAGGGTTACATTGGCTAACAAGATGCCTCAGGTCTTGGGCCCTTTAAGCTTGAGCAGTATAACAACGAGTCTAAACTCGGTACTTTAATTGGGCATAGTATAAAAAGATATCTCAGCATGGAGTCTGTAAATTGTACAGAGTAACAACTAGTCTCAACATGGCAAGTCTGAACTGAGAATTAAAATAGGCCCTGACATTTCAAACACTCAGAGGCCCAAACAGCCTGCCACCGGCCCAATAAGTAGTGACTGTCTATGGCAGTGGTCCCCAACCAGTAACTTGTGAGCAACATGTTGTTCCCCAACCCCTTGGATGTTGCTCCCAGTGGTCTCAAAGCTGGTGCTTATGTTTGAACTCCAGGCTGGAGGCAGGTTTTGGTTGTATAAAAACCAGGTGCACTGGCAAACAGAGCTTTGATGTAGGTTGACAGTCCACATAGGGGCCAAATGGCCAATCACAGCATGTATCTTGCACCCCAATAACATTTTTCATGCTAGTGTGGCTCCCCAACTCCGTTTATTTCTGAATGTTGCTCACAGGTTCAAAAGGTTTGGGATCCCTGGTCTATGGCATTAGTCAGAACCCACAGATTGCCAGTCCGGGCCTGCAACATGGGACCTCAAACCTTGATGTTACCATATTGACTTGGGTAGATTTTGGAAACAATGTGTCTCAATATGGAACCTTTTAGCATTCACAGTGTAACAAGGTGTCTCACCTTTAAGCCTACACCACATAACAAAGTTTCTCAATACTGGGGTATTTAAAGGGGTTGTTCATGTTCAAGTATGATGTTAATATTCTGAGACAATTTGCAGTTGGTTTTCATTTTTTATTATTTGTGGTTTTTGAGTTACTGTTTTTAGAGTTTTATTCAGCAGCTTGCAATTTCAGCAATCTGGTATCTAGGATCCAAATTATACTAGCAAACATGCATTAATGTGAATACGAGACTAGAATATGACTAGGAGAGGGACTGAATAGAAAGGTGAGCCATCAAATATAGCAGTAACAATAAATTTGTAGCTTGACAGGGCATTTGTTGTTTAGATGGGGTCAATGCCAATTTGAAAGCTAGAAAGATTCAGAAGAAGAAAACAAACAATTAAAAACTTGCTTAGAACTGGCCATTCTATAACATACTAAAAGTTAACTTAAAGGTGAAGCACCCCTTTCAGCTTTAAAGGGATCCTGTCATGGGAAAACATGTTTTTTTTTCTTCAAAATGCATCAGTTAATAGTGCTTCTCCAGTAGACTTCTGCACTGAAATCCATTTCTCAAAAGAGCAAACAGATTTATTTTTATACTGTTTTGAAATCTGACACGGGGCTAGACATTTTGTCAATTACCCAGCTGCCCCAAGTCATGTAACTTGTGCCTGCACTTTAGGAGGGAACTGCTTTCTGGCAGGCCGTTGTTTTTCCTTCTCAATGTAACTGAATAGTACACAGTGGGACATGGTTCTTAGATCTCAATGTAACTGAATACTACACAGTGCTGTTCTTAGATCTAACAGACAGATGTTAGCTTGTGTTAGGGAGCTGTAATCTGGTTACCTTCCCATTGTTCTGTTGTTAGGCTGCTGGAGGGGAAAAGGGAGGGGGTGATATTACACCAACTTGCAGTACAGCAGTACTGACTTGGGGCAGCTGGGAAATGGACATTATGTCTAGCCCCATGTCAGATTTCAAAATGAAATATATAAAAATCTGTTTGCTCTTTTGAGAAATGGATTTCAATGCAGAATTCTGCTGGAGCAGCACTATTAACTGATGCATTTTGAAAATAAAAATTTTTCCCATGACAGAATCCCTTTAACAACATAAACAGCATAGGTTACTGCATCTCAATATGGAAGCTTTAAGCTTTTGCAGTACAGCAGGGCATCTCAATGTAGAGGCTTTAAACTTGCACAGAGTAACAAGATGTCTCAGAATGGGACAATTAAACCTTTAAAATGTCTAAGCATTTCACCCTTAAATGTTCATTGTCACAAAGGTACTAACTTCACAACTTTGCCTTCGGGACAAAGAGGAAATGTGACAAATGACATATTTTTACATAGTACAAAAATTGGTAGACATTTGTTGGAGTAATGTCAGCAATTGAACAATTTAGAGAGCCCCAGCTGTTTTTGAATCATAACCCATCATTAGGATATAACCTCTTAGTGAATACTAGGACTTAAATGTTAGCAAGAGCTAGAGGATCACATTTTTATAGATTTTTTTTTTAAATAAAGTTGGGGTTCTATAACTTCCTCTTGCTCTGTTGCTTGTGGATATGTCACAGATTTTGTCATTGTGTTCATAGGAATTTGCTGTCACTTTAGAAGAACAAGTCTCCAGAAACGTTGACCCTTGTCCCTGACTTGCTTTGTTTTCTAAATTCTGCCACCTTTGGAATGGCTTCGTTTTTTTACCCCTGCCCCCTAGACAAGCCCGGCTGTTAAAGTTACTTTATTTTTTGTAATCTAATCCTCTAAAGCCACCCAATGGTCTATTCTGTTAATTGGCTTGTTAAACTCCATTCTGTTGTCTCCAGACCATTGTGGCTTATTCACAGGCTTGTTCTGGTTCATTGTAAAGGGCAATGCCAGAGCCCGGCACATTTCGAGCAAAGTCATTGTGTGGCTGCCAAATGCAGCCCTTCCCTTTATTTATAGAAACAACAGCCCTTCTGGCTCCTTCCCTCCCAGTCTTAGCATGGGCAGGGGGGTTGCTCTTGGTGCATCAGAGGATTAACCCAGCAGCAATTTGTGGGACAATTAACTTGTACTTTGCCTGAGTTAAAGAATAAATGATATGATTGTATTGTACACAAATTTCAGTTGGGGACAAATCAGACTTCAGAAGTGAGCCTTGAATTCACATCAAAGCAAGACAAGTAACATCCTGCACATGTCACAGAGACAGCTCTGGGGAACACATGTAACAGATTCCTTGTTTGGCTTTAAGTTCAAGAATAAGTTTGTGGCAGCCCATATACTAACAAAACCCCCCAGCAGTGGTAATAATGAGTCTAATCAAAAGAAACAACAAAGTTCCATTGTCATTACTCAAACTATGTGGGCCCTGCTGCACGGGCTACATCCATATATATCACAATGCATTACTGAAAGCTGCTGGGGTTCATTATCCATGGGGTTCAACATCCATGTTTTTTGCCCCTGTCCTGCACTCGGGGCAGCTGGGAAATTGACAATATGGGGCCGATTTACGAAATTCATCGAGAAATCCGATATCGAGCAAAATGCTAGCCTAAAACAATTCGATAAGCATTCGATGGTCAAATACTTATCGAATTGCGAATTTGGTCGAATTTATTTTGGGGAATAATAGTAAGTTTGCCCCTATGTCTAGCCCCATGTCAGATTTCAAAATGAAATGTAAAACAATCTGTTTGCTCTTTTGAGAAATGGATTACAATGAAGAATTCTGCTGGAGCAGCACTATTCCGGATGCATTTTGAAAAAAATATATTTTTTCCCATGACAGTATCTCTTTAAGGAGACTGCAAAGATATACAGTTTCTCTGGGTCCTGTACAATCTGGGACTCCACAGAACAATATGTGTAGCTAAGAAGAGTGGAGATAAATGGTTTAGTAGTGCAAGATTGTGGCATTAGGGCAAGTTGGAGTCTGTAACACTTTATATTGGTGTTGCAAAATGAAGGACCCTCAAGTACAACTTCAAGCAGTGGCATAACTATAGACAAAGCAGAACCCACAATTGCAAGGGAGTCAGTGGAAAAGGGGGGTCTAGACCATGGGGTCTGATTCTCTATAGCTGAAAAGAGAAACCTCTTCCTAGCTGCTCTCCCGCCTACAGGTGTGCAAAGGAGTGGGTGGGAGGGGGTGAATATTTTGTCACTGATTTCAAGCACCCCATTGACTGCCAAAGGCTCTAATAGGATGCTTTAAGGTTTTGTTTTGTTTTTTTAAATAATTAAGCTCCATTAGGCATTTTTTGTGTAGGGCCCTCCACCTCTAAATATTAGCCCTGTCTGCCAAACTGTTTCTAAAAAGTTGCAAAAAAAATAAACTTTTTCTGTGTGCAAGGTAGCATTAAATGAACCGCATTCCTTGCAGCTTTAAAGGGACAGTATACACCTAAAAATTACTTTTACTAAAAATGAGCACAGTAAATAGGACTTTCATTGACATTTTTGTCTATTATTATGAAGCAAAAATTGGAAATGTGGGTTATGCTCACGGAACTCACACCACCCCCTTCCATTGTAAAAGGGCAATTTGTTCAGAGCTCCCTAACTTCTTTAGCAACCTTTGAGCAGCTCATCATTAGGGGTTTCTCAGTGGACTGGTAATTAGTTGTATCAGCTCCTTTGAAGTATTTTGGGACCAGAAGTAACGGGAAGTACTAAAGAACAACTGGCTTCATATTCTTGTATAGTGCCAGAAATAACAGAAACAATAAATATTTCTCAATTAAAACAATAGGCAAAAAGTATGTTCAGCACAGGCTCGATTCATTCAAATGGGGTGTATAGTGTCACTTTTAATTATATTTCAGCCTGATCGAACATCTGCTGCCAACTAAAGACATTCTATTAAATGTACAGTAACTACTGTTGAAAATAACACATTATCAAGATATCCGGCATCTCCCTATTTTGATGCCTGAGGGGGTAAGATTTCAGAAGGCGCCTTTCCTTATTCCCCCTTAATTAGTAAGTATGAATGAGATCATGTCTTAGGACTCCACCCCCGAGGGATCTCCATTGGACATAGTATCTAGATTCCATGTATTTAACTCATTGTGACTATAAAGATTCTCATTCATCCAGGTCATGGTATATTTATCAAAAGTAACTCAAAGCAACTGGACTTGCTATTTTAATGAAGACGTTTCACTTCTGAGCTGATGTGTAGCTAATTACTGGTTATCAACAGTAATTATGCTAATATGGGATCTTTTATTGGGAATGTATTAGCCTGTGTTCTGTGGGGTTGTTTCTGAATTTGGAGAACTATGTCTTTAAAGCTCATATTTTACAACAGGGGTTTCATTATTATTTTTATAATGCAGGTCATGTCACAAGTGAAGTGCCATTAAGCACCATTTATATAGGGAATAATGTAGCCCCTATTGTAAAATGTAAGGATATTATAACCGATGACATCACTAAGCACTGTTTATAAGGATATCATTTATAGGATATTCATGGCTCTTGTGTATATACGTATATATATATTTTACAGACTACTTATGATGCTTGTGTATGGTGTGTATCAATCGAAACCTATGGATTTATTTGATTGTATGTTTGTAGTTCTTTTCTACAGTTTTAACCATGGCACCAGGTTTCATTCAGAATGTCGACTCCACTGCACGTGCCAAACCAATACAATATGACTTACAACATGTTTATGACCATCATATTTTACTTCAGCAGCAGCACAGTCTATGCCTTGTTCTTATTAAGAAATGCAATAACACACATCCCTTTGAAATTTTAAATCCATCGTGCTGAATACCGCTGCTTTAAGGGGTTGTGTGGATGCTGAGAGATGTAATTCAACAAATGCTGGAGGGCTGCAAGCTGCACAGAGAATTTTCTAAGAAAGGAGCAGTGAGTTTATATGTTCGGTCCTGGGCTCAGCTGCCTGATCATTGATGGAAGAGCAACGTTGGTTTCCCATGGAAATGAGATTCCACTTTTAGCATCAGGCCATACATTAGGCTGGACAATAAGAGACAGGTCAACAACAGGACGTTTATGTGTCTCGACCAGACTGTCCCAGTCGGGAACAAGGGAAGCTCAGAATTTGCTGTCAGGATGAGCACAGTGTTCAGTCTAACATTGAAAGACCCCATTATAACCCTACCCCCTTCAGACTCAGAGTCAAAGTGAAGCAATATATCTTCTACCCTTTATGCTGGTGATCATTACCCTAGAGTAGCGTTCCCCAACCAGTAGCTTGTGAGCAACATGTTGTTCTCCAATACCTTGGATGTTGCTCCCAGTGGCCTCAAGGCAGGAGTTTATTTTTGAATTGCAGGTCTCAAGGCAAATTTTGGTTATATAAAAACCAGGTGTTCTGCCAAATAGAACCTCCTATAGGCTGTCAGTCCACAAAGGGGCTACCAAATGGCCAATCACAAGACTTATTTGGCACCCAAAGAACATTTTTCTTGCTTGTGTTGCTCCCCAACTCCTTTTACTTCTGAATGTTGCTCACAGGTATAAAAGGTTGGGGATCCCTGCCCTAGAGCTACATATGCACCGACACACCCACAGTAGCGCTGCCCAAAATGCCCTGATTTGTTTGGGCTGTTTCATCAATTATGCACAAGCTGCCGCACTGTCTGACAGTCTGTGTCACCTCAAATACCAACAAACTACAGGAATGGGACCTGTTATCTACAATGCTCAGGGCCAGGGGTTTTCCGGAAAATTTTTTTTTCCGTAATTTGGATCGTCATAGTTTAAGTCTACTACGAAATCACTTAAATATTAAACAGAACCAATGGATTAAGGATTAATTATATCTTAACTGGGATGAAGTACAAGACGCTGTTTTATTTTTACGAATAAAAAGGAAATCATTTTTTAAAATTTGGAGTATTTGGATAAAATTTAGTCTATTGGAGATGGTCTCTCCGTAATTTGGAGCTTTTGTCATAACGGGTTTCCGATTAACAGATCCCATACCTGTATACTGGGTTCCTTTTGGATCTCAGTTTCTCTGTCCAAACTCAAAATTTTTATCTGCTGATGCCCCTTCTTGGTAGTGGGGTGGGACAGTATTTAATGAGGGATTATGAACACCCTGCAGCTTTGCATATCTGGTCTAGCGATCACTGTCTAGTTATTATGATCTTTAATGCTATATGAATATAACCCCTAATATCACTTTGGCAAATGGCAGGTGCTAAATGTCATACGTGCTATTTTCATTTGTCGGCTGCTAATGATTGGTGTAATTAGGAATTTTCTAACTGTCTATATCCCAGGGAAAGTAAGAAGCCAATTTGCATTTATTTTATTATCATTAATCAAAACATTACTGACGATTGGTGTAATTAGGAATTTTCGTACTGTCTATATCCCAGAGAAAGTAAGAAGCCAAATTGCATTTATTTTATTATTATTAATCAAAAAAAAAATTGCTAATATCTGTCCATTGAAGTCATGATATCATTCCCTGCATACAAGCCTGTTGTCCTCTATATGTCCCATTAGATGGAAAGCTCTTGTGAGCAGGAACAAAGCCAACGCTCTTGTTTGTTACACTGTATATTATTGTAAGGCACTGGTATGAATGAAGGATGCTGCTGCCCCGAATACACTTGCACGCTAACACTGATATGTATAACTACTTTAAGGGACAGTTTCAACAATTATCCAGTATCAAAAGAAATAACACAGACTGTACCTTGTTTGTAAGAGCATAATCCAAAGGTATGAATCCCCTTGCCTTTTCCGGATACTGGAAACTGAAGCTGGATTACTCTTGCCCTAACACGTCTTTGAATCCTGCTGTATATTTTCAGTTCCTCGTGCAATTGGAAGCTGTCACAGGATGGGAGATTATTTCTTAATACTTGCAAGAACTACAAAAGAGAAAGATACAAACAGGGTTCCCATAAAGTCTCTTCCCAGATATTCCCCTCACTGCTTCTTTCTTGGCTTGTACTCTCTGCCGTCTCATAGGATTTTTTTTTTAACATGTGCCCTAAAGCCAAAAAAAAAGAGTTTGCGTCTGTAATTAATTCAACAGCCCGTCCCCTGCTCCCCTCAGCCAATCAGCAGAGAGGGATTTACATTTTGGATACAACCTCTGGCCACCAGGTGAATGGATTAGAAGCTCTTTGAGACAAGAATGTTCTCCTTTAACACTTAAATGAGGAAAGTTTTTAGTGAGCTGTAAGAACTAGAGAGAGAGAGAGAGACGGGTTACAGTCCAGGAATATCAGTGTAAGCCCTAACAGAATGTACAGAGTTAAATCTATGTCTCCCAAGAGAACTCAAGTTTAAGATGGGGATACTATTAAAGGAATCCAGATTATTATTATTATCATGGGGATACTATTAAAGGAATCAAGATTATTATTATTTTTAACATATTGTGCAGAACTGTTAAATAAATGTGTTTATACAAAGAAATCACATGAATTACATACATAGCAACCAGTAACCGATACAAAAGTTGAAGAATAATGATGAGCA
>CM044437.1:137274105-137289823 GCA_024363595.1 Xenopus borealis
TGGGAGGGCAAAGACAGTCATTTTTGTGCACATGCCGGACTGGATGGAACTTGCATTTGGCTATGCACAAACAGATCTGCAGGAGGGACAGGCTGGGACCTGCTCAGCTTCCCTCCCATCCATTTGTGTATTTGTCTTCACTCTCCGCTGACTTCATTCTTATCCCTGCTCAGTATTCATCCCTAACAGGTTTCTGTGTCCTGACAGGTATCTCTGCTCGCTGCAGGTAGCACAACGACACGGCTAATAAATGCAGAGATTATTGCTAAAAACAAACTCCAAACATGTGAAACATTCCAAAACACTGGCAAGGGGAGAGTTAAAGGGAAGCTGTCAAGAGAAATAAATGTGCATCATTATGCAAAAAAAGGATGTTTAGTTGTATGACAAAAAAAATGTACTCTTCTTACAAAAAAAAAGTATAATTTCTGTTACTTGTCCTATTACTAACACTTAGGGGGTTATCAGAATCCATTTTCTTCTGATTATTTAATTTAAAAAAGTCCGCCTGAACTAGAATCCGTAATTTGACATTATTTATGATTAAAAAAAAAAAACTTGATTTAATCAGATCAGAGGAAAACTTTCCGTGAGAAAACCAGAATTACGATTTTTTTAAAAATTTTTCCCAAAAAGCTCGACTGAAACGCCCAAAATAGTTGGATTTTTGGGCTAATTCCAGTGCCGACAACAGAAATTTCCAAATAGGATAGGGATCTCTCCCATTCACTTACATACAACCCCAGCAGGTCTGAGATGGAGGATTTTCAGATTCTGACTTTTGCAGCCTCAGTGTATAACAAATCTCAAATAATTCACGTTTTTATCCACTAAAAATTCAGATTTCATAGTAAAATTTTTTTTACTGTTTAGAGTTTTTAGAATTTGAACTTTAATAAATAACCGCCTTAAAGTTTGTTCCAACCCCCCCAGGGCCAGAACTAGAGGTAGGCAGAAGAGGCTACGGTTGCCACCTGACCGGTATTTTACCGGCCTGGCTGGCCTGATCCCAATGTTATTAATAGGAAAAAAAAGATAAATATATAGGAAGGCCAGTATTTTTTTCAAGAAAAGGTGTCAACCCTAGGTGCAACAAATGGCGGGGGTGCTGTGCAAGTACCTTTTCTGCCTACCCCTAGTTTGTAATGATATCTATCTGCTGATATGCTGCTTCCCTCTGTCGCTTTCTCTGCCATTAGCGTTGCCACCTTTTACTGACCTTCCTATATATTTATCTTTTTTTCCTAACTTCTTTGCCCTGCCTTCACTCTGGCAAGAATCTAAATCGCACCCCGAGAACACATCCTGCTGGCAATTTACATTCTTACCAGCGGGAAGGCAGTTCAGGTAGATTGTTGCCTGGAAGAAGAGGAGATATGGTGCCGGGTCCCCAAATCTGCCCGTGTGCCTCTACCCTTAGTGCTAGTCCAGACGAGAAGATTCATCACCTAGCGACTAATCGCCTTGCGACTATCTCCCCAAACTGCTTTCCCCTGCCATTCAGCTGCTTCAATGAAGAATCGCCGGCACCAATTCACACGCACTTCCACATACCCCCTATTTTGTACATTTTACTTTAGCTAGAAGCTGTGGCTGAGCTTCATGTGGTTTTTAATAGCACCCCATACCCCCCATTGAACTAGATGTGGCCCTATGCCTTTAAAAATGGGCGTTGGTTTGGACAATTCCTCTCCCTTTATAAGCCGCATACTGGCGGGGGAGGATCGATCCTTTATACTGAAACCAAGGTTCTACTGACACTGATTACAAATAATGCTACTATGCAGAGAGACTCCTTATACTATGACAAAAAAAAGGTAAATATGTTAGGGTCCGCCATGTGGGGTTTACCTTGACGTGGTATGGCGGCTTTTCAACTTTATGATCATAACTTTGTAACTAAAAACCCCTGTTTTGCAAACTTTGGAGACAGGGGCACAGGGAATGTGCATTAAAACTAGCACTTCCATTGTACTTAAATACACTATAACTTTGCCTTTAGAGTGCTTCCACATACCCCCTATTTTGTACAGGTTACTCTAAGTCGCTCGAAATTGCCTCAAGAAAACGCAGTGCCGCATGTGAATACAGTTTAGCGGGCGAGAGACACGGGCAAGCAATTCAGGGAGATTAGTCGCCCTAAAGAAGCGGTGATTAGTCGCCAGGCGACTAATCTCCCTGAATCTTCCCATGTGGTCTAGCTCTTACAGCTTCAAAGAAGCAAGTGGCTCAGACAATAATTCTGAAATGTCTATGAGAAATGAGCCTGTGTATCTGATTGTATATATACTTTGCTTCATGTTAAAACTTGTCTGAGATAAGAGGGGTGTCAGAAGGGGGTGCTGGCGAGCAGCAGCCATATGCAGAGGGAAGAAACTTAAATGCCCCATAAATGTAAATCTGCTTTTTAAAGAAGGAGGTACATCTATTGGATTGTGTGTAGAGTGATGACATATGAAAACTCATTAACTGCAAGCACAAGTGCAGACCTGCTAAAATGGGCACAAAGCTGTGTGTATCAATGCCATTCATTGCTCCTGAGCACAATCCTGCACTTCAATGTACTTGTGTTGACTGAAAATTAATCAGTCCTGGCTGCTGGATTGGATTGAATCCTGTGTTCTTGGAAAAAATATGGCTGAAAACTGCGGTTTTAAATGAGACTTATATAATCTGCTGAAGGCTGTTAGTGGATGCTGGGAATTGTGAGAGACTAGCGTCCACTGGGAATTTTGCCCCATCACTAAAGGGAACCTTGAGAATATGTACCCTCCCCAGCTGATCAGTAGTGGGAACCACCCATAGCAAATCAGTAGTCAGTTTTATCAATCTCTTGCAAGCAGGATACTAAAGTGAATATCGGATTGGTTGTAAGGGTTACTACACTTCCTAATTGGGTAAAGCAGAGGCGCAGTAAGCAAAGTGCAATCGCCTTTGATGCACTATTTCCCCCCAGAAGTCTAGCATCATAATGGATGTAAGTGGGCAATTCTCTTGACACAATTGCAATTGATATCTGTGCAAGTTCATTGGGTGAAAGTGTACTGCACCCATTAACTCGGGGTGCAAAGTGAAGCTTGGAGGTATCACCTTGTCAGATGACAGCTCCAGGCTCTCCTGCCTTAATAGGCACAGAAGTGCTTGATTCTGAAGGAAGTCTGAGCTTCGCCACAGCACTTGCGGACGTAAATAAGCCCTCTTGTCTTGGTATGTGTTACCCCCAGGGTCACAGTGATAGGAGAAGCAGTGGCTTTTAAATTGGAGCCTCAGAGATGGACAAAAAGGTTACAAAATTTGAATATATTTGTATAAATTGTTCTCTAGAATTTTTTATTTGGCTGCTGCTGATTTCTGGGAAAGTCCCAAGACAAGACAATCTCTTAATGCCCCCAAGGTGAAGATAACCTCAGCTACACATGATAGCCTCCATCCTGAAGCAGCTTCTTATGTAGCCACAGTGTTCCTTATAGTGAATCGCATAGCTCACGGTATTCTCACCATTGTACCAGAAAAACCATGTAGCTTCACATTAGCAATTCCAGCAAAAGTGCATTGTGTATCTCTGAGCATCCTCATACGAATTGTGCCTTCTGCCCCTAAAAGTAGTGTCCACCGTGCCCACCATAGGACATCTTGTAAGCCGTGCATCACATTATAAGCGAAAATGTCCACAAAAGTACATTACACATTTCCAAATGTACCAGACATTGTCCCAATGCTCCCTACATTACATTGCAGAGCCGTCACTGCAGCATAGAGTGCATTTCACTCATTCTTTTCTCAAGTGGGTAATCAAAGGAGGACCCGGGAACCGGCAGTTGGGAATAAAGTGGATGAGATGTGCCCATTTGGAAGCTACAGTTATAATAGAGATGCTGCAGGTGCATAAGGACAGTCTTGGAAGTAGGTGACTCTAGATCAGTAGTAGCAACTGTATGTTATTTACATTCACTGTGCTTCTGTTTGTTTGTTTGTTTGCTTCCTTACTACAAAGGGACAGTGATATTGGGACAGTACCATAGGGACAGTGCTTAACTCAAAATCCACTGCAGCCTCATCAGCGAGGAAGAAAATTAATTACATCATTAAAATAATTCAACTAATCTGCACCATGTAGTAAAGCTATTTCCATGATTCCTGCTTTAAGAATTAGTCATGCTATTGCCTAATGAAAATAAATGGGTCAATCATCCCAATCTGAGTAGGAGTGGGGAATCCCTATGCTGCAATGATTCACTATCTGGCTTGTTTAACCCACAGTCTAGTGGGGATTTCATTTCCTACTGAGCAGACATGTAGGAGGTCCCCAGGTGCACATTATCCACGGTGCGTATGTACTGATGTTCCATGCAATGGTGTAGTTGATAAATGCAGAGAATTTGCTGGCAGAAACAATAACCACACAATTTTATTTCCCCTTATATTTTATTTTTATGTCCCCCAAGCAGCTGTAGCAATACCTTATATTAGTTAAAAACCCTTACTCCCCTAACCCCATTTGCCCTATTTCATTCTATTACAGCACCAATCTTACCGTGTCTCTTTGTTGCCTCTGCTTGACATTTTTACTAATACAATGAAGTTATATATTCCAGTGGAAGGTGATAGTTAAGGTAGTTTATCCCAAATTAATATCAATGTATAGTATATCTTATATTGGTAAAATCTGTGTGCCCCTGTATTATACAGAATTAGAATAACAGATCTGATGACTATTCCATTTTGATGCTTGATGTCTACAGCTTCCCAGGCCCCAATGTTACTAAGCATTGCACAGGACCCTTTAGGGCCCGACAAGAAACTGATACAAGGAGATATTTCTCATTACCATTAGACAATGTAAGTTCTAAATGATAGTGGTGATCTATAGGAATATGATGAGGATAAGAAAGGGTCAATATTGTTATTGTAGGAGCGGCAGGAGCCACTGGTACTCTTGAAAAGTCATGAGCAGTGGTTGCAGGGTTGGATTGGACCAGCGGGACTAAATATTCTTGGAACTATGACTGAACAACTGATACACCAATACTTTCTGTACTCATTTTATCTGTCCTGACCAAAGGTTGAAGCGGAAATAGACTGAAAAAAACATCCTGAGGCCTACAATTCCAAATCAGAAGTCACAGGGCCCACAGGTGCCAAAGCCCACTTGTTTTTTTCCTAGTGTCCCTCTGGACCAGTCTGACCTTGGCAAAGACTATTTGTAGGGTCCCCGCCACCAAATTGGCAAAGCCTACCCAAAGAATAGCAGGTCCTAGCCAGGCCCCTCTCCTCCTATCGCCCCTGAAGGTACAGGGCCTGCTCCTTCTTAAAGGAATTGTTCAGTATAAAAATAAAAAATGGGTAAATAGATGGGCAGTACAAAATAAAAAATGTTTTTAATATAGTTAGTTAGCCAAAAATGTAATGTATTAAGGAGTTGCTGGATGTCTAATATAATAGACAGAATACTACTTCCTGCTTTTTCAGCTCTCTTGGACTGGTTACCCTGGTTACCAGGAACTAACCAATAACTGTGCTTTTGAATCTGAGCTGAATGCTGAGGATCAATTGCAGATTCACTATTATATTAGAAATCCTGTCACTAGTGATGGGCGAAACGGCCGCGTTTCGCTTCGCCGAAAAATTCGCGCGTTTTTGACGCGCGTCGCGTCGTTTCCGACGCGTCGCATCATTTTCGGCGCGCGTCACGTCGTTTTCGGCGCGTCGCGTCAAAAACGACGCGCGACTCGTTTTTGCGCGGCGAATTTTTTTGGGCGAATTTTTTTGTCAGTTTCGCGAATTTATTCGCCAGCGGCGAATCGCGGGAATTCGCCGCGAATTCGCCCCTGGCGAATAAATTCGCCCATCGCTACCTGTCACTCTAGCCTTTATTGTTTGCATTTTTCCCTGACTAACTATATTGGAAACAATTTTTATTTTGCACAGCCTATCTATTTATCCAGTTTTCATTTTTACACTGAACTATTCCTTTAAGTTATGCCACTGTCAGTAGATTCTCCTTGTGCACAATTAAAAGTAACACTTTACTCTGAAAAAGCAAGGGTTAAAACATTTGGTGTTCTCATTCTGTATCAATAGAGCATTGTAGAATACAGTGACATGTTTATACCTTTCTGTTACAGTATAACATGTTGGAATAAGATATTCACATATAGGAGCTGATCAGGAAGCATCCATGTGTAAATATTTAGTTGGGATCCCAAAAGAGAGTCCCTGAATGGAAGAGGGTTTTCCTCTATCATTAGATGTGTAACCTAAGGAATGTCTGCAGTCAGATACCAGAAATCCAGCTGTTTTCTCACTTAAGGGCCAATTTAATGTCTCCTGTTTTGTCTCAGATCCTGCAAAATCACCGTCCGTAATGTTAGTGTAGCCTCCCTGGGAAGTGATAATTACTGAGCATTCAGCCCATTCCTTTGTGTGTCTCTCCTAATTTTACTCTTTGTTGGAAAAGTTTATATGGGGATGCTGAGCTAATGAGCCACTAATTAGTATGAAGCCGTGTGAGTGAAAATGTTACTGATGCAGTTAAATGCCATGGGAGACAATCTACATCAGCTTTGCAGGTGTTTCTAAGGTTGTCACCTTGTCAGGGAAAAAAAGAATACAAGTATGGGATCCGTTACCAGAAACCCTTTATCAGGGCTGGACTGGGAGGAAAAAGCAGCCCTGGCAAAAGTATCAAAGCAGCCCATGTATTTACATGCATGCAAAGCATGATATATTTCAAACCCCAAGGTTAACTAGAACTAGTGTTAATAATTAGATATTTTAAGAGTACAGTACCATATAATCCCCAGCAATATTATACACCCTATGTGCTGGAACTGGTCCTTGCAACAAATATCTCCCCCTTGTTTCTATCACAACTATTCTAACTGATGGATTAGTGACCCTATATTTACATTATATTCTAGATTTTCCTTTGTGTGCCCCCAGCTAGACCATGTACCCTGGCAGATAAGAGGACTTTAATTACCATGTGTGTCACGGAGCCAGAGTATGACATACTTGAATAGACTAGTCTGTCTCATGCAATTAATGCTACATATCACAGTGTAACATTTACAGGCTGAAGTGATTGTTCTGTTCCTCCAGTTGCCAACATACCTATCATAAGCATAAGGGATTGGGTATATAGAAAGCGACTCTAATATTACTTAACTGATGTTGGTCAGAAGTCCTGGTTCCACCCATATGCCATTACAGGCATGAGCACTAACAAAATTGGCTTAGCTGTGGCTATTATGGACAGCTCATTTACATTTCTAAAGTGATTAGCTCATTTACATATTACATACCTAATTTGCATTTTTAGGTGAGCAGCCCATTTACTTTTTAAAGTAAGCGGCCCATCAGGCATTTGCACGAACCCACAGATTGCCAGTCTGGGCCAGCCCTTTATCCAGAAACCCATTATCAGGAACAGGAAACAAATTGCCTTTTACTATTCCTTAATAAAACAGTACCTAGTAGTTGATCCAAACTAAGATAAAATAAAACCTTATTAGAAACAAAACAACCCTGGTGTTTTTTGTGTGTTTTCATTATAGAGACCATAGAGATCCAATTTATAAAAAGATCCCTTATTCCAAAAACCCCAGGTCCTGAGAATTTTGGATAACAGGTCCCATACCTCTACCTTTGCATATTTCTTTTCCATTGGGATCAAGCATCATTTTAACCGGCTAAACTGGTAAAATATCATCTAGAGTTTCCCATAATGAGATCCATAGGGGTCCAGGGCCCCCCCCCCAGGCAGTACCTGGCCACAATTCTGCCTCCCTCCCCCCTTGTATCCTTTGACTTCTGCCCTTAGTGGCCATAATTGGGGGAGGTCAGGGGGAGCATGGTGAGCACACAGCGTCTTTAGAGAGATGTGGTAGAAGGTCGGCGGGGTCCACTGTTTTTTTCCCCATGTCCCGCTGGCCCAGTCTGACCCTGCAGGAGTCTCATATTGGTTTACTGCACAGTAAGGTTCCCATAGGTACTGGTTCTCCAGGGACCATCCCCAACACTGTTGTACTGCATGTTACCCAGTTTGCTTTCAGAAATTTAAAAATCTGAAATGAGAAGGAACGGCTGCATTTACTTGGGGGTGCCAAAAGTTGGGCACCCCACGTGATAATATATACTTACGTCATACCCCAGAATGGTGCCCCTATCAGCAGAAAACTGCCCCAATCCGGGGGGTTATTCCGTCGAGCACCACAGAGCAATCAGTTTATTCTTCTTTCTTTGCACAGGTGTGCATGCACAGTAGCGAGAATGGACAAACTTTAATGAAGAAGTTGGCTATTTTGTTCTACTGCGCATGTGTCTGCCTCGGGAAATTTGAAGTTAGAAGAAGAAGGAAGAGGATCACTCACTGGGGATCACTGGTAGAACCCCCTGACTGGTGCAGTTAGGAGCACCAGCCCAGAGCATGAGGTAAATGTATATAATAACTTGGGGTGCCTAACATTTGGCATCCCAAGTAAATAGGCCTTTCCTTCTCCTTTAAAGTTTAAAGGTGTTGATGACTTTCACGGAAGGATAGAGGCTACTAATTTAACCCTAACTCACAGAAGAGGTGGGGACTACAAACAGGTATGTTCCCTATTATTTGGGCACCCAATTAGGGTCAAATTGGAACTACACTATTTTTTTCAGTAGAATGGCCCCCTCATTCCATGACCTTTATAAACATTTGTCCATGTGCTTTTGTATGGTCACAGAACTCCTCTGTAACTTATAATATCATTTTATTTTACAACAGGGGTACTTTATTCACTATATAATTTACTAGAAGTAGACCCATCTTTTAGACTACAGGGTATATGAATATATTTATAGGATAGTCGTAGTCCCTGTATTAAACAGGGAGAGAGATTGAGATGCTGGAATTTATGCCCCAGACACAGTTAATATGTGAGTCTTAGCATTTTGGTGCTTATGTTGTAAAATCCACTAAATGTATGTTTAACACAACACAAAAAGTATTATTTAAAAAGATGAAGAAGTGGGTTGTGCTGGACTTTCTCTTAGAGATAAGGAACACCAAAGCAAATGGGTTTTTAAATTACAGAGTCAAAGTGGATGTCACTTAGATTGGGATTTACTGACTATAATTTAGACGTTTCTCCCTGGGAAAGAAGGGGACTGAAGACTCAATAGTCAGCTATAATGTCTCTACATGGTCCTTTATAAAGTGGAGAATGATTGGTCTCACAGATGTTACCGCTTTAGGCTTGTAAATGTCTTTATTCTGTATAACTATGTACAAATATTTGTTTAGCCAAGAAATCCTTGATATGTTATTTTCTATTGTTCCTATTTTCTAATAACCTTAATCATCTCCAGGATCCCACCTTCCCAGAGTCCAGAAATATTTCAGATGATACATGAACTGGGATGTTCCTGAGTGATTCCTGGTGTTTATTATAATCAAATAATGTAATGATGGCCTTGGGGTACAAGGAAATCATTTTGGTTGTGTTGGTTTTGTTGTAGAAACTTGAGCTGAAGCTATAATGTCTGTCTAAGCTTTTCTTTTTTTTTCAGGCAGACTGACAGAAACAAAGAACTATCTTCCTATTGGATGATCTAATGGCATGGACTGATCCCTAGAATCTCCAAATGATTGATGACTTCTTAGCAGGAGGCCTAGAACTAGGGGCAGGCAGAAGAGGCACTTGCCTAGAGCACAGCAGTGGGGGACACTAGGAATGTACCTCTTCTTTCTGCTACTCCTAGTCTGGGCCCTAAAGTCATGCACAGGATCCATTTGATGAGCATCCCTCCACCACAAGCTCACTTGACCCCCTCTCACATTGGTGTGGGTGGGGAGAGATTGTATAGGGTGCCTGGCCGCATTGGCACACAACTGATTTTTCCATATTCATCCCTTTCACACTATCAAGTTCAGGTAAAGGGGTAAAAGGTCAGACTGGGCCAGAGAGACACTCGGAAAAAATGGTTCCAACGTGGAGATACAGTGATCTATCTCAAAGTACCCCCTTTATCATTTACAGTTAGCACAGCCTCAGGCCTTAAAGGAGAATTGAAACCTGTAAAAAAAAAAAACATACCCCCCACCCCCTCTCTCCTTTCACCAGCCTAACTGTCCCTCCAGGGAAATGCCCCATACTTTATAATTACCCCTCGGTGCAGATTCAGGCAGTGAAGCTCCATGCAGCATCTTTAATCACTTTGGTAAGCTGACTGGGAGTTCTGCAATTTCCATCCATTTGGGCACATGTGCAGTTGTCGCAAACCGGCAAAATGCTCCAACTGCACATTCGCTGGTCTGATGGCTGCATGAATCTGAGCAGAGGAGTAAGTATAAAGTGTGGGGCATTTCCCTGGGGGGGAGGAGAGAGGGGGGTCTTCATGGGATGGGGAGTACAGGGTTTAATTCTCCTTTAAAGGACAAGGCAAGTTAAGCTAAAAAAAATAGGCTAGAAATGTTGCACATGATGTTTTGTGCTTGTGTACCAGCCCAAGGCAACCACAGCCCTTTAGCAGTAAAGATCTGTGTCTCCCCAGTAGATGCCCCAGTAGCTCCCCATCTTCTTTTCTGATTCTGATTCACTGATTCACATGCTCTGTGCTGCTGTCACTTACTGAGCTTAGGGACCCACTCACAATATACAGTACACATATTGATCAATCAATTATATATATTGAATTGTGGTACAATCCTTCAAATTTTATATTTTTGAATTTGAAGGATTTTACTTCCCTACTATTCCCATGGTCGAATTTCGATTTTTTTTTTTTAATTCGAAATTCGACCAATGATAAATCTGCCCCATAGTGTAATAGAAATATTGTCACAATATAAGGCTGATTAGTCATTAATACAGATAATTACTACATGGTAGCACAGAAACCAATGCAATTAGCATCAGAATTTAATAATCAGCCCTGTAGCATCAGCTTATATTACAGGGGAACCTCATTTTCTGCTGGATAATTAGTGACGACCCCTAAGCTTAGCTTCTCAACAGCTGCTCAGAGCCCACTGAGCATGTGAGTGTCACAGACACTTTCCAAGATGGTGACCCCCTGTGACAAGTTTGAAGTCCTGGATCATTGCTGCTATTGACAAGCTGAAACTTTAGGCTGGTGCAATAAGTTTAGTATATAAAATATGGCATTTTTAGCCCTATTCATTTTTAGGGTTTCATTCTCCTTTAGAAATAGCACTTTGCCTCCATGCACTCAAATTATTGGCACCCTCCAGTATCCCTTAAATTGTCATTCCCGCAGACCCCATACCCTTTATTATTATAGACTGGCCAATATCTACCCTTAGAGTTGCTGAACAGACAGACAGTTAGAAGTTGTACAGAACTGCAAATATCTTTAAAGAGCTAAAAAGAAAGTAGATTGCATAGGTGCTCAGAAGCAGGCCCGGATTTGTGGAAAGGCCACCAAGGTTGGGTGGCAGGATTTTAGGGGGCGGCATGCTGCCCAACCACACTCACATTGGGTTCAGAAACACTGGGGATACACAGGAGATGCAATAGTTTTTTTTTAATTTCCCATGTGCCAATCCCCATTGCTTTGGACCTGATGATGAAAATTTACACCAATTAAGGGGAGGGATGGAGCGACGAATGGAAGTGGAACAAGGGGTGCCCACTATGTAAATCTGGTGCTGCTCAGAAGAGCACTCTGAAAAAATTTACATCTGCTAAAAGCAACAGCACAGGCTCATAGTTAGGAGAAAAACTGAATTTCAGTCCCACATGGTTCACTGTTATAATACCTGAATGACCAGTGATATCGACCACAGCATAACAAATTACACAGAGCATAAACATAAAGGGAAAGCAGAAAGGCAGAAAATCGGATATTTTGTGCCGTGGGGAGGATTGCTGTCACTAGATATTGAAGGAAATAATAGAGTGGGCTTCCTGAAAGGAGTGGGAGAACAGAATGAAATGGGGGGATAAAGCGAGTGTCTAATGTATGGTTTTTAGCGAGACACAAAAGCAAAGAGGATGATATTTAGCAAGATGATATATCTCAGGAATGTGATGCTCCTCCAGGGCTCAAGGCTAGCATTGCTTGGGACTCCAAAAATCATCATAAAACAGAAGCTCCATGTTTCTCCCAGTGAGGGCCCCTTAAGGTTTGTGCCTTGGGATGCAGCAGGCAGAGCTCACTAACAAGCTGTGTATTAGAGCAAACATGCTGAGAATAGACTTGCAGATACGGCTCTGTATTTAGCTCTGAGATTAGTGATTTATGATTTCCTGGCCAGATTAAAAACACCTTAATATTCCTCACTATCCTATGTGTAGGGTTGCCACCTTTTCTTGAGAAAAATACCGGCCTTCCTATATATTTATCTTTTTTCCCATTAATAACATTGGGATCAACCATCAAAAATACTGACCAGGCCAGTAAAATACCAGCCAGGTGACAACCGACAACCCTACCTATGTGACATCAGGACCTCAATTCAGAACATTCCTTCACGTTTATGGGGGTGTTGCAATGGGCTGGTGCTTCAGGTTAGGATTTGGGGCTCCAGAGCTAAGTTTGTTATGACATCATAGAGATTGCACGTTGCACAATGACAGAGTTTTTGTTCACTGGCAGGGCTGGATTTACCAAGTGGGTGCCCCTAGGCCCGTTGTCGTTTGTCGCCCCTGTCCCCTCCCTTTATTTGATCAAATTTTCATCATCAGGACGGAGCAGTGGGAATTGGCACAGAGGAAATGTAAATTTGTGAACCAATGTGGGTGTGGTTGGGCAGCATTCCGCCCCCTAAAATCCTGCCACCCTAGGCCCGGGCCTCAGTGGCCTCTCCACAAATCCGGGACTGTTCACTGGAAAATAATCTATTTATGGGAGTTATTTCCTAAAATCCAAATTTATCTCATATTAAAAAAAAAACCCACAACCAAACTCAATAAAATTGAGCCAAAAGCCCGAATTGATCTCATTTTTCAGGCTCTTTCCCAAATTGCTTGAATTTTTCAGGATTTTTTCCTGAATCACTTTTTGTGTTTTTGCCAGCAAACTCCCAGCGCAGACCACGAAAACTTCAAATTGAGATAAGTGCCTCTCCCATTGACTTATACGTGACTTTGACAGGTTTGAGATGACAGATTTTCAGATTCTGTTTTTTTGCAGCATCTGGATATAATACATCTTGAAAAATTCAAGTTTTTTTTCCTCTAAAAATTTCCAGTGAAAATAAATAAACCCCTAAGAATTGGCTTTGGATCCATTTGTAAATAGTCATGCACAGCAAAGGAAAGGACAGAGCATCTGCAGCTCCATTTCAATTATACATTCTGATCTCCAGAGTCGCACACAAATATCTAATTGCATGTAATATTACCCATACTTCTGTCCAATGCTGTAATTCTCTGCCTGATACAACGCTTTATTGCTTATAGACAGCTGCCATCAGAAATCGTAGGGCTTGTATGACAATGTTTTCTGGGCCCCGCCCATCCCAGGCCACCGCCACAGACCCCGTCCGCTGGTACACCGCAGTTAAATGGCACTGAAATAGTAAAAACACTTTTGGCCAAAGGATTATTAAGCCTGCCCCCACATCAAGGTAGACTCTTTTAAGCCGTTACCTACTCTAACCTAAATTGCACTTCATTATAGCATTTGTCTGCATTTCTAATAAAAAAAGAGCATTTGGTTTAATCTCTTGGTAAAAAATAATCCACTGGTGGACAGGGCCACATACACAAGTAATAAAACTTATTGTTGGCTTCAGTGTCTTTGGCTTCTTTCAGTGGCTTCAGCTTCCATTGGTGGCTTTTGCTCCCTTTAGCTGCTACTTTGGTGACTCAAAGGTGGGTGACTGTCCAGTTAATCCAGGAAGCGAAGCACATCTGGGCGATTCTGAAAACGTAAAAGCAACTGGTTAGAGTCCTGCAGCGGGTCGTTATCCTGCAGGTTGCGGGTTGAAGTTCCAGGGGGCTGGTTGGCAGTTCTGCGTTATCCTGCAGGCCGCGGGTCTTGTCAATAGCGATTTCTACTCTTTTTCTGACCACGTCTACTTTCGATGATGTCACTTCCGGTTTACAAAGACAGTACTTCCTGATTCTTACACCTTTTTAAAAATCATGCCTACATCAGATGATGTCACTTCAAGTTTACAATGATAGCACTTCCTGATTCTTGATGGTCAGTGCGTCACGGATTGGGTTGCAGAGAAGGTACTTGTGGGTTGGGTCAGGTAGCAGGTCCAAGCTCGTCAGAATGCGGGTTGTGGGTCCAGGTTGCAAATTGCAGGTTTGGGTCAGCTAGAAAGGCTGTATTTTGTATACTAAACATAAACATGAACTTACTGCACCACAAGCCTAATCAAACAAATGATTTATGCTTTTAAAGTTGGCCACAGGGGGCTGTCATCTTGTAACTTTGTTATACATCTTTGCAAGACCAAGACTGTGCACATGCTCAGTGTGATCTGGGCTTCTGAGGGATTGTAATAAATTATCAAAAAAGGGAAAAAAACAAAGCTGCTTGAGTTCTGCATGGCTGGGAAGTAAGGCAGGGGCTCCCCCTGCTGTTCATAAGTATGATTAATTCTCTGCAGAGCAGTTAGGGACAGTCTGACAATTCCTATACACAGCAGTTAATGTTTCTTATAAAAACAGTACACATTATTTAATCAAAGTATATTGGAAATAGATTTCTTTTTCATTAAAGAAAGTAAAAATGGGATTTTATTCTTTGGCCTTTACATGCCCTTTAATGTGCCTTGAGATTCACTGAGAAGTAAGAGCGGTCTATCTTTTTCTTTTGCCCAGGGGCCAGGATCAATTCAAGTCATTCTGCCGCCTAACACTATCCTGACATGGGTCAGAGTAAAAACTCTGATGTTGGGAGTGTCACTGCACACTCTTACATTAAAAAAGCTCTTTGAGTAAGGTGTCCTGTGGGTGGGTTTTTGATGACCCTGTTGACGTGCCCCCAGAGCCTCACCTTGCCTAACAAAAATGCAAACCTTCTTCCCCCCCAAGGGTGATACTGACTTGACGACACCCCTTCCTGTGTGTACCTCTCCTGTGATCAGGCCAGGACTAGGGGGCCATAATCTCCAGTATAGAGGTGCAATCTTTCTACACTAACAAAGCTGAATATATTGAATTTTTTTTCTAAAAAAGCCACCCATGTAAAGTGCCACTTGCACTTTACATGGGTGCACTTGCTCCCCAGCTGAATACAGAGAGAGGAGTCACATGAATGCATAGTGCAAGGTATTTGCTGCTGATCAATATTCATATATTTCTATTTCAGTATCTATAACAAGTGACAAAAACTTTGGAAAATCATTAGGGGGAAATGTATATTTTTCTCCCCAGACATGGTCTCCAGCTAAACAGAAATTGAACGTAAGGAAATATCTCATTAAAGGAATGAGCTGGAGAGGCGTTCACCTGTCCCTAGGGTATAGGCAGAGGCAGAGTTTTAACATGTAGAATTTGCTGTATATGCTAACCACAAGAGAACAACTCACTGAGCCTAAAGCAAGTCCTCAGCTGCACAGACAAACGTTACTTTATCCAATAATACCAGTGACTACCGAGTCCATAATGGACTGGAAATCTACAGTATTTACCCAACTATAAAACTGCAAACCAGCATTCATGTATTTACACAGTACCCTTCAACTGACATTGCTACAATAGGCATCATCTCTCCCTACTATACCTGCTATCCCACAGTCCCTTCCCAGAGACTATTA
>CM044437.1:137344105-137358398 GCA_024363595.1 Xenopus borealis
CATCACCTTTTGATCTTTTGGCACAATACTGCTATGCCTATTGACACAACCCACTTTGGGAAACCTGTAATTGCAGGTATGGGACCTATTATCCAGAATGCTCGGGACCTGGGGTTTTCTGCATATCAGATCTTCCTGTATTTATGATCATCATATTTTAAGTCTACTAAAAAATAATTTAACTAGTGATGGACAAATTTTTCCCGTGTCTTTGTGAATGGCGAAAAATTTGCAAAATGGGCCAGCGTCTCATTTTTGATGTGGGCGTCAGTTTTTGGACTACGGCATCGGTTTTTGTATGCCAGCACAAATTTGTTGGTGAAAATGCGCGACACAGGAATTTGCAGCGAATTCGCACCTAGCAAATAAATTCTCCCATCATTAAATTAATAATTAAATAAACCCAATAGGATGGTTTTGCTCCCTAATTATATTTCAGTTTTCATCAAGTACACAGTACTGTTTTATTGTTACAGAGAAAGGGGAAATAGTTTTAGGATTATTTGGATAGAATAGAGTCTTTGGGAGATGGCTTTCTGGATAAAGTGTTTCTGGATAATGGATTCCATACCTGTACTGCCATGTTCAGGGGTTTGGGTTTTCCCATTGTCAATAGATGAGATTCAGCAGAAGAGGCAGGAAGAGACACGAGGAGAACCTTCATTCCCCAAGCTTGCTTACCATTGCAGCATGCCAGATAGACATTCACTTCAATTTCAGCAAAATCACTAAAAATCTGAAAGAGAAAAACCACTAAAGCTTCACTATTCAATATATCCAGAATATATCCAGAAACTTTATTCTGCAAAATCTCTGCACTTGTGCATAAGCATGGTGCACCAGAGTATTAACAAAGTCTATTGTAATCAAACAAATGATTTATGCTTTCAAAGTTGGCCACAGGGGGCTGTCATCTTGTAACTTTGTTATACATCTTTGCAAGACTAGACTACATAGACATGCTCAGTGTGGTCTGGGCTTCTTAGGGATCATCATAAATGATCAAAAAACAAAGCTGCTTGAGTTCTGCATGGCTGGTAAGTAAGGCAGGGGCTCCCCCTGCTGTTCATAAGTATGATTGTTTCCCTGCCCAAAGTTAGGGACCGTCTAACAATTCCTATCCACAGCACTAAATGAAGGCAGAATTTCACTGCATACAGTCAGGTTTCTGATAAAAACAGTGCACATTTTTTAATTAAAATATATTGGAGTTAACTTTTCTTTATCATTAAAGAAAGTAAAAATGGGATTTTCCTTGCCCTTTAAAAGGTTGAACTTGATTGACGTATATGTCTTTTTTCAACCTAATGTATTCTGTTACTATATTATTAGGTCATTAGTGGTGATAAATAACAGATCTGTAAACTCTTAATATAATTGAATTGAATTGAAAATTACACCTCGACCCTGCACAAGGAGCAATTTTTTAATAATATAAGATCTGATTCACAACCTTTTTCTTTCCAGATCTGTAAACTCATTATCATCATTACTTTTATTTTTACCTTTTTAACTATTTTCATGCAGGCAGTGTCCACGAAGTTAAATGCTGAAAAATCCAGTATAAGTGAATGGAAGCTGGGTTTCTCTAAGCCTAGTGACTGAAGTGTGATCATCTCCATTTTCTCCTCATTTGCATCATCTCCCGAAATGGCAATCACTGCTCCATCTACTGTTCCATTTTCTTTTGGCTTTTAGGAGATAAAAGGGATCATTCTAATGGTCCAATGCTTGCATTATCTACTTTTAGAAAATACAAAAGGAGGAAATGGCCCTAATTGGAACAGATGCTGCCGTGGCACCGAGAAACTATTATCTTAAAATGCTGACTTTCTTCCGCAGTGTGCATGATGAGTTTCTGTTGGACAGAATACTGAATACTAGTCAGAACAACAACGCCTGGATCAAAAAAGGCGCAGTAGATGTATGGGATCCATTATCCGTAAACCTGTTATACAGAATGCTCAAGATTACAGAAAAGTCATCTCCCTGAGGGGTAGATTCATCAAAGAGTGAAGTTAAGAGTGAAGTTCCACCACTAGAGTGAAATACCGCCCGTCTCCATTCATTTCTATGGGATTTTTAGAGGCGTATTCATTAAAGGGTGAACTTTCACTTCACCCATTGATGAATATGCCTTGCAAAACCCCATAGAAATGAATTGAGAGCTGTGGAATTTCCCTCTAGTGGCGGAACTTCACTCTTTGATGAATCTACCCCTTTGACTTTTATCTAAATAACCCACATTTTTAAAAATAATTTCCTTTTTCTCTGTAATAATAAAACAGTACCTTGTACTTCTTGATCCAAACTAAGGTATAATTATTTTTTTTTTTATTGGACGCAAAAACCAGCCTATTGATTTTATTTAACGTTTACATGATTTTATAAAAGTCTTACGGTATGGAGATCCATTATCTGGAAAATATCATACCAGTATAAATGAAATAGATTGCATAGCTCCTATAGCTAAGAAATGTTAGATCATATTAGTCTCTTACCTTTTGTGTTTCATGTGGTGGACTTTCTAGCTGAAGACCATCAAAGCCAATGTTGACACAGCCTGTAACCTGTTGAAGGCAGTATAAGGGATTGTTTGTAGGTATTAACATTTATATACAATGTATTAAACCAGGTACCACAAATCAAAGAAAATTAGAAATGTAATCACTGATCATCTACATATGAATTGTAGGAAGTTGGGGGAAAAGGGTGAGGTCCATAAGAATAAAGCAGGTATATAAAATGAGGCACATTTGTGGACAGATTTGAAGTTAATTAAAAATTATTGAAATATTATTATAAATAGTAGTGGTAGCAGGTGTAGAAGTCAGTGGGGCCAGAGGATGAGCAGTTGAAGAGTATGGAATTTCATGATGGATTTTTAGAAGAACATGAATTTCAGGCTTAGTCTGTGTGTAATATATCATGAGAATATTTATATTGGTTTTATGTATGAGTAGGGTTCCCACCTGGCTGGTATTCTACCAGCTTGGCCGGTATTTTTGCTGGCTGATCCCATTGCTATTAATAGGAAAAAAAGATAAATATATAGGAAGGCCTGTATTTTTTTTCAAGAAAAGGTGGCAACCCTAGGTATGAGGAATGGACAAGTCTTAGAAATATTCCAAAAGTGAAAGGGGATATATTTAGTAATTAGATATGGAGATTTAAATAAAGGGTAGATGTAATCATAGCCCTATGACTGGGAACTTTTATGATGACAAAAAGTGTTGGTAACAATGATAATAAGGTATAAAATTTATTAGAACCAGATGCATTCAGGAATATTCTTATTTTTCATATTTGGGCTTTATGTCATATGTATTAATGGGGCAGCCTAAGAAAGTTCATTGTGGAATCCTGGAGAAAATCAGTTTCCAGTAAGAACATAGTTGCTGGTTGCCTAGTCCAGAAACTTGCCTCCTGGAGTTGCTCCTTCTCTTTCTTAGCTTTCTTGGTGGCCTTTGTCTGATTCTTCTTTTGTTTTTTAATGGCCTTCCTCTTCTTCTCAATTAGCCTTTCAATATTTATGCCACACTGAGCAGAAGATGTAACAAATACATGTAAATTGTCTTAAAACACTGCAAATATATGTTTCATGATTATACAAAATATCCAGAAATATTTATATAGACATTTATAAATGTTTGACTATTCACAAAAATGAAATGCAAATACATACATACAATACATGGAATATCCTGTGAATCAAGCTGATCATATAAAACTTTGAATGTTGGACAGTAGAAGAGCAAACAATAATGTTTGTTTTTTGACAATATTCAAATTACAGGTGCTTTTCTGCTTGGCTGTTTGTTGGTAAGCATGGGCCTACTGCTTTCTTTTGGTCATGTAATTCTAGTTCATTCTTACCCAATAGAGGACCATGGCATAATAGCCTTTTGCCTGCTCTCATTTTGGTAAACTCAATTTTATAAAGTGTATCAGCTATTAATTAAGCATTTAATTACTGTACAGGTATGAGACCAGTTATCCAGAATTCCCTGGACCTGGGGTTTTCTGGATAAGAGATCTTTCCATAATTTGGATCTTCATCAATGTTCCCTCTAAGCTGTGTGCTAATGCATGCGAACACACATTTTTATGCCAAAGCAGAGTGTCAAACTGGGCCTCCCAGCCGCAAAATATCCTCTGCCCTCACCAGCCGCAACCCCCAATTATTTCCCATTATGTACCTTACTGTTTAGAGCCTTCATATAAAGCTCTGCATTGGCAAAATAGACACTGGAAGAAGAGTGGAAGATTTTTATCCCAGGAACTTCCTTGACCTGAAAAACAAGAATGATGACATTTGAATGAACAGTATTTGTGGGCAATAATAATTGCTGAAAACCAGTCATATCTACAGTATCTGCTTGTAAATAGGAACAAGAGGGACATCAAAGATACAAGGCATAGGTATAGTATATGGCAAGTGAATAAATAAATATGATTAACATGATTAGTTAACAGACTCTGACTTTTCTGATGTGGCTGAAGGATGCTCTTCTCACATCCACCTTTACGGGGGGCCTAAAAACTGGGCGTATTTATTAACAGATGAATGTTGACTTTTTGCACATTTTCACCAAGAACAATAATACTCTGACATCAACAATTTACCAAAAGATGAATATAACTTTGCACTGGCAAACATTTTCTTTGCATTGCTGAAAATCCACAACATTTCGCCAGGCAAAATGTCTCCACTGAATCTTGCCCAGTTTACTAAAGGCACAAGAATGAATTCTGGAGAATATTTTCAAGGGTCAGGTTGGTGACTTTCATTATAAAGAGAGCAGCCACGTTTGCATCTCGTTATCAACATCACCTCCTCCATGCTAATTTCCCACATCCATTGTTTCTTCATGGTTAAAGTTTGTGGCTAAAGGAAAATCATGAATTTCCATGAATTTATGCCAGGAGAAAATTTGGCACATTATGTTTTTACAAGAACTTGGCACATAGAATACACAATACTGTATAATATATACAGTTCAGGTGTGTCTGGAATGTAGTGAGAGGGCAGGCAGTGAGTTGAGGAGTCTGATAGCTTGTGGAAAAAAAAACTTTTGGTTGATCGAGCTTTAATGCTGCGAAAGGATCTGCCGGTTGGGAGCAGCGTGAACAGTCAGTGTGAGGGGTGTGTGAAGTCCAATGCTAGGAAGGAGGCCTTTCTTGTACAGTGCTTGTGGAAGATGTTATGCAGTTATGGAAGTGCTGTTCAAATGATGTTGCCAGCTTCTCTGACAGTTTGCTGTAGACTTTTCCGCAGCACTGGCACTACTGTACCAGACGGAGATGCAGTTTGTCAGTATGCTCTCTATGGTGCCCCTGTAGAACACTGTGAGGGTTGAGAGCTGTTCCTTTTCAGTTGTCTCAGGAATTGAAGACACTGCTGAGCCTTTTTGTTGATGAAAGTGGTATTGGTGGTCCAGGTGAGGTCATCTGAGATGTGGACTCCCAGGAATTTGTTGTCCTTTACTATCTCTACCATGGAGCCGTTGATGTTGAGTGTTGTGTGAGCAGTTCAAGTTCTCATGAAGTTGACAATCATCTCTTTTGTTTTATCCACATTCAGTGACAGGTTGTTCTCACTGCACCAGACCGCCAGTCAGTGGCGTAACTACTCCCTGTTGGGCGCCGGTACATGATGGACATCTGGGCCCCACTTTCGGGCCCTTACCTCTGTAAATCGCATGCTGGAGTATTGATGGCATGTGTGCTGTAAAATCCCCCCCTAGATAACCGCCTTCCATAACCATTAACGTGTCTCTGATGGGCCCAGGGGGGTGGGGGCCCTGGTGCAACTGCACCCTCTGCACCCCTGGTAGTTACGCCACTGCCGCCAGTTGCTGAACCTCATCTCTGTACATCGATTCGTCGTTGTGGCTAATGAGCCCCACCACAGTTGTGTCAATGGTGAACTTGATGATGTGGTTTGAGCTGTGTCTAGCTGAGAACGCATCCTTGAAGAGCTCCTGCGCTCAATCTGATGGTGCTGGAAACGTTGTCGCCGACTGAGGTCTCTCTGACAGAAAGTCCAAAATTCAATCCCAGCTTGCTCAGTTTCCCACTCAGCTTTTGAGGGATGATGGTACTGAATGCTGAGCTAAAGTCTATGAAAAGCTCAGCATTCAATACCATCATCCCTCAAAAACTTACCAGCATATTTAGTAAACATGAGATGTGACTGTTGTATTGAGAACTTTCGTGAATGGCTAATTATTGTACAGTTTGATTGGAAATTTCTGTATTGCATAAAACAAACTGACTTATGTATGGCGAGCTTTAGGTTTCAAAACATCGCAACCAATTAGCACGGAGTTCTTGGACACATCGGATTGAGAATCTCAGGGATTTTGGAATCAACACTATTCCTGCTTTCTTTACAGAGACACTGCATTGTATTTTCTTCGAGAGCACACGGTTATTTTACCTGCTGGTATTTAGCCACATCTCTGTAAATGCCCATTTCATTCACCTGACCCAGGATTGAGTAGTTAGATCTGTAATAACAAAGACGCTGTTGTAATGTTACTCGTAGATCACACGGCTAAGAAAAAAATCCACGGTTTTTATGTCTTACTATAACTAATTTTTTGGCACTACTCACACTTGTGACCGGAAGATGATAGTAAGCAGGGAAAATGCAACCGAGACAACCAGCCCCATTCCCATGTTTAATAGGATTGTCGCAAAGAAAGTCACCAGCCAGATAAGCTTCAAGAGATAAACACAGTGAAATTGATATTGGGTTCCCAACCTTGTATATTTCCTAGTTTAAATCACTATGAGTAAGGGTAGAACTACACATGCGTCTTCAACGCGACTGTGATGGATCCGACATGGTGCACCAAAATGCAGGCGTCAAATCAGATGCGGCTAAAGATAAGGTAAGAAATTCATGCAGCATGCAGCGTCTACGTCCGACAGTCGTGTCGTGTTGAATGAACACAGCAACAACATCCGACATTACTAACTTTATTTCTGTTGCATCCGACTTGATGCCTGCATTTTGTCGCAGCGCGTCGGATCCACCAGAATCGCATTGAAGTCGCTCGTATAGTTCTACCCTAATTCCTGCCTATTGCAATGAATTCACAGAACTGGAATGTACAATGTATTAAGCATGGCCACGAATGCAGTCTCTCCCATGTGGTCGCAATTAAAGGGGTTGTTCATGCTTTTAGTATGTTATAGAATGGTAAGTCTAAGCAACATTTTTTTTATAGCTTTTGAATTATTTGCCTTATTTCCAGCTTTCAAATGGGGGTCACTGACCCCATCTAAAATTGTGGGTAAAAAGATATGGCAGCTCCCCCAAAATTACACTTTGCACACTGCACGTGCAGTCCTAAATTACCCCTGTGGAAATCATGGAAAACTGTGATACATATGTGCTCATTAACAAACACAGTTGTGGTCCTACTAAAATGAATTTATTTGTTGTGTGAATTTGCAGCATTAATTAAAGTTATAAAGATACACTCATTCTCAGTACACCTCTGGCACATGGGGTCCCAATCAGTTACCAAGTCTGGGTATGATTACAAGCCCTGCAAACCCTTTAGTAACACTCTCCAGATCATCTTATAATTTCATATTATAGTCTTACCAAATCAGCTTTGTTGGTTTTCCACAGCACAGGAATGTCCAGGAATTGTTTAAACACCCCCTTCAAGTTGACCACAATAACTGCAGCTAATACAGCCTGTAACAACAGTTATGGGAGAATTTTGTTAAGTAGAGTAGCGATGTGTAGTAACAAAAATGTGGCTCATTAGGCTATGAAACATGGGCAGCTTTGACCAAGATTTGTGTTGTTTAACTTCTGTGGTACAAAAGGCCAGAATTTTTCTTGTCTCTGTGTTGGTAGGCCGATAATGGAAGACCACACCCATCTTCCCACAACATTTTTAAGACCATATCCACATTAATGATGGTAGCACATAAAAAACCAAATGGTTAGTGCACACTACAAGGATATCACTCATAAATGAGCAGGCAGAGTATGGCACACACAAGGAGCATAGGACAGGCAGAGTATGGCGCACACAGGCATACTATGGCACACACACAAGAAGCACATGGCAGGCAGAGTATGGCACACACAAGGAACATAGAGCAGGCAGAGTATGGTACACACAAGGTGCATAGGACAGGCAGAGTATGGCACACACAGGCAGACTATGGCACACACACACAAGAAGCACATGGCAGGCAGAGTATGGCACAAACAAGGAACATAGGGCAGGCAGAGTAGGGCACACACAAGCAGTGTCGGACTGGCTGTCCCAGAGACCTCCCGGCCTGCAGCCTCATTGGCTGCGCACACCATCTCCTGGGCCCCCCAGGTTCAAACACCTAAGTGCCGCTGCCACCTCCTCTCCCCGCGCACACGGTTTTCCAGCATGGCAGCGTGACCATAGACGAGGAGAGGGAGTGAAGGAGCGGGTCTGGGTAAGTAATCACAGCAGGCAAACTTTCATGTGGGGGGCCACACAAGGGGTTGTGGGCCAGTTAGAAAGCACTGACCTAGACTAATACTTTTGATGTGATGAAAAATTTCGCAAAATGCTATTTCGATGTGTTATACACCAAAATATATTACTATTACACCTTTCTCCCTCCTTCCAAAAACACATCATTAGACATGCCCAAACAGTGATGTGAAAGAGGAAGATTTTGCAGCACTGCTGAAAGTGAAATGGGCAGAGAAGTAGACAACATCCAATCTTTTAGTGTCAGGCCCTACTGGCTCAGATGTAAAAGTCGGGACCAAGAAGGAAGCCAAAAGGGTAACCAAAGTTCAAGCGAGGTATCTGAAGGATTAAACAAAGTTTGTGGTCGTATCCAGGCAGAGGGTCAGTGCTGGCAGCAAAGAATCATAGTCAGGAGGAAAGCCAAAGATCAAGAATCAGTCCAATAGTAGTAGAAAAGCACACCCAGGAATGTACAATACAGAACCTATTTATGGGCAGTGATTCAAAGCCTTTGTTGTCTTTTAAGATTTGAACTTGGCACCACATCGCTGTTGATGCCGGCTATGTGTGCCGATTTGATGATGTCTTGCATGGTGATGCAGAGTCTTCGTTCCTTGGGTGCCGCCATCTTGCAAGTGGCGTGAAAGATGAGGAGTGCCACTGGGCGCTCCTCACATCTGCACTGGGATCTGTCTCTTTAGTCAATGTTTAAATATTAGGAAACATTGGAATATACCATGTTAGGTCATTAAATGGTCCAACCAATGAATATATGATTTTCACTGCTCAGGAATCGAAATAATAGTCATTGTTATAACAATATATATATATATCTTTAATTACCTTTGGTAGGTCTTGGAAAAGCTCCCCAGCCCTCAGGATAAAGATAAAGATGACCAATGAAGCAACAGCACTTGAAATCTACAAATACAGGATTCAGAAAATCTACTTTATCAAATACACATAAATTAACCTTTTTCAGTTACTATGTCCTTTTAGAATTGAATTGGTACGGGTATGGGATCATTTATTTGTAATATCTAAAAAGCTCTGAATTATAGGAAGTCCATCTCTCATTTTAATCAAAAGATTTTACATTTTTAAAAATGATTCCCTTTTTCTCAGTTCCTTATACTTGATCCCAACTGAAATATAATTAATCCTTATAGAATTTAAAAAATTGCATTGCGTTCATGTTTATGGAGTAATTCAAATTACGGAGACCCCTTATCCTGAAAACCCCAGGTTATAGCAAAAACAAAAATAATGGTAGATTTTGTTATATGTACGCTTTGGGTTGAGAACAGCAAATAGTATCAACACACCTGGCTGTGTCCTCCTGTGCTTTCTTGAACAAGTGAGCGAGAAAGTGAGGCACTTGTTGTAAAACACTGAAAGAAGCTTCCAACTAAGTTACTAAAGCCAAGGGCTATCAGCTCCTGAAATAATAAAAAAAAACCTTACTATATATGGATCCCTCTTAACTCTGATTATGTATATACATGTTAGTTGTTTCTGGGACCTATTATGTCTTGGTAACATATAAAATACCTTATTAACACCTACAATATATTGCAGGGAGGAAATCAAGCTATAGGTTGTTGCCTGCCCTGAGTACACACTAAATTTTAATAGTCATAGCCCAAACATGTTCCCAGAATTTTACAAATACTGTGAGTGTCATCATTTTAATAGCCCAGACCTGCCGTTAGCTATAGTGCTATGTATGAAAAAAGCAGTACAAGGAGTCTTCTGTACCTGATTGTTGTCCACTTTATATCCATGTTTTGATGCAAAAAGCTTCCCTAGAGATATAGTTATGACATATCCTACTATAGCAATAGCAAATGCATTTCCAATAATGTCTTCAAAGTAGTTGATGTTAGGCAATACTGGAGCCTTCAGTCTAAGCAAAGATATGAAATAGGCAACAATTACAATCTGTGCCTAACATACAAATATAACCAGAAATTTTTTGAGCTCAGAATTTGTGTTGGGTCATCGATATGAGTTATTCTGTTTTCTACACCACAGCTGCTCCTACAGTATAAATCTAAACCCTTGACCAAAATAGTGGGAAACATGGAATTGAACACATTGTGTTTAATATTTTATATCTAAAGTCAACTCACCCAACAGGAATGTCACCAACATTGTCAATGCCAAACAGGTCGTGCAGTCCGACACCATATGATATTCCAGTGGAGACTGTGAGCTAAAAAAACAGCCACAAACATAAATCTGCATCTCTTGATTGGAAGGTGAAATTATCGGCCAATATCTTTGGCGTAACCGCTCTTCTCTTCAATTCAATCTTAAATATAAGATAAAAATCCCAAAGTTTTGGAACCCTGACACCTCTCTGCATTACTTTTTTATTGCATTTAATTCCTTTTTAATTTCTTGCTCTGATCTTCTCCTACTTGTTTCCTTTCCCCCCAAAGTCTTCTGTATTTCCTTTTCACCATAATTTTATTTTCAACACTTTCTTTTGCTTCTCTTTTCCAAATGGCTACCACTAAATACTACAATCACAATTCACATTAATTGTGTGCCGTATATGTATCCCTGATGCTAAAGAGTAATTTCTTTTGTTGTCAGTAAATCGAATCTGTGTTTCTAGGAGGAATTGTTATATATTCCTCCTAGGAATATGTAGGTTTATTTCTAGTAATCCCAAGCCTGTGTTCACATTACAAAACCTACTGTAAGTGCAAAATCTCTCTTCAGTTCACCTACAGCAGCTTTCTTTCTGGAAAATGGATGTTGTGGTTGGTTATAGGTGTAAGGCTATGCTGGGATTCAAACCCAGAACCTTCTTGTTGTTGGCTGCATGCCCTAAACACTGGGCTGGGAGAGCAACCAGCAAGTGCTCACCTTCCATTTATTCTCCCTTCCATCTGTTTTCCTGGCATTGTTATATCACCCCAGCAGCCTTATTGATTGTGTAGGATCAGCCAGTCAGGACTGACTCTGTCCTGTATAAGCCAAGTCTTCATCACATCCTGTGCTTGAGCATTGGCCTATGCACATGAGCACTGTGACATGTCCCTAGCTCTGGCTTCTGTCTCCACTTTGTCTTGTCCCTTTTCCCTACTCTAGTCCTTCTTTTGCTATATTCTCCGTCCTGTTCCAGTCCTCAGTTCTTTGCCTACACCAGGGGTGTCCAACCTTTTGGCTTCCCTGGGCCACATTTGAAGAAGAACATTTTTCTGGGGCCGTGTGGCGAATTTTTTGGTCACGCCTACTTGGTGGCCATGCCCCAAGACACGCCTATTTTACAAAAACTGTACTGTAGTGTCTCTCTCATTGTTTACTTCACCTAGGTGTGCCCCAGGTTTCCACATATCGGCCTTCCTGACATCATAATAATTGCCCTCCCCTGACAATAGACTGCTGCAGTTATAACTTAGCAATTCTGTTCGTAGCTAAGAAGCATGCTTTTCCCAAAGTTACAGTATGAAATCCATATGCAACACAAATAAGGCCCTCAACCCCCCCCCCCTGTTTTCTAGTGGAACTGTTGTAAATCACTGAGTAATTGTGTGTCTGAATGACTGCCAGCAGTCAGATTTAGTTGCTGTGTACTTACTTTGATACAATAGAGTGGGAGTTCACCACATAGAAGAAAGGCAGAGCAGTGAGGGAGAGCAGGAAGGGCCCTGCCGGCTTCAGGAGACACATGGTAGATAACTGCAGGCCTTTACTATTCACAAGGAAATCAAGCGCCAGTAAGTGTAGAGAGAATGGAAGTCGGAAGACTCCGTCTCAGTGATTTAGCAAGATGCCACTGCCCGTGCCAGGAAGATAAGGCGACAAGAACAGCCAGCACGGGTCAGCGGAACATCTTTGCTACTATCTGGGATAGCAGGACAAGCAGAGGATATGGGGACTGTCCCAATTGATGCAGGACAGTTGGGAGGTAGCTGGGGCCACATTGATCTCCATCCCGGGCCGCATGCGGCCCGCAGGTTGGAAACCCCTGGCCTACACTGTTCCTATCCTGCCAGACCCAGGCTCTTTGCCCTCATCACCCTGATCTTGTTCCTAACCTTTGGTCATCTACCTGTTGGCATGATACCAGTCACCACCAGAAGGACTCACACCTTAAACTCCTTCTTCTCCATAGAAATCCCTTGCAATAGGTCCTTCATATTCATGATCAGTTACACCTCTTTAGAGGAACTTATGAAATATTAAGGACCTCTCAGTTTACAAACCATCTTACATTCTATTTGTTTCCCTATTGAAAAGCAAAATGTTGACATGTATACCATATCTATTTCCAACATTTCAAAGTGTTTTTGCAAATAGTGGAAAAAGGAGGAAATGCAAATATACATATTTGGGATTGTTAAAATAAATACTTTTTTTTATTCTTACCAATATCAGTTCAATTGGGATTGGGATAATAAGACTGTTAACTAGTTTTTCATTCAAAAACTTCATAATCAATAGAACCACAATGGTGATAAGGCTGGTAACAAGTGTGCCGATACTTGTCTGTGTGATGCTTGAGAAGAGGTTGATCAAAGTCTGTGGAGGAAAAGTCTGCTAGTCATTAAGACTTTAGGCATTCAGGAACAAATACTGCAATTTTGATGGATATTACTTATAAAAGGAGATATGAAATGTAGAACGGGTTGTGGAGACTGAGGGTCGGGGGGTTATAAAAACTTATGATTAGGGTTATAGATGTTTTGGCTTGCAATAGATTTTGCAATAGGACCTTGGGTTTCATGCACTGCCCTTTTGCAACAAGGATCTAGGTCTTCAAATGTAGTTAGTGTAGTTAGCAGCTGTTGGCTGTGGCCTGGGTTAGGGTTAAAGTTAGGGTTATGTTGTATTTTTCAGTCCTTTTTTTCATAAATATCTAATACAGCTTTATTTAAGGCAGATAGAAGTTAGTATGATGCTCATAAAAGCTTAATGGATGCCCTAAGGATCAGTTTAACGACTGAACTCCAAATCATATATCAGCAGCACTCCGGTATAATGAAAATATAATTTATTTGTGCAACAAGTGAAGCAAAGTTTTGAGTTTGACCAGCTGTTTATCAAGCTTGATAAAGGTTGCACAAATAAATTATATTTTCACTATACCGGAGTGCTGCTGATATATGTTATGGAGTATGGACCGGACTTGAGCAGGAGTCACAGTCAGCACCCGACGTTACAAAAAGTGGTGTTTTTGAATAGTTAAACGACTGAAGTTCGTAGCGGGTAACGGGTTCTGGAAACTGCTGGTATATCTCCATTGAAGCAGTTGTCCTTGTTCTGAGACGTTCCTATTAAAATTACTTCTTACAATTGTTTAAGCCTCTGAACAACTGGCTACAGTGATGTGATGTGAACTACACCAAGCCTATCACTTCTTTTGTTATTTGACATGTGTGGAATGCCAGCCAGATTATAAATATAATATAAAAGAATATAAAAAACATTATACGTTATATTATAATATAGTATTAACAGTTATATATCTATATACTTTATATATTTTAAAGAGCATATTTGACCATTAGACCCCATTGTGTGGAATGCTACCCAGATTCTAAATATATTTTAAAAACAAAATGTTATCCCATCAACCTACATGAATTAGTGAGAATGACTCTGTTTTCTGGCTCAGTTTAATGCCAAGGAGGAATTTCAATTGTGACACCAGTACATGAACTGCAGAGGCTGTAGTGTATCCGCTTATGAGTGGGTCAGAAAGATAAATAACAACAAACCCAAATTGTAGAAGACCCAGAGCAATCTGTGAAGGAAAGAGAATAGGGAGTCACAATGAGGCTGACATA
>CM044437.1:137445563-137456081 GCA_024363595.1 Xenopus borealis
CATCCAGCACTTTCTCTGCTAAACATTGTGACACCCTGTCACAATATATATATATATATAAAGACCAGCTCTCCATGTCTTGTGAATAATCAATGTGTTTATTGATGCTCATCTGACGTTTCGACCCTCATTAAGGCCTTTTTCAAGGTCCTCATATTCTGTATTACTAGGGATGCACCGAATCCACTATTTTGGATTCGGCCGAACCCCTGATTCCTCTGCAGAAGATTCAGCTGAATACTGAACTGAGGAAGGGGAAAACATTTTTGCTTCCTTGTTTTGTAACAAAAATTCATATGATTACCCTCCCAGCCCCTAATTTGCATATGCAAATTAGGGTTCGGATTTGGTTCGGCCGGGAAGAAGGATTCGACCGAATCCGAATCCTGCTGAAAAAGGCCAAATCCTGGCCGAATCCCGAACCGAATCCTGGATTCGGTGCATCCCTATGTATTACCCATTATTATTTCATATATATCATTCTCTCACTATTCCTTAATCTCCTGCTGTGTTATAACTTCATTTTCTCTTTTTTGCCTGTTTTTTTCTTCTCTCCTTTTCTTTATAACTCTCACTGATGCCTCCACCTTCTTTATGTGTTTAACACTTCTCTATCTCTTCATTGTTTCTCTTCCAGTAATCTTTCATATCCTTTTATCTTCTATATATTTAACTATATTATATTTTACCTCTGCATTTTATTTGCATGCGGAAGTGGAGAGGGGCAAAACAAAGTTCCGGGATGCAAAACTATTGCATCCCAACTGAGGGGAAGCTATTTCACAAAAATAAAGAAGTGAAGGGCTGGTATTCCTGTGCATCCCTCCCCAATTCCACAGCTGCCCATACAGTAGTTGCATTGGTGGATATGACTGGGCGCTACCATGCTGCCAGCTCACTTTGCTGGGGCATTCTTCATGGACAGCATGTACACAATCACCCCTAGTGAGTCTGTAGAAAAATATTTGACCAAGGCAACAATATAGCATTAGTGATGGGAGAATTTATTCGCCCGGGGCGAATTCGTGACGAATTCCCATGATTTGTCACCGGCGAATTGATTTGCAAAAGCCAAGAAAAATTTGCCCGTTTTTTTCGACGCTGCCAACAACGTGTGCCTGCATCCAAAAACAGACGCCCGCGTCCAAAACAAGATGCCGTCAGCGTTTTGCTCAGGAAATTCGCAAAAAATTTGTCGAAGCGAAATGCCCCAGATTCGCCCATCACTATATAGCAACCATTATCTAAATGTATGAATACTAATCATAACATATACCCAAGGGCGGCTATGTCTCTTACTTCCAGTAACTTCCCAATAGAGGACAAAATGAATCTTACCTTGTGCTACAAGCAGGGAGTAAGAAGGCAAATACTTACTCTGGGTAGGCATGTAAACAGTTCCCCAGCTTTAAGGATAATTACAAGGATAATTAGAGCAGAAACTGTGCCGGCAACCTGCAATATAATGATAAGCAACTTTAGTCCTAATAATTTAAAGGGAGTGTTCACCTTTGAGTTATCTTTAAAGGACAAGGTAAGTGTAAAATAGAATAAGGCTAGAAATGCTGTATTTTGTATACTAAACATAAACATGAACTTACTGCACCACAAGCCTAATCAAACACATGATTTATGCTTTCAAAGTTGGCCACAGGGGGCTGTCATCTTGTAACTTTGTTATAAATCTTTGCAAGACCAAGACTGTGCACATGCTCAGTGTGGTCTGGGCTTCTTAGGGATCGTCATAAATGATCAAAATACAAAGCTGCTTGAGTTCTGCATGGCTGGTTAGTAAGGCAGGGACTTCCCAGCCAGAAGTTAGGGACTGTCTGACAATTCCTATCCACAGCAGTAAATGAAGGGAGAATTTCACTGCATACAGGTTTCTTATAAAAACAGTAGACATTTTTTAATTAAAGTATATTGGAGATAGATTTCTTTTTCATTAAAGAAAGTAAAAATGGGATTTTATTTCTTTGCCTTTCCTTGCACTTTAAGTCTGATTTAGAGAGTGATATTCTGAGACAATATTTGCAATTAGTTTCATTTTTTATTATTTGAGGTTTTTGAGTGTTTTATTCAGCAGCTCTCCAGTTTACAATTTCAGTTGCTGGGATCCAAGTTACTGTAGCAACCCTGCATTGATTTGAATCCAATACTGGAATATGTATAGGAGAGGCCTGAATAGGAAGATAAGTAATAAAAAGTATCAATAACAATAAGGGGCAGATTTACAAAATTCACGTGAATAATTCGAAGTTCGATCAAATTTGTATTAAATTCGAATCTTCAAATATGCAAATGAGGCAAATTCGACCATCTCATATTTGAATTCGAATAATTCGAATAAAAGTTTATTTGAATATTTGATGGTCGAATAACTTCCCCTTTAAATTTCAATTTGACCACCTACTTCGCCAGATCAAAGCTACCGAATTGGGTATCATTATCTTTGATCGAATATAAAAAAATTTGATTCGAATATTCACTATTCCCATAGTCGAATTTCGAAAAAAAATTTAATTCGACCATTAGTAAATCTGCCCCTAAATGTGTAGCCGTAGAGACTACTGTTTGTAGATGGAGCCAGTGATCCCCATTTTAAAACTGGAACTGGAAGAAGAAGACAAATAATTCAAACACTTTAAAAAAAGAAAAAAAACTGTTGAAAAGTTGCTTAGAATTAGCCATTCTATAACATACTAAAACTTAACTTAAAGGCGAACCACCCCCTTTAAAGAAATGATGACGTAATATATTTGGACTTAGAGTTGGTCATGGAACTCTTTGGTGAATTCTAATATACTTGTATTTTACATTACGGGGTACCATAATGTAAGATTCCCTGCCTATTTTAGTGTACAAGGTTTATTATCTCTTATAATACACAAGATTCAGACATGTGACAAGTGACATCACTAATCACTGGTCATAACTGATGACATCAACTGTTTAATCATGGGTTTTGTGTATTATATGGAACTTGCACATCATAAAGCCCCTATCAACCATATAATAATAAAACCATGTTTATGGGGTTGCAGGGTAAACACCCTCATTGCCCTCCATGGGGTGACATGGAGAGAATATGTAAGCACAATGTCCTGCTGCTCTTCCATTGAGTTATCCAACAGTCTCATAGGGTATCTTCCTATCTGAGGTAGATACTTCTTCCCCTTGATCCATGACAGAACTGCCCCTGCTTTTTGACAAGTGATGTGCTCCTTTCATTACCTGGGTGTTTCCTCCCGTGCTCTCCTGGACAAGGGTCCTAGACATGGATGTTGTGACAGCAAAGCAATGGAAAAAGCTCCCAACAAGGTTACTAAATCCAAGTGCTATTAACTCCTACATAAATACAAAAACACCAATGTGTAATTCAGTATATTCTCATTTTTATCCAAGAAAAGTGTTAGTGATCAGTGATGAGCACATTGTTTCGCCAGCCATGGATTCTCTGTAGGATTCGGTTCAGGACTTGGCCAGTATTTGGCCGTTTTCAGCAGGATTCTGCCCAATAGCTGCCCGGCTGAGCGGGATATGCAAAGTAGGAGGGGACAGGGAAATCGTGTGACTTTTTGTCATGAAACAAGGAAGTAAAAATGTTTTTCCCCTTCCCACCCCTAATTTGCATATGCAAATTAGGTTTCTGATTCAGTTCGGTATTTGGCCGAATGTTTTTCAAAGGATTGGGGGGTTTGACAAATTCAAAATAGTGAATTCGGTGCATCCCCAATTCTCTGCGAAATTCTGCATCTCAAAAAATTGTGCCAAAGTTTGCAGAGGAAAAAATTGATGCAGCAAAAAAGTCACCAAGACAAAAAAAAGATAAGAAAAAACACCCATTGACTTTAATACATTTGGACAAATCGAAACGGGACAGATTCACTCATCACTATTGGCGATATTCAGTGGCGTAACTACCAGGGGAGCAGGGGAACAATCGGGCTCAGGGCCCGCACCCCCTGAGGGCCCCCCGGCAGCTCATGCGCCTTGTAACGTATTCTGGCTTGTAAATCGAGTACAGAAGAGGGTCGGGGATCCCAGCTGCACATCCCGTGCCAGGGCCCACCCCCGCTAGTTACGTTACTGGCGATATTCAAGCAATTCCTTTACATATTGTACAATTTAATGGCCCCGGCACCCTTAGTGATTCATAACAAGTGTCCCTGCCAAGTTGGGTTGTGTGTAGTGATGGGCGAATTTATTCGCCAGGGTCGAATTTGCGGCGAATTCCCGTGATTCGCCGCTTGCGAATAAATTCGCGAATCACCAGCAAAATTTCGCAGGAAAAATGAGTCGCGCGTCGAAATCGTCCCGCGACTCGTTTGCGAATTTTTCGCCGATTCGCGAATTTCTCTAGAAATTCGCGAATTTTTCGGCGAAGCGAATCGCAGGAGATTCGCCCATCACTAGTTGTGTGTAGCCAATTTCAAAGGCTGTAGATAATTTGGATTTTCTATAGCATAATCATGAGGTTGAGTCTGGTGCATTTCCTACAATATGACATCATTAGGTCTCACGTAGAGGGCCCATGGGTTCACCAGTTGAGATACTATAGAGAAACAGGGGGATTTGAGGTCATTTGACTTGCAAAAATGACACCTATCACTGCTCATGTACTGGGGAATCCGCTGCACTCTGCACCCTACCCAAATAAAGTGCAAACGAGAGGGTGTTCTAGGAGACTGGCCACATCATGCAGCTCTTAACCCTGAAGGAGTGTACCTGTACAGTAGTGTGTATTTGTTGCACATTAAACAAATATATAGAGGCAATGGAAAAAGAGAGACGTACCTGGTTACTATCCACTTTATAGCCATGCTTCATAGCAAACATTTTGGCCAAGGAAATAGTGATGGTATAGCCAACCACAGCTATAGCAAATGCATTGCCTACAACTTCCACAAAGAATTCCGACTTGGGCACCATGGGTGTAACCAACCTACAGAAAGGCACATCCAACATGCCCCATAAATAATGATTCACAATAGAAGCATCTAAGACACTGAAGACACTAATACAATATGCTCACACAGTAGGCTGAGCCCTTCTATGTTAACCAGTTAATAGACAAAAAAAACTTTACTATAATATAACTTTAAAGGTTTTGTTCACCTTTAAATTAAATTTTACCATGATATTCTGAGACAATTTGCAATTGGTTTACATTTTTTATTATTAGTGGTTAGTGATGGGCGAATTTAGTTAAAAACGATGCAACGCGCATCAAAAATGTGATGCGACTCGTTTGGCAAATTTTTCACCAATTCGCGAATTTCTCTGAAACGGGATAGATTCGCCCATCACTATTTGTGGTTTTTGAGTTATTTAGCTTTTTATTCAGCATCTCTCCAGTTTTTGATTTGAATAAGAGACTGGAATATGAACAGTAGATATAAAAGTAATAAAAAGTAACAATAACAATACATTTGTAGCCTTACAGAGCATTTGTTTTTAGACGGGGTCAGGGACCCCCCATTTAAAAGCTGGAGAGAACGAGAAGAAGAAGAAGGCAAATAATTAGTGATGGGCGAATTTATTCGGCAGGCACAAATTTGCGTCAAATTCCCGCGATTCGCCGCCGGCAAATAAATTTGCAAAACGGCAGGGATAATTCACCTGCCGAAAATTCGATGGCGTAAAAAAAAAAAACGAGTTGAGCGCAGAAAACAATGCGACGCGCGTCAAAAACGCATTGAGAATGACGTGTGTCGTAAACGACGCAAAGCGTCAAAAACGTGCCGTGACTTGTTTCGCAAATTTTTCGCCAATTTGCGAATTTCACTGGAAATTCGCTAATTTTTTGGCGAAACGGGCTAGATTCACCTGTCACTACAAATAATTAAAAACTATAAAGAAAAATGAAGACCAATTGAAATGTGGCTTAGAATTAGCCAGTCTATAAAATACATAAAATACTAGAAGTTATAAAAAGTTAACTTAAAGGTCATCCATAAATTTCCTAAAAGAATATAAACTGGTAAATACATGGAATTACAAACCTTGTAGTGGATACAAACCCTGTAGGAATGTCACCCACGATGCCAACCCCATACTTTTCATTCAGGTTTATACCATATGAAATCCCCGTAGAGATTACTAGCTAAGGAAAGAAAAGGGACAGATAATTATCAGTTAGTAGTGATACAGCAGATAAATAAGAATGGGCATAGGGACATCTTTACAGGCATTTCTGATAGAAATGAATTTCTCATCAGGGGTGTAAATACAGAGGAAGCAGACCCTGCAGACCCAAGAGGTATAGGGGGCCCCATGAGGCAATTCCGACATTTATTGGTAAAACAGGACAACCTCTTGATGAGTTGTGGGCCCTAAAATGAATTTGCTGTGGGACCCAGTAACATCTAGTTACACCGCTGTATCTCACCATTGTTATTAGGCTGGGTCAGGTGTTTTCCGGATAACGGATCTTTCCATAGTTTGGATCTTCATACCTTAAGGGGCAAATTTACTATTTTTCACCTAAAATCCCTCGAATCCCCTCGAAATTCGATAACATTAGACTATCGAATGCTTATCGAATAGGTTTAGGCTTTAATTTCCTCGATATTCGACTTCTCGATTAAATCGTACGATCAATTTCACGAAGAAATCGTACTTTTGCCTTCGAGCCTCCGAAAAATTTGTACGATTCGAACGATCGAGGCGTTCAATCGTAAGAATGGTATTCGAGTAAGTCTTTGCAAAAGAAGCCTATGGGGGGGGTTCCCATAGGCATTGGAAGGATTTTAAAATCATCGAATGATCAAATGATCGAATATTCGATCATTCTTTCTATCCGATAATTTGAATATTCAGTATTCGATGATCGAAGATGCCAAATTTGCATATTCGATCCTGCGAAAAAATCGTACAATCGGTATTCGATCTAATTCGATCGAACCTAGATCTCTTCACACGAATTTTGTAAATTTGCCCCTAAATAAACTGGTCTGGTTTTGCTTCCAAAAAGGATTAGTTATATCTTAGTTGGGATCAAGTACAAGCTACTGTTTTATTATCATAGAGAAAAAGAAAATCATTTTAAAAAATTTGAATTATTTCATTATAATGGAGTCTATGGGAGACGGCCATTCCGTTATTTGGAACTTTCTGGATAATGGGTTTCCAGATACGGGATCCCATACTTGTACTACTTAGCTATGTTATTTGGGAAATAAATATTTAGTATGACACGTTTACCATTCACTTGAGAAATAGCAGAAGACATGGGAAACCCTTTCAGAGATGGTTTTCTCAAACAGCTTGCTTGGGCCAAGGCTTCTGTATTTCTGATCAAAATCAAGGCAAAGACCAACATTTTGGGTATCAACGTGTCCAATACATTGTTTGGAATAACCAATCAAAGCTGGTGTAAGAACACCATAAATGCATTTAAATGAAGACTTGGACGTGTAACCACCGTCATGACCAATATCAACCACTTTTTATCCAAAATTCTGAAACAACTCAAATGTACCCAGTTCTCACCACAATCAGCTCAATGGGGATGGGCATCGGAAGCTTCCCTCGTAGTCTTTGGTTGACTTCCTTAACTGCAAAGAGGCACGTTAGAGAAACAAGGCCGATAACCAAGGTGCCAATATTTGTCCTGTGGATCCTGCGGAACAGACTGACTAGGGACTAGAAAGGAGAGAAGGGGATATTTACCGATTACAATTTACTAAATGTACATCATTCCTGGTAAATATTTTTATATTTTACTGGACAGCAAAAATAATATGTATGAAGTTGCACCAACAGAGTTTTATGTCCCACTCAGAGGTGAGCCTGGCAGTGTTGGGGGGGTGTTGATGCCCCCCCCCACCCTGCCCCCTCCTTATGCCCCAGTGCCCCGTTCATAGGGAACCTGGATTGCAGGGCTTTTTCTTTTCTGATCATTGGCCACACCCTGCTGGTGGGATGGGCCAACCTACTGATATTCCTGGTGCTGTGCGGAGGAGCCCTCCTGCCTGCTGCTGCCATGCTGCTCTACGGGTTCCAGTGCCACCGCCGGTTCCACTGGCCCACGGAGCCGCTTTTCTCCCCCATCCTGACCCCGCTGTCTGCACTGCTCTGCTGTTTTTTGGGTGATCTTGTTGCTTCTGCTGCTGATTCTTGGCTCGTCTCATATGCCCACCTGGCCCGCAGCCTGCAGTTGGTCTCTTGTTTCCTGCCCTACAGTCATGCCAAGGCCGCGTCCAGCGCAAACAAGAGACCAAAGGCCAACCTCACGAGAGCAAAGCCTGGGTGTAAGGCCCAGTGCGACCAAGTGACTGTGGATGACATCATTCCTTTCTGACCTCATCATTCTGCTTATGACATCACTCTATCACCAATCCCCATCTTACACAGACCTCTTATCATGGTTCACAGAGCAGAACATTGACAGTCGGCAGTGGCGTAACTACTCGCTGTTGGGCCCTGGTGCAGGATTGGCACCTGGGCTCCCTTATCGGGCTCTCCCCCTATGAATTGCACATTGGAGTTCTCCTAGCCTATCCAACGGGCCCTGAGAGGGAGCGGACCCTGGTGCAATTGCACCCCCTGCTCCCCTGGTAGTTACGCCACTGACAGTCGGTGCGCTACAAAATATGTTGGTGCTATATAAATACATGTTACTAATATCCCAAACACAACCAGATTAAGGAACTGGGCAGCAGCAGCAAGGACACCAAGAAGATCATTGGGGGCAGAACCAGGGACTACAAACAACAGTCCCACTAATGTAACAAGACTCATTTTACTAAGGGGGGACTATTAATATATATTTTTTAAAAGATAAAGGAAACACATTTAGATAACTTACAAAAATCAGAGACAGCGGCTGAGACTTTTCACTGAGGGGGAGTCCAAATATGTGCTTTAGTTGGGACACAGTGACGTGGATTGTGGCTGCAGTGGTATATCCACGGATCAATGGCTCTGATAGGTAAGTAACCACAAACCCAAATTGTACCAACCCTAGAATTATCTGTAGGGAAAGATAAGATGTGTGGGAGGGTCATTCATATGAACTAGTCAACAATTGTTAATGTGTCACTGTTAAAAAAAAATGCCTTATAGATTGCCAGTAATCCTAAAGAATTCACTGCTAATAACTCACTTATTATTTTAGCATGACCTCCACTCTATTTGGAACACTAGTCCTGTTTTGTTTTATACTCATGTCTGTCCTTTGCAAAAGACTAAATGGGTAGCTGTGGATTGCAGCCTCACTAGAAAATGTCATTAATGGGGTTGTTCACCTTTAAATTAACTTTTAGTATGATGTAGAGAGTAAAAGTCTGAGACAATTTCATTTTTTATTATTTGTGGTTTTTGAGTTATTTAATTTTTTATTCATCAGCTCTCTAGTTTGTAATTTCAGCAATCTGGTTGCTATGGTCCAAATTACCCTAGCAATAAAGCATGTATTTGAATAAGAGACTGGAATATGAATAGGAGAGGGCTTGAATAGAAATATAAGTAACACAACTTTGCAATAACTACAGTATTGTTTGTTTCTTAGATGGGGTCAGTGACACTCATTTGAAAGCTGGAAGGAGCCAGGAGTAGTGATGGGTGAATTTGCAGTGTCTCCAGCATCTCGTTTTAGACGCAGGCGTCCATTTTTGGATGCCGGGGTCCATTATTGGACGCTGGCACATATTGTCGGCTTCCAAAATGAGACGTTGCAGCGTTTCGTAAATTTTTTGCCGTTTTGCCAATTTCCGGAGAAATTTGCGAAAAATCCGGCGTAGTGCCCCAGATTCGCCCATCATTAATTAGGAGAAGAAGGCAAATAATTCAAAAACTAAAAAAAAAATAATTATGAAGACAAAATCAAAAGTTGCTTAGAACTGGCCATACAGAAAGTTAACTTTATGGTGAACCGCCCCTAAGAGCTGATGAATGTAGCAGGCAGACCTGTTATCCAGAATGCTAAGGAGGGGGGTGTCTTTCCTTATTTTGGAACACTAGACCTTAAGTCTACTAGAAAATCATGTAAACATTAAATAACCCAATAGGCTGGTTTTGCTTTCAACAAGGATTAATTATATCTTAGTTGGGATCAAGTACAAACGACTGTTTTATTATTACACAGAAAAAGGAAATAATTTAAAATTTTAAACATTTGGATTATTTGGATGAAAAGGAGTCTATGGCAGATTGCTTTCCAGTAATTCAGAGTTTTCTAGATAACGGGTTTCAGGATACTGGATCCCATACCTGTACACTGAATTTTGCATGTGCATTTCTGGCTATATACATTGTCACCTGATAGTCGGCAGTGCAACTAGTCTCTCTGAGGAACATTTATCAAAGGACGAATTTTGAATTCATGTGAGTTTTTAAAAACTCCCCTAAACCATAAATTTGGAATTCGACCAATCGAAATTCATTATAAAAATTGTATTTTTAAAACTGGGATGAGTTGTAAAGACCCGGAAATTCGAATCAAATGCATTAAAACCCAATTCGAATTTGGGTTTGAATGTCAGGAAAAGCTGCAAACAGCTCTAAATTGATCCA
>CM044437.1:137507262-137534843 GCA_024363595.1 Xenopus borealis
AACACCCCAGCCAATGGCAAAGTAGAACCTCATGGGACCAAAGTTGACGTTCCTGACCTCAGTCTGCATGCGGTAAATATGGAGGCCTTCCACAAACTGCCAGGCAAACGTTGAGAGGAAGAAATAGTGCAGCAGGATAGCTATCACTGTGCAAAGAAACTGGGAAAAGCAGAAGAAGATAAAGGTTGCACTAATGTCTAAAGCTTATTAATGAAATAGGCAATTTGGGTTGTTACACTCACCTTGGCCATGGCAAGTAATTCCCAGCACTAAAACCCAATCTGCCCCAAACCCTGTCTACAGTGAATATGCAGTTCTGGAATGGGTTTCCATAAGGTTCTACTTTAAAGAAATCATATGTAAGGCATGGACAGCTTCATTTACTCTTACCTCACTCTCTGTGCGGTTGATGCCCAGTAAAAAGACAAGCTCAGAAAGAAAGAGGGCCACGGCAATGTTGCAGTGGATTCCACGGGTGTTGGATTTCAGGCCCTTCAAAAAGGTGAGGATGGAGAAGGTGGCAAGAAGAGCCGCCAGCGAGATGGACAGTGATGTGTAGGAGACAATGGCCAGGGTCTCTAGATCTCCCTCCAGTTGCTGCAAAGTTAAAGACATAGAACCATGGTTAGACCTTCTTAAACTTAAATTCACCAAGAATGGCATCTAATTCCTGAAACTGTCATTTTTACCTCTCGGTGGGACCCATCCATCAGGACACCATAAGTACCAAACTGAGGACAATGACATCGTACGTGTGTAGTATTTCTGTACACAAGGTCACAGTCTTTAGCCGTCCAACTTCCAAGAGGATTTACTCTGGAGACACGCAAAGATAATACAATATATATGTAAGTAGAAGCCAGGTAATAATCTGCTTTTGGTTGTCATTATCCCCACTATGTTGCTGGCAAGTTAAGAAGCCACAGAGACTATTTGGAAAGTGATGGGAACAGGCAACACAATCTTTGCAACTTTACAGTTAAACATGTATCCACAACTGTCAAATACAATTGGATAACCAAGGCTGCAGGCTGAGTTATACAGGGAACTCTGAGTATCACTCATGTATTATAAGGGATAATGTACCCCTACTGTAAATGATAAGGATATTAGAAGTCACTGAGGGGTTGTTCTGTGACCATATAAGGGCACAAGGTTGCAGGCAGAGTTATACAGGGAACTCAGAGTATCACGTGGTGCAAGAGAAGTGCACTTTCAGCCTGGATCTTTAGTCAGAATTAAGAAACCAGGAATACTGAAACAAGGACAATCTAAATTTACTACACCACTTGAAGTGAGACGGCAGCGAGGACCATACACATATGAACTGTCTGATGTACGCATATGGAATGCAAGTTGTCTTGCTCCTGCTAGATATGACTTTAAGATACATACGGTTTAATTGTTACTGTTTATATATTTGTCTAAATGCTTTCCTACTATAGGGGGAATATGTGGTGTTTATACAAATGGCCTGCAGGTGGCACTGTGCATACATAGGACTTTCTGTACAACTTGAAAGTGGAAGTAAGACTTAATGCTGTTATGTAAGGGCTGCATGACCTGCTAATAAAGCATATACTCTCCTCATCCTCGGCTACCAAACACAACACACTCATGTATTATAAGGCATAATGTACCCCCTACTGTAAATGATAAGGATTTTAGAAGTCACTGAGGGGTTGTTCTGTGACCATATAAAGGCACAAGGCTGCAGGCAGAGTTATACAGGGAACTCTGAGTATCACTCATGTATTATAAGGGATAATGTACCCCCTACTGTAAATGATAAGGATATTAGAAGTCACTGAAGGGTGTGATCATATAAAGGCACAAGGCTGCAGGCTGAGTTATACAGGGAACTCTGAGTATCACTCATGTATTATAAGGATAATGTACCCCCTACTGTAAATAAGGATATTAGAAGTCACTGAGGGGTTCTGTGACCATATAAAGGCACAAGTCTGCAGGCTGAGTTATACAGGGAACTCTGAGTATCACTCATGTATTATAAGGGATAATGTACCCCCTACTGTAAATAAGGATATTAGAATTCACTGAGGGGTTGTTCTGTGACCATGTAAACCCCCTACTGTAAATTATAAGGATCAGGGGTGATCCTGGAATTCCACCTCCTGAGGCAGCTTGTTCTTGCTGCCGCCCCTCCCTCCCTCATGCGCTCACCTTGTTGCGCCAGAGTCGGGGTCCATGAGGAGAGGGCCAGGACGCTAGCGTAGGAGACAATTATGCGATCTGCGCTAAAAAAGCCGAATTTCCAGTTTGAAAACCAAATATTTTTGCCGCCCCTGGTACCTAGTGGGGAGCTGCCACTTGAGGCGAGAGTCTCAACTTATTTAAAACTTTCTGACAGATATCTGACTAAACCCAGATGATGGTGGATCACTTATATGGGTCATCAGTCAGAGGTCAAATATATCTGAATTACATATATCTTCCCCTTAGATTGATGCCATAACCTTCTAACAACTTCACCCCCCCTCTACATCTCCATAAAACCCCCAAATCAACGTACTGGTCAGACTGGTTCCACTGCACACAGACAGGTTTGCTCCGATTCACTGTCTCCAGCAGTCGGAACTCCAATATGACCGGGGTTTCCAGAGCTCCCACAATTAAAGACTGATTGCGCAGAACAGACACGCTGACAATGGGCGAATTCATCACCGGATTCCTGGGAAGCCTGCAGAGAGATGTTGCAGCCGTTACCGTATCTGAAAAGCACTTACAGCTACAATTCACTTATTAACTAATGAGAGTGCATTGATTATCCGTTGCCTAGGAATGATGGCAAACTGAAGTCTCTAGGCCTAAAGCATAATTCTGCGTACACAGTGCAATTAAGTTATGGAACAGAATCCATAAATGAATTAATATCTCATTAACAATACAGTGCAATACCCATATTAAAGAAATACTGCTGTCCCTTAAAGGGGTTGTTCACCTTTAAATTAACTTTTAGTATGCTGTAGAGAGGGATATTCTGAGACAATTTGCAGTTGGTTTTCATTTTTTTATTATTTGTGGTTTTTGAGTTATTTAACTTTTTGTTCAGCGGCTCTCTAGTTTGCAGTTTTGGCAATCTGGTTGCTAAGGTCCAAACTACCCAACAACCATGCATTTGATTTGAATAAGAGACTTGAATACGAATAGGAGAGGCCTGAATAGAAAGATGAGTAATAAAAAGTAGCTTTAAGCCGGCCATACACAGGGAGATCTCAGATCAGAATGGAGGAAATATGGGCGGTCAACACACAGATGCTTCCGCGATCCAACAGGATCTTTTAAATTTCATCCAGATATGGATCGGAGAAGTCCATCGATGGCCCCACACACAGGCCAATAAGCTGCTTTTATCAGCCAGTGTATGGGGGTCTTTACAGAGCGATTGTTTTTAGATGGGGTCAGTGACCCCCATTTGAAAGTTGGAAAGAGTCGAAAGAAGAAGGCAAATAATTCTAAAAATGTAAAAAATAAATAACAACCCATTTAAAAGTTGCTTAGAATTGGCCCTTCTATAACATACTGTAAGAAATTGCCATCTTGGGTTAATAGTAAAGCAGTTGTCCAAGGAACTTATCGGGGTTTCCTGTGACTACAAAGTCCTATGGGGTCCGTTTACTAAAGTGCGGTAAAAATGTGTGCTCAAAATATAGACAAATTTAAGTCAGAATATGTTTTCGCAAGTTTATTAACCTGCAGTAAATATAAATTTGTGAATTTTCTTGCGCAAGAATATGTGTTCGCCAGTCATCGGATTCACAGAAAAAAAACGCTACATACACATTGACGCCTGCTTTTCTAAATAGCGAAATGTGTGAAAGACAAAAATAACGCCAGAATATTCGCAACATTTTATCCCCATCTATATAGTGGCGTTAACTTTTTTTTTGGCCAGAAAATTCTCAATTTAAATTAAATTTAAAAGGGAAACTGTCATGGGAAAACATTTTTTTTTTTTAAACACATCAGTTAATAGTGCTGCTCCAGTAGACCTCTGCACTGAAATCCATTTCTCAAAAGAGCAATCTGACATGGGGCTAGAGATTTTGTCAATTTCCCAGCTGCCCCTATTCATGCGACTTGTGCCAGCACTTTAGGAGGGAACTGCTTTCTGGCAGGCTGTTATTTTTCCTTCTCGATGTAACTGAATAGAACGCAGTGGGATGGGTTTTTAGTGAGTGCTGTTCTTAGATCTACCAGGCAGCTGTTATCTTTTGTTAGGGAGCTGTAATCTTCCTATTGTTCTGTTGTTAGGCTGCTGGGTGGGGGAAAGGGAGGGGGTGAAATCACTCCAACTTGCAGTACAGCAGTAAAGAGTGATTGAAGTTTATCAGAGCACAAGTCACATGACTTGGTGCAGCTGGGAAATTGACAATATGTCTAGCCCCATGTCAGATTTCAAAATGAAATATAAAAAATATGTTTGCTCTTTTGAGAAATGGATTTCAATGCAGAATTCTTCTGGAACAGCACTATTAACTGATGCATTTTGAAAAAATTTTTTTTCCCATGACAGGATCCTTTTAAATGATACAAAGAGATAACTGGTCTGATTTCTTGCGCACTGACGAAGGATCATAATTACGCAAATTCACAAAGATCACCATTTTCCTGAACATTAGTACTTACGCTAGACTTTACTTCGCCTGGTCAGACCTGGGGAAGTTCAATACAATAGATAGTATGAAGACAGAGAGTTTGAAAAAAAAATTGGAAAATTTTTCTAAGTCCCAAAAAACGTTGGCGTGTTTTACCATCCTAGGGTGATAGTCTGAAAAAGATCGATTTTTTTGGGGGGGGGGTTTACCCTCCTTCCCCCCTACATTTCCTAACATGGCAACTCAACTATACAGGGGGCACATGTAGGGCAATAGGACAACTTTTTTTTATTTATTAAAGGTTTCCTGGGCTTGTGTAGTGGAATGTAGTGGCTGTAACATATACTTCTATTATACACTTAAGTTCGCACCGTATGCAAATTAGGCATCGCTAGCTTAAATGAGCTTTGCCTGGCGAACTAACGGTAAAGATTCGAATTCGAAATTTCAAATGTTTTTGAAGACCACTTCGACCAGTGAATTTTGAAAATTCAATCGAATCGAATGATTGGAATAAAAATCTATTCGAATATTCGACTATTCGACAAAGTACTTCCCTTTTAAATTTTTATTGGATTGCCTAGTTTGCCAGATCAAAGCTACCGAACTGGGTTTAATTATATTTGATTGAATAAAAATATTCAATCGAAAGGTTAAAATCGTTTGAATCGATCGAACTGAATGATTTTATCGATCAATCGAATATTTGATCATTCGACCAAACGCATTGCGGTAAAATCCTTTGAATGCGATTTTCAAATTTGAAGGATTTTAATTCCCCAGCTATTCACACGGTCGAATTCGAGGGTTTTTTAACCGTCGGATTCGACCAATAGTAAATCTGCCCCTTAGTGTAATCATTTATGTGAAACAGTCTATTGATTTGGATTCATTGTCTGCTTACTCAAAAGAACCAGAACCCTAATGAGAGGGCTGATATTATATTATTATTGATATAATATATATAGAAAATTACAATACTAAAGATTAACTTAAAGGCGAACAACCATTTTAAAGGGTGAGTAAAGAGCATCCTAAAGCCTTCAAAGGATTATATTAACTCCAACTTAACTACAACCAGGTGTAGGAATCACCTTATGCATAAGCATCTAACATGTACAGTATGTATGTATAACTTTATTTGTAAAGCGCTGTTAAGGAGCCGCAGCGCTGTACAGTGCATAAGTACAATATATATATATATATAAAAGTATACACAGGGGAGACAAATCACATAATAAATATATACAGAATCATAGGACAAAGAGCTTAAGTGCTATGTGGTAAGAGACATAGTGGGAAGGAGGTCCCTTCCCCATAGAGCTTACAATCTCTTACAGCTTACAGTGTATGGGAGGCTAACATACAGGTACAAATTGGAGATGAAAAAGTGCACATGGTAAGGCATAGTCAGTAGGCGCAGGGCTAGGCTACTGTTCTAGTGCTCCAAAAAGTAGGCAATTAGATTTTTTTTTTTGAAGAGCTTGGGACAGGATTCCTTACGGAGGAAATCAGGGATGGAATTCCAGAGGTAAGGAGCAGCAAGATAGAAGGGTCTGAGACGAGAGATGACAGTGGATGTGGGTGGTGTAAAGAGAAAGTGGCGCTGAGAAGAGCGGAGAAGACGATCAGGAACGTATAGTGAGACAAGAGAAGAGATGTAGTGAGGAGCAGAGGAGTGAAGGGCTTTGAATGTTAGCAGAAGGATTTTATATGCTATCCTGGTGACTAATCGCCTCCATTAATCTCCCCCGAATGGCTTGCTAGTATCTTGCACCCGCAAGCACTAAAGTCGCCGGCGCCTATTCACACGCGGTGATGCAGCAATTTTGAGCGACTTTGAAAATCGTGTGTGAATAGGCGCAGGCGACTAGCAAGATACTAGTAAGCCATTCGGGGAGATTAGTTGCGGCGATTAGTTGCCAGGCGACAAAGCTCCCCGAAATCTTCCCGTGTGGCCTTAAGCTGGCCATAGACGCAACGATCCGATCGTACGAATCCTCGATTCGTACGATTTTCGGATCGTGTGTGGAGTGTTCCGACTTTTGTCGTGCCATGCCGATCGGTCGTTTGGTCGATCGGCCAGGTTAGAAAATTTCTATCGGCTGGCAATAATATCTTTGCGTCTATTGCAGATCGTACGATTTTCAGTGGGAGACCGTCACTAGGTTTTTAATCGTACAACTTTCGTACGATCCTTGTCAGGGGCAGAACGTCAGCTATCTGTGCTTTTTACTACTTTAGTTGATCTGAAGGTTAGTGACAGGTCGGGAGATGCAAAGATCCAATCGTTGGAATCATCTTACGATCGGATCTTTGCGTCTATGGCCAGCTTTACCCTAAGCGAGATAAGATAAGGGTATGGATTAGTGTTTTGGCTGTTGTTTGAGAAAGAAATGGGCGTATCTTGGCTATGTTGCGAAGGAAGAAATAAAATTTTGGCAGTATTACTAATGTGATTAGAGAAGGTGAGGGACTGGTCAAAGATGACCCCTAAGCAGCATGCTGAGTTAAACAGGTTAATGGTCATGCCATCAATAGTAATGGTGAAAGGAAGAGAAGGGCTCGGTTTGGGTGGAAAAACCATGAGTTCAGTCTTGGCCAAGTTGAGCTTGAGGTGGCGTTGGTTCATCCAGGAAGAAATAGCTACTAATCAGTCTGCGATCTGGGTTTGAACGTCAGTGGTTAGTGAGGGTGTGTCTAAATATATCTGAATGTCCTCAGCATATAGGTGATATTTAAGGCCAAAAGAAGATATAAGGTCTCCTAAAGATATAACATACTTTTGTACTTTTCTAAAAACTTATATTTCACAAAAGCAAAAAAAAAAAAAAAAAGCCTGAATACTTTTTTGGATTCATTTTCAGTCTCATGGACAGAGCTGCTGTTCTCCTTCCAGTGTAAAGCATATCTCAAGTTTAACTGTTTTTGGAGACAACCCATAACTGGCAGTGGGTAGTAATGACATGTTTCTTACCTAAGACTCCGTCTCTCTGTGTTGTAACGAGCAGGAAGAAGCTCTCCCAATGTCCGGTAGATAATCAGGATAATAATGGTGGGAGCTGGTTCTTGGGTGATTTTTTTAGGCACAGGTACCTTAACTGTGACATTCATCTCAGCAGTGGTTGGAGTTGGCATTGTGGTAGGTTGTGCTTGAAAGACAAAATTATTTGATAAAATGATGGGATGCATTTTCTTGTATAAAACAAATAGTTTTAGAATATGTTTGTTTAATATTACTTCTGTTCCTCCTGTGTAAACTGTATCCTGAGCCACTTTGCATCCTCCGCACTGATACAGGCCCCATTAAAGGAGCTAAACTAAACCCTAAACAACGAATGTGGCTTTAAATGCCATATTTACAGTATATATACTGAACTGATAAACAAGTTAATTACTGTGTTACAATTGTTACCTTTCAGCTTCGGTGGCACGAGGACTGACTCTGGCAGCAGCACATAAGTATGGGGATCCCAGAAAGTTTGGCCCCGAAAAAGGTGACTGTGGTATCTGGGGAACTGTCTCCTGGCAGAGTTTTGATTTTCCACTCTTTCAATATTAAGCACTGTTAGGGGGAAAAAAAGAAGAATTTTAGGTTCTTAGTTCATCGCCATTTGGTTTACTGTTGCCATTGCATCACTGGAGCTATGAATAGGGCACTCATTAAAGTATGTAGAGCAGGGGTTCCCAACTGCCGGGCCGCAGCCAGTCCTGAACTGGGCCACAAGCCTAGTGCCGAATTAACGAGGTGAGTCAAATTGGAGGCTGAACCCTCCCGACCCCCTCCCAAACTAATTTGGCACTAAACCGGTCCCCAGGCCAAAAAAGGTTGGGGGCCACTGATGTAGAGAGTGATATTCTGAAACAATTTGCAATTGGGTTTCATTTTTTTTTTTCATTTGTGGTTTTTGAGTTATTTAGCCTTTTATTAGCAGCTCTCTGGTTTGCAATGTCAGCAGTATAGTTGCTAGGGTCCAAATTACCCGAGCAACCATATAATGATTTGAGTAAGGCACTGGAATATGAATAGGAGAGGCCTGCATAGAAAGATAAGCAATTAAAGGGCAAGGAAAGGCAAAGAAATAAAATCCCATTTTTACTTTCTTCAATGAAAAAGAAATCTATATCCAATATACTTTAATTAAAAAATGTATACTGTTTTTATAAGAAACCTGACTGTATGCAGTGACATTCTCCCTTCATTTAGTGTTGTGGATAGGAATTGTCAGACGGTGCCTAACTTCTGGCAGGGAAACAATTATACTTATGAACAGCAGGGGGAGCCCCTAACTTACTTACCAGCCATGCAGAACTCAAGCAGCTTTGTTTTTTTTATCATTTATGACAATCCCTAAGAAGCCCAGATCACACTGAGCATGTGTATGTAGTCTAGTCTTGCAAAGATGTATAACAAAGTTACAAGATGACAGCCCCCTGTGGCCAACTTTGAAAGCATAAATAATTTGTTTGATTAGGCTTGTGGTGCAGTAAGTTCATGTTTATGTTTAGTATACAAAATACAGCATGTCTACCCTTATTCTATTTTACACTTTCCTTGTCCTTTAAAAGTAGCAATAACAATAAATGTGTAAGAGTTACAGAGCATTTGTTTTTTAGATGGGGTCAGTGACCCTCATTTGAAAATCTGAAGGCGGCAAATAACTGAAAACTATAATAAATAATAATGAAGACCCATTAAAGGGCAAGTCAACTCCAAAATAAAAATGTGCCTAATAAAAGAGAACATAATTCTAAGCAACTCTCCAATACACTTTTATTAAAATTGTCAGTGCTTTTAAAGATTTTTGTAAAAACAATTGCTATTGAAGCCCGCATTTGCTTAACCCCTGGTTATTTCTTAAACAATGTTGCAAAAGTCTTAGGGGCAAATTCACTAAGAGGCGAAAATGCACTAGCGACGGCTTCTCCACAATGAGCCGCACTTCGCCAGCCTGCCGTTATTCACAAAAATGTGAATTTGCGCTCAGGGAGGCGAAAAGTAGCGAAGTTGCGCTACCGTTACTTAGTCAGGCAAATCGCATTTCTGCTAGCAATGCCTTATTTGCATACGGCGCAAAGTTGAAAGTATAATAGACGTATATATTACAGCCACTACATTCCACTACACAAGCCCAGGAAACCTTTAATAAATTAAATAAAGTTGTCCTATTGCCCTACATGTGCCCCCTGTATAGTTGTGTTGTCATATGTTAGGAAATGTAGGGGGGGAAGGAGGGTAACCCCCCCCAAAAAATTACACTATTTTTCAGACTATCACCCTAAAAAAAGTAAAAGACGCCAGCGTTTTTTTGGGACTTTTTTTCAAGCTCCTATCTATTGTATTGAACTTCATCAGGTCTGACCTGTGAAGTAAAGTCTAACGCAAGAGGAAACGTTCAGTAAAATGGGCATCTTAGTGAATTATTGTAGTTACGTCTCTTCGTCAGTGCGCAACTTTGGGGACACTGTTAGTAAATTGGCGAAGTTGCAAAATGACGTCACACTGGGGAATTAGCGCTAGCGTTAGAAGCTTTGCGCTTTAGTGAATTTGTCCCTTTGTTCCCCAGCAGCAAAGACAGGTGTGATAATCAGCTTCCTTGTCTTACATTGTATCAATAGTCTGAGACAGAGAATAGAAAGGGACAGACACTGCTTTCAATAGTGATACATATGCAAATAACGTAAACACCATAGACCAAATTGTAATTAATGCACATTACAAAGTTGCTTAGAATTATGCTTTAATTAGGAAAAATTTTTTTTTGGCTTGACATTCTCTTTGAACCATAACCTCTCACCCCCGAGCTCCACCGATCTGTCACACAATGGAAATGGCTTTGCAACAACTAGGAGCCCGTAGAAACCTAAGCCATCAGCTCTGTGCAGCCTTTATCATTGTCAGAGTCAGGATTGGAATGGGACAAGGGAATAATCCCGGTGGGCCCGGCAGACCCAGACCTGCTCCCCAACCTGGGAGGTTAACCCTTACCTCCCCCGGCTCTGATTGCGGGTGCAACAAGATAAGGTCCATTCTGCCTGGCCGAACGGAATCCTAATTTGCATATGCATATGCAAATTAGGACCAGGAAGGAAAATCACGTGAGGAAGTAAAAAATGTTTTCCCCTTCTTCCTTTTGCCCATATGCAAATTAGGGTTTGGATTCAGTTCGGTATTCGGCCGAATCTTTTGGGAAGGGTTTGGGGTTTGGCCGAATCCAAAATAGTGGATTGGGTGCATCCCTATATAGCATGCCTCACAACATCACTGTGGGAATGAAACAATTCATTCAATCACTTTCCTTTCTCACATTCAGATATCTCAGGCAATCTTTTTAAGGGACTGTGGGAAGTCAGACTATAAATGTATTTCCAGCAAAAGAGAAATGAGCGTGGGGTCTACTTACTGATGTTTGGGGTCACCAGTCCAACAGGATTCAGGTAGGTGAGCTTCATGTTCTTGGCCAGAGTGCTGCTGTATTCCCAGAGCAAGTTCATAAGCCCAGCGCTACCATGTTCATCGTGTAGTAGAGCCTCCCAGTGCTCCCTGTTGCCCAGAGTCAGAATGGAACTTCCAGTCTTCAGCAGGTTCTGATGAAGGGATCACAGCAGCCGTGTTAGTATTAGCAGTATTAGCAATATTATTATTAGCAGCATTGGTATTAGCAGCATTAGTATTAGCAGTATTAGTATTAGCAGTACAAAAAGCATCCTCCAAGGACTCACCGACTGTACTTACTGAGTGTACACGTAGTTCTCCAAGGACTCACATAGAGTAGCTACTATTAATTAATAGTGGGATGTAATCAAAATTAGGACTAATTTGTGCAATGCACTATAATACACATTCAATTTGAACCGATTTATTCCATTTTGCAACTTAGGGCAGGATTGACGTCTGTTTTCGGCAGATGTGACAGGAACAAGGTAAGGTAATAGGAAGGGTTGATAGGCTGCGCAAAATAAAAAATGTTTGTAATATAGTTAGTTAGCCAAAAATGTAATGTATAAAGGCTGGAGTGACTGGATGTCTAATATAATAGCCAGAATCCAACTTCCTGCTTTGCAGCTCTTTAACTTTGAGTAAGTCAGTGACTATAAGGGGGGCCACATGGGACATAACTGTTCAGTGAGTTTGCAATTGATCCTCAGCATTCAGCTCAGATTCAAAAGCAACAGTTATGGTTTGTGTGGCCCTCCCTCAAGTCACTGATTGGTTACTGTCTGGTCACCAGGGTAACCAGTCAGTGGGAAAACAAGAGAGCTGAAAAGCAAGAGGTAGTGTTCTGGCTACTATGTTACACATCCAGTCACTCCAGCCTTTATACATTACATTTTTGGCTAACTAAATATATTAGAACCATTTTTTATTTTGCACAGCCTATTTATTTACCCAGTTTTTATTTTTATACTGAACGATTCCTTTAAAAACGCTGTTTGCATTTATTTCTGCATATGTCAACACAATCTGGCTTTTCCATTGCCAGTTCTCTGCCTGAATGATGTCAACATGATGGAATAGATTGCCTCGTGGGGAAGCGTCTGGAACAGAACTGGCCAAGCAAAGGCAAAGTTTTCTGAAAAAGTCTAGTTAAAGGGAAAGAGTCTCTCAAAAACTCTTTGCCCCTACAAAGGCATCTTCCGCTAATGCTTCACTCCACTTTTTACACAGTGCGATAAACAGGCCCCTGTGTGTCCATTGTCATCCATGATAGTGCATGATTGCAATGAAAGTAATTGTTCCCCAAATAAAACCACTGAAAATGTAATAAAAGTATAGGACCCATTATTCAGAATGCACTGGACCTGGGGTTTTCCAGATCTTTTTCCCTAATTTCGATATCCATACTTTAAGTCTACTAAAAAAAATCATTTGGACATTAAATAAACCCAACAGGGTGTTTTGCTTCCAATAAGGAATAATCATATCTTATCTGGGATCAAGTACAAGCTACTGTTTTATTATTACACAGAAAACACTTTTCAAAAATTAAACTAATTTGCTTATAAGAGTCTATAGGAGATAGCCTTCATTGGGAGGCTCTGTATATCGCGGTTCCGGATAACAGATCTCGTACATGTATTTGATAAGTGATTTGAGATTTTACTTTTCATTTAACTTTTAAAAATCTTGGATCAAATCGAGTTACCTGATGCAGGTATGGGATCCATTATCCGGAAACCCGTTACCCAGAATGGCCACCTTCTATTGACTCTATTTTATCCAAATAATCCAGATGTTTAAAAAATTATTTCCTTTTTCTCTGTAATAATAAAACAGTAGCTTGTACTTGATCCCGACTAAGATATAATTATTGGAAGCAAAACCAGATTATTGGGTTTATTTAGGGGCAGATTTATCATTGGTCAAATTTGGAATTAAAAAAAATTCGAAATTAGACCATGTGAATAAAAGGGAAGTAAAATCATAGGAATTTGACTATCGATTATCGAAGGATTTTACCGCAGTTTGATTGATCGAACAAAAAAAATTCGATTTTTTTATTCGATCAAAACTTCCCAATTCGGTAGCTTGGTTCTGGCGAAGTAAGTGGTCGAATAAAAATTATACGAAGTAATTCAACCATCAAATAGTCAAATAAATTTTAATTCAAATATTCGAATTATTCGAATTTTGAATATTCGATGGTCGAATTTGCCTAATTTGCATATTCAAAGATTTGAATGTGAATTTAATTAAAATTCGATCGAACTTCGAATTATTCATGTGAATTTAGTAAATCTGCCCCTTATCAGAGTTTCACTGAAAATTTTGGGAATTTCTACGCAGGTGTCCAAAATCTGGGGCATATTCACTAAAGTGTGAAGTGTCTAACGCTAGCGCTAATTTGCCAGTGTGACATAATTTCGCAACTTCACCGAAAATTCGCTAGCGAAGTAGATTGCATTGAATTTGCCCCTTTGTACGCCAGCAAATTTTTGCGGGTGATTCACAAATTTATTTGCCTGCAGCGAAATGAGGAAAATCGCCATGAATTCCTCCCTGGCGAATAAATTCGCCCATCATTATATAGTAGTAAAGAAAGCTACTTTAAAGAAGGATCTGTTATCTGGAAAACCCAAAACCCCGAGCATTCTGGATAACAGGTCCCATACCTGTATGTAATCTCTTTGCCGTTATACCACGTGTCTAAGATATGTGTTGCGCCATTACTTTTGACAAAAGAAAATGTCGTTTCTATGTATATAAACATAAAGGTTCTGTATATGGTCCAGTACATGAGAGCCATGAGTTAGAAACCTGCTAATAACGCTGCCGTCATTTTGTACCTCAGTGAATTGTGCATCTTGTGTGGCTGTCAACCCAAAGCCCTCCTGTTTATTCTCATACTGCATGAGATAGGACAGCAGGCGGTACGTGATGTGGACGTCATTGCCGAAGTACTGATCCATCTTGTCTGTCACTGAACTCAGACGCAAGGCGAGTTTTTTGGCTTCTATCGTGTTCAGTTCAGTCTCATTCCTCTCCAAGCCGTCCAGCTGGGAAATGAACCAAGTTAGTGTTTTATACATAAAACTGTGTGTGGCCCCCCATTATATTGGGGTACAACTAAAGCAATTTCCTTGATTGATTATAGTTGTTTTTTTCTTGCTGGTATAGCAGAATCTTTCAGTTTAAATGCAACTAATGCAGGTTTCTAGGGGTCACCACCCCAGCACAAAAAAACGACCCCAGTTTTGTAAAATTCACTTATTCCCCACCCAATATTATTAACTGCGTTTTCGGGACAGTGCTGATTGCCGCATATGCGCTAGCGTTTTTGTGCCATTGCCTATCTATGCATCAGTCGTCTTTTATTTCAAAAACTGTGGTGCAGACCGCGCCTAAAAAGCGGTGATAAACCACCTGTGTGTCTGGGGCCTAATGGGATTGTTCACCTTTAAATTATTTTTTGCACAATGTAGAGCGTAATAATCTAAATCAATTTGCACTTGTTTTTTTTTTTTTTTTTTTTTTTTTTTTTTTTTTTTTTTTTTTATTATTTGTAATTTTGTTTATTATTAATTATTTTTGAGTTATTTGTTTTCTTTATGCCGCAACTCTCCAGTTTGCATTTTCAGCAATCTGGTTGCTAATGTGAAAATTACCCTAGCAACCATGCACTGAGCTGAATAAAAGACTGGAATATTGAATAGGAGAGGGCCTGAGTAATAAAAAGTAGCAAAATCATAAATGCATGGGTGCAAATTTACTATTATTCACCCAAAATCCTAAGATTTAATTCGAAATTTGATAAGCATTCAACTATCGAATAGTTTTAGGCTATCGTTTTGCTCGATATTCGATTTCTCTATGAATTCGTATGATCTGATACCGATCGTTGGATTTCATGACAAAATCGTAAAATTTTCTTCGAGCCTCCGAAAAATTTGTACGATTCGAACGATCGAACGCTTTGATCATACGAATGGTATTTTGATTCCTTCGATCATCAAATGATTGAATATCATTCGATCTATTAGAATATTAGAATATTCGAAGGTCTGATTAAATTGTACGATCGTAATTTTGTAAATCTGCCCCATAGTCTTTGCAGATCGTTTGTTTTTTCTTTAAAGGGCAAGGAAAGGCAAAGAAATAAAATCCCATTTTTTACTTTCTTTAATGAAAAAGAAATCTATGTCCAATATACTTTAATTAAAAAATATGTACTGTTTTTATAAGAAACCTGACTGTAAGCAGTGAAATTCTCCCTTCATTTATTGCTGTGGATAGGAATTGTCATACAGTCCATAACTTCTGGCAGGGAAACAATCATACTTATGAACAGCAGGGGGAGCCCCTGCCTTACTTACCAGCCATGCAGAACTCATGCAGCTTTGTTTTTTGATCATTTATGACGACCCCTAAGAAGCCCAGACCACACTGAGCATGTGCGAGTCTTGATATTGCAAAGATGTATAACACAGTTACAAGATGACAGCCCCCTGTGGCCAACTTTGAAAGCATAAATCATTTGTTTGATTAGGCTTGTGGTGCAGTAAGTTCATGTTTATGTTTAGTATACAAAATACAGCATTTCTAGCCTTATTCTATTTTACACTTTCCTTGCCCTTTAAACAGAGTCGGTGACCCCCATTTAAAAGAGTCTGCAGAATAAGGCAGATAATTCAAAAACTATAAAAAAAAAATGAAGGCCAATTGAAAAGTTGCTTAGAATTAGCGATTCTAGAAAATACTAACATTTAAGTTAAAGGTGAACCTTCCATTAAATTAATATGCAGCGCGTATCATGCCTTACCATAAGTGAGAGCTCCACGAATGCAGGAGAGGTGCAGTTAAACAGATCTGGCTCCAGCCAACCCTTGACATCATCGCAGTGTCGGATGGCGGTCCCTAAAATTGCAAAAAACTATCATAGGAAACCATATTCCAATTAAGTAATCATCGCGGCTGCCAAACAGTGATAGGGAGTACGGTGACATTAAGCAAACAGCTAAGCACACAGCCCAAGCAGCTGCTCAGAACACAAGCACATTAAATCAGTGGCCCTGCGGTAGCAAATGCAATACAACTCCCAGCAGCTGCTGATGGCTGAAACTGCCCAGTGATGCTGGGAGTTATAGTTCAAACTGGATATCCTTGTTATAGTGCATTTCTCAGGAAGATGCAGGAGGGGGTCAGAGAGGTTTAAACAAGCAGGGCAACAGTTCCATTCAGGAAGGAGTTCAAGCCATAAAGCGCAGAGAATTTCGGGGCAAGGAGGTTGGACACAGAATCCTCACCTTTACCTCTCAGACCTGGTCAGTGTTTGGTGGGAGAAAATTCAGAGGAAAAAAAAGCAGAAGGATTAGGACATATAAAGTACAATAAAGCACAGAAATCACTGTAGGCAAGCAGCCTAACTGCTAATTGGATCTGGGGTTTTCCAGATAACAGACCTTTCCATATTTTGGATCTTCATGCCTTAAAGGAGAAGTAAACCTGTTCTGAAAAAAACACCACCTCCCCCCGGTAGGGAAGAAAGAAGATGGCGCCTGTGAACAAGTGTCAAGAATCTGCAGCAGGGGCGGGTAAAAAATTATGGGCATTAGCCCGGGGGGGGGGGGGGGGAGGTAGGCCGGGGAGAGGTGGGTCTACACAGGGGAAGTTTTTTTTCGGAACAGGTTTACTTCTCCTTTAAGCAGGCATGTTTCAGTAGCTGCTGCCGTGATGCCCCCCCTCACACCCTGCTTTTTGCTGCCCCTGTTAAGTGGCCGCTCCGTGCCACCTGGGGCAAGATTCTCACCTTGCCTCATGCCCGGAGCGGCCCTGCCTTTAAGTCTACATGAAATAAACCCAATAGGCTGGTTTTGCTTCCAATAAGGATTAATTATATCTTTGTTGAGTACAAGCTACTGTTTTATTATTATAGAGAAAAAGGAAATCAGGGAGGAAAAAGGGAGACAGCCTTTCCGTAAAGAACTTTCTGGATAACGGGTTTCAGGATAATGGATCCCATAGCTGTACAGACATAGCAATGTTGGGAAAGGGAAGTCATCTATGAATCATTACTGAGCAATTGATCTGGTGTTTGCGGGAAATAGCTGAAAGGCTTAATACTGTGCTGCATTAATGAGATCTGCATATGTTGCTGGTGTTTGTGCTCTGTTCTACCCTTAGGCATTTTCCATGCAAAAAATTTAATAGGTACGGCATGAATTAATTGCATTGTTTATTAAAGAAGGAAAAAAAAATAACTCCTGGAGGCCATATATGTATACGGCTCATCACTGTGAATTCAGTTGCTCTTTCACCCTAGCAGGCCCAGCCCCTGAGAGCTGAGTGAGATTAGAGAATATTCTACATTCCCACTACCCCTAAACCTTTTTATAGCTGATGCTATTCTGCAAACCACTGAGCTGCTTTATTTAACCCCAGCTCCTAGATGAACTAGAGGGGTCTGCCCCATCATCCACTCTGGGTAATAGAGGTTATTCCCATGATCCCAAAATCCCCTTTCCTGATAAGTTTAGTGGGGACAGGAGTACATTTTTTTGTTTTTCAAGAGGCATGTAAGTTATACCTCACAACTACCCTACTGGTGAGGATGAAGTAAGGTTTGTTATGACCTTACTACAAGGTGAGCCACAAGTCTGGGCACAAAAATTACCCCCCTGTGATCCTGCTTGTCTCTCCCTAGAAGCATTTATTTTGGCCATGCTATACAATGACCCGGATCGTACTAACTCTGCTGATTTCACGATTCATAATCTCCGCCAAGGGAAAAGAGTCATTGAAGAGTACTGTACAGAATTCCGCCGCTGGTCAGTTGAGACAGGGTGGAATGATACAGCTCTTCATAGCCAATTCAGTGTGGGGCTTTCTGACTCTGTTAAAGACAGCCTGGTTAATTACCCTCCTTCATCCACTTTGGATGACTTTATGAGGTTAGCCATCCAAATTGATAGTAGGCAAAGAGAAAGACGGGCTGAGGGTGATACAAATTACCCTATTATATGTAATGACATATCCCCAACTCCCTTGTTTTCTAACCCTCAGGGGGAACCCATAGAGAAGGGGAGCTCCATTTGGGTTGAGATATTTCTTTTCCCCAATTCGCTTCAAAAGACTTAGTACCCGTTGTTTTGTCCTGGCCTGGCTGTTTAGTTCAAGTTTCAGCCTTGGTGGATTGTGGGGCTGGGGGGAATTTCTTAGAGGCTGCCTTCGCAGAAAGGTTTACTATCCTCCATATTCCCCTTACACCTCCTATGAGGATTTCTGCACTTGATAAAAACCCACTGGGGTCAGGTCTGGTAACCCAAAAATCCAAGGCATTATCCATCTGTGTAAACAATATGCATTGTGAAAAATTAGCTTTTCCCGTTCTTGATGGTTCTTCATCCCTGTTAATTCTGGGGTTACCTTGGCTTCAGGTACACAACCCCCCAGATTGATTGGGTAACTGGGGAAGTTATCTAGTGGGGTTCCAAGTGTAAAAATTCCTTTTTAGCTTCCACTCTAATGGTGGCTGTTGCTTCCCTAGAGAAACTCCATTCTGTTGAGCATTGTTCTAAGTCTAGTTCTGGGGTACATAGTTCCCTTTTGGCAGTTACATCTGCTCAAAAAAGAGAAGCCGATAAGCCACTTGGAAAAGGCACAGCCTGCCTTTTCCAAGTGGCATTCCTCTATTTTGTATCTTGGGGAGATGATCGTGCCCCTTTGCTTGTCCTGAACCTATAGCTTTGCTCCTCTCTCAAATAAGACCTGGCAGCATCCAATTAGCCGAGGGCTCCTCCCAAGGTGAAAGGCGGCAGTTATAGGCAGAAGTGAGAGCCGAGACCAGGGAGATTAGCTTGGGTTCTGGATGTAGGGTGCCATTCATAACAGCTGTAAGATAAGGTGCAATTTGTCTTTTGCACTTTGTAACAGAATAGACACAGAATTCTGTGCTCCAAAGCAGAAAGAAGAAACCTTGCTCCTATATTACAGCACTGCTTGTGTTCAGAAAGACTTTACTCAAAGGGACAGGTGGGAGAAGGCACACAGGCGTCCCACCCTTTCCGTGTATCCTAATCCATCCTCCATATTAGGGGGCACTGCCAGTCACCCACCATTGCAGCTCTCTGCACCTATAGCAGAATTTACAGTCGGGATCTAGGTTCAAGACACAAGTGTTTTTTAAAGAAACAATAAGGGATACAATTTTATGCACTTACATCCGGGGTCAAAATACATAACTTCTAAGGGGTCAGTTAATTAGGGGCACAACTGCAAGGGTGCACACATTTGTTCTCATTTAAAGACAGGATTGTACTGGGCCAGCGGGACACCTGGAAAGAACCCAGTGGGCCCTGCCGACTCAGACGCGATCCCTACAGCCAACAGCTCCTGTTCTTCCTGAACTCTCCCACCGGTGATCGCATGAAGAAATGCGTGGGTTCACTTTGACAGGGTAAAGGAAGGGGAAAGAGGGAGATTTGCGTCTGGGGCGGGGAGGATTTGCAGCAGTGGCTGGGCCCAATGTGATTTTTGGCTGGGGGCCCACTGGGATTTTTGTCTAGGCTGGGGGCCCATTGGGATTTTTGGCTGGGTGGGGGCAAGGGGCCATGATGTGGCACCCAAGTCCGACGCTGTTTACTGAACACTTGCACCCCCAGGATTCCTGGTCTCTGCTGTTAGCACTGGGATCGAGAATCCGGTGCTTGGGGCAGAGAGCAGTGTGAAGAGGCAAAGTAGCCCAGTCCTTCCACCTGCATATGGACAGGGCCCCAAGGTGGGCTGCACCTCCTGACACTGCCTAACTTGATCACTTAATGCACTCGAATCAAGAGGCATGTCACAAGTCTCTGCTCTCCAAAAGGCTATTCTTTAAATGCCATGAGCAAAAAAATCAGATTGCAGCCTTTTCACACTGTGCAGGGCACTGTAAATTATCCATCTTATGTTCTCACCCTCCTGTGCAGATCCAGGTGCAGACATGTAAAAATGACTTTTCTCAGATATCAAAAGTATTGCTGGAAAATACAATTTGTTCAGCACTAAACAAATTTGGGAACATCTTGTTTGAAACCTTGCCATTCCCTTCATGGCTCCTCATGTTGCACAATAATAAAAAGCTAAGCAGATTCTCTCCTGTCTGACAAGGAACTGACAGGCAAAGGGAAAACAAAGTAGGCAGAAATTAGCAATGTTTAGCAATTGTGAGCCAAAAGCCTGGCAGACATGGTGCAAATATTTGCAGTGCAATGATAGTACGAGGCAATCTGTTCAAGTCGTAGGTGGAGAGGTTCAAACAAAAACCCGAACTTTGAGAGCAAAAATTAGAGAGAATCACTCACCCAATGATCCTTTTGGGCACGGAACAGCAGCAGGAAGGCCAAACTTGGTCCTGGGCCACCAGACACCTGCTGTTAATGTTTTGGGGCAACCATCATAAATCACTGTGAGAAGAGAATGAGGGAGGGCATCATTACATCAGTGAAACCATATGACTTTTCCTATCAATATACAATACGGCTAAATCATTCTGATCCCATATACAGAACTTCAGGTGCTTCTGCCACCACTAAACCTGCATAGAGTATTCATTATACAAACAACTATAAATACAGGAAGAAGCAAAAAGCAAATATGCATAAAGTTAATGTCAAGTGATCTATTATTATCACCAGATCTGCAAACTACGCTCAGTACTGTACACTGATTCGCCAGTCTCAGGCCCCTGGCCCACAAAGCTTACAGTCTCAGACTGACATAGGTAGATAAATTCATGTCTTTGTGAACTGAACTCAGACTCCTCTAAGTTAAGAGTTATTCCTTAATGAAGTTTCTTTTATCCCACCCAAGTCTTTTAATTAAAGGAATCCCATTGCAATGTACCAGATTACTGTTCTGTTCTAGTTAACTGCTTGCTAACTGCTGTAAATTGCCTTATTAAGCTCATGTGAGATTGTTCTACTCACTCTCAGACTCAGTGTTCTTCTGTACTCTTCATTCATTTATTCATTCACCTGATTCATAAACATTGTTTCCTCTTTCTTCTCCACATCTCTGCCACTCTCCCATTCTTCTCCCTGTATCCCCTTAACCTTTTCTTTGACTTGTACTCCTCCCTTCTCTTCACCCCTTTCCCCAGTATGTATTCCCATTCTCAATTCTTATACCTCCTCTTAAATTACTATTTGTAATGCTCTTCCCCTTACATCCCTTTTTGCTCATATGCTCTACCATTACTTCCCTCCACCTGCCATTTCTCTTTTTCTTTCCCGTGTAATTTTAGGCCTTCCATTATTTTAACTGTTACAGACTGAATGAAACAGTAGCTTCTTTCCCTGCAAGCCGGTATCTAAGCTTTGTAATCCAGCCCATGGCATTAGTGTTAAGCTGGCCATAGACGCAACGACTTGGTCGTACGAATCGAGGATTCGTACGACTATCGTACGACTTTCGGATCGTGTGTGGAGTGTTCCGACATTTGTCGTGCCATGCCGATCGGTCGTTTGGTCGATCGGCCAGGTTAGAAAATTTTTGTCGGCTGGCGATAATATCTTTGCGTCTATTGCAGATCGTACGATTTTCAGTGGGAGACCGTCACTAGGTTTTTAATCGTACAACTTTCGTAGGATCCTTGTCAGGGGCAGAACGTCAGCTATCTGTGCTTTTTACTACTTTAGTTGATCTGAAGGTTAGTGACAGGTCGGGAGCAGGTCGGGAGATGCAAAGATCCGATCGTGGAATCATCTTACGATCGGATCTTTGCGTCTATGGCCAGCTTTAGTGTAGGTTGGCAACATTGTGCTCTAGTTCAGGCCACTGTGTGCATGTATTATCTATTCAGTTCAAAAGTAAAATCAAAATGATGTTGCACAAATACTGCTAGGGCACAGCGCAAAGACCGACATCTTTACAAATAGTAAACAGTCCAGATACAAAAAGCCCCCACCTCACTACCCATCTTCCTTTTTCTCCTTCCTCCATCATTCATTCACATCCTTCATATACACTCTTTCTCATTCTTTATTTTCTTCTTCTCTACCTCTTTTCTATTTTTACCCATCTTACTGTTATCCCCCAACACCCCAGCTGTCTCCATAACCATTTTCTACCTAGTCTCACACTCCAGTTCTTACATACAGGAACATTGTTAGATGCCAGATTCCCATCTTATATAAAACTTTGTTATGTTCTTCTCTGACCTCTGTCCATTTTCCTAATCTGCTCTCCATTTTTTTACTTTGCTGTTCACCACCCACTATACTTCTTATACTTGTTATTTATTTTGCTTATTATCTGCTTTAGTTGTCTCTTTAAAGGAGAAAGATAGTCATCCTGCACGTGGGGGTGCCAAATGTTAAGCACCCCAAGTGATTGTATTGACTTACCTGAAACCCTGGGCCGTTGCTCCTATCAGCAGAAAACTGCACCAACCCGGGTTATATCAGTGAGCACCACTGAGCAATCCTGTTTTCTTTGCAAGGTTGCGCATCTGCAGTAGAACGAAAGCCAAACTTTAACTAAAAAGTCGGCTATTTCGTTCAGCTGCACATGTGTTTGCCCCGTAAAATTTGAAGCAAGAAGAAGCCAGAAAAGGATCACTCCGTGGAGCTAAATGGTATAACAAGGGCCGGTGCAGATAAGAGCTCTGCCCCGGGGTTTCAGGTAAGTCAATACAATCACTTGGGGGTGCCTAATATTTGGCTCCCCCAAGTGCAGGATGACTTTCCTTCTCCTTTAATCACGGCTTTTCCTACAGCAGAGTACTACCATACCACTATTGATCTATGCAACTGGAGGTGCCTCATTGGTCTTAAGATGGCAATAGACATAACAATTATGATCTTTCCTAGAAAAGATCTTTCCAAGAAAGATTGTTCGTTTTAATACACACATGTAGAGCTGAATCGTCACATATAAAGATAGAAACAACAGAATTCTACCTGTACCTGATGATTCAGCACTAACAATGGCATTCAAAGGCACCCAATCCAAATTTTCCACCTGGCCCAATGAACTAGTCGACTGATAGCCAAATCTTCTGCCAATATCATTTTGTCTCCAGCCATACATGTGCAGAATATTGTACAATAATATCGGTGCATGTATGGCCCCCTTTAGACATTTGCTGATCTACGTAGCCAGTGTTCCTTGTACAGCTCACATCTTACCTTCACAGCCGCTTGGTGAGACCTGAGCAAAGGGGCTATCACAGCTGTTGCACTCACGTCCAATCACGCCAGGTCTGCAGTAGCACTGCCCACTTTCTTGATCACATGCCCTCGATGAAGAGCCAATGGGATAACAATCACAAGTCAAACATGTATCGCTGCCTCTAGGGCGGTAATGAAATTCCTGCACATGGAAAGAATAGAAGGAAACAACAAAGAAGTCCAGAATTAGAGATGATATAAAAGCTGCTGTTGTAAAAGGGATAAGAGAAACCAGTTACTAGGAGATAGCTACCCCACTTTCTGCTCCTTCTTACCTTACAGTTACACTGCCCGTTTGTCTTGTTGCAGTCTGGGTCAAACCCTTTATTCACGTCACAGTGGCATGGGCCGCAGGTTGAATTCCCCCACCATCCCTTTGGGCACTGCTGGTCCAGCCTATGAAACATATTTATAAATAAAAATATATAACAAATCAACATCCGTATAAGTGAAGCTTATTCAGACCTAACTGAAATGAAGTGCATGGATCCAAAAGTCATTCCACATTGCAGATCACTTGGATCCAATGGAAAGCACCTATGGATTCTGTGGGCAATAAAAACTGGTGCACCCTGCCATGATTTTCCCCAAATGCAGTGGGAATCCTGGATAAACTGTGCCCACTAAAACCTGTTGCAAAACCGATACCTGTACCTCAGTTCATCCCACCTGTGCTCACAGTACTGGCCAATGTGATTCTTGCTGCACTCGCAAGTGTAGCCCATCGGGGCACTGGCCTGGTGACGACATACTCCTTTGTTCTCACAAGGGTTTAGCTGGCAGACATCAATGCACTTCTCTCCATAGTATCCTGCAGGCAGGCAAAGACACTTTATCACTCAGTACAAAGAGCTGTCAATGTTGATCGAGTTACTGCACTCAGCTCGGCATTTCATAAAGAACATCAAACTACTAAGTACAAGTGATGAAACAGATCAATCATCTCCAACTATTCTATAAGCCACAGAGCAATAGTGTGCGTGTACACTTTTATTTGTATAATTAGCGATCATGGCATTTTACAGGCGAACGACTCAAAGGGAAATCTTAAAATAACAGGAAATTTAGAATGAAGCCAAATGTCTGACTTCAGCAGATTATACATTTTATGCATATGTACACATATACACATATACAGTTGGAAAAATCCTTGAGGCACCAGCAACTGTAGGGGCCCCACTGGGTCTATATACTATAGAAAGAAGGAAAGGCCTGATAAAGTAAACATATCATACTTAAGAGCCTGGGAAACTTTTACAATATAGGATATATAAAGGATAACACAACCACTACTTTCACATATAATTCACAGTTGAGTTTCATGACTATATTAGTTACTTAAGATGGCCATAGATGTCATAATTACCAAGAAAAGATATTTCCCAGAAAGATTGTTGTGTTTCAACACGTGTGTAGAGCTGGATTGTCATTCATACAGACATATATAAACAATAGAATTCTACCTGTTTCTGACAATTCAGCACTAACAAGGGGGCGATGTTCAGGTGCCTTCAAAGGCTCCCAATCAAAATTTTTCGCCTGGGCAGATCGACAAGCCGACTAATATCCAACTCTTCTGCCGATATCGGTCGGCTTGTCTCCTGTCATACACGTACTGATTATCAAACGCATATTTGTTTTGTACAACATTATTGCTGCGTGTATGGCCACCTTAAGCAGCAGGCTAAAATAATGGGGTAATGTAATAGAAGGCACTAAGTTTGCCCAGGAGCAGTAACCCATAGCAACCAATCAGCAACTAGGATTTACTGGTCACCTGTTGAAAAGCAAATTTCATATTGGTTGCTATGGGTTACTGCTTTTGGGCAAACATAGTGCCTTTTATTACAAATTGGAGTTAGTGTTTTTATATTGGTCACAGCAACACCTCAATGGCCACCTTCTATGGTATTTGATTGATAGGCCCATGGGGGGGACAAGGCTGATTGGTTTATTATAAGAACTAGATTCTATTTGCAGCCAAAAGGTGGGTTGAAAAAGCAGCAGAAAATACCCACCTGGGTGACAGACACATGAGTAGCTCATCCACTCATTCACACAAGAACTGTTTCCAGGACACGGGTTGGAATCACACAAGTTGGGAGTACTACAGCCAGGCTTAATGTTTAAGGCACTGCTTGGCTTAGGCAAGGTTATTCCACTCTGGGTCTCTCCTAGACGCACCCCCTTGAAGATAAAAAAAAATCATATAATTTAATTTCTCCCAAAAGTTGACTTTCCAACAGGAACACAGAGCAAAGAAAACTATGTTACCTGTATGCAGCCTTGAAAGCCATTTTTCACCTCTCGAGTTCCAGGTACTCCTCCAATGTACAGGTACTTGACCCTAAGGCCGTGCAGCTCGCTGCCAACTGTTACTGTGTCCTGTGGGGGAACATTCAGATTCTTTGAGAATGTGAAATTGACAGACAATTCAAATAAAATGACTACTGTGTATACATTTCACCCATGCAAAAACAAAAATTCCCATGTCAAAAAAAGCAGCACGGCATCAATATTATTTACTGGAGCTGATTTAGCAGATGCAGTACCTGATAGAGCCCATAGTCCAGGTTGATGCTGATAACATAACGAGTTTCTCGCCCACTGCGCACATCTCGTAGCTCCATCTGTAGGTCGTGCCACTTGCCATCATTCACCGACATCTGATCCAAGAGAAGGGTGGAGGTTCGGCTGGAGCCACGGCTGACAGAGAATGAAATCAGGCCAGAAACCAGCTGGGAGAGTTGAGATACAGCAATCCATCAGTTATGAGTTGCATGAGTTCCAAGTGACTAATGGGTACTGAATAGGTAGGGAAGAGGATCTTGCAGATGCTTGCACCTTGGGGCTTACAGGATTGATACCCAGACAGGTGCACCCCTGACATAATTTCATCTGTTGAATGATTACTACAGTTTCCTTTCGGTGGCGGAACTACCGGGGGAGCAGGGGGTGCCATTGGGCCAGAGCCCGCACCCCCTCAGGACCCCCCAGCAGCTCACACACCACCAATTTCCTGCTGCACCGAAGATTTGCAGACGGATTTTCGGGTGTATAGTCGCCTACGGAGGGGGGCGGGGCCTGGCTGCACATCTTGCACCAGGCCCGCCCCCTCCAGTTACGTTACTGATGCCATTATTACATAATTAAACATCTGTTTTGGTCCCCTTGAATTGTAACTTTCCTTGAACACAACCCTATATGTAATATACACCAATAAGTTTGCCCAGGAGCAGTAACCCCTGGCAACCAATAAGATGCTTGCATTCACACAGATGACTAGTGAATTCTACCTGCTGATTGGTTGCTATAGGTTACTGCCCCTGAGCAAACTTAGTGCCTTTTATACCATAACCCCATTAGTGGCAAATGATCTATGCCCTCAGTATTTACCTATTTGAGTAAATATCAAAATAAAATAGTAGTAAAACCCCACACGCTTCACTCAGAGTTGTTTTAGAATAAATGAAATGAATTAACCATAAAGTGCATTAGTTATTAAAAGTGCTTAGTGCCTCACACAAAGTGCAATTGTGTGTAAATCAATTCAGTGGTAACACATCAATCGATGAATTCAATTAAAAAACAGATCAGTGTAATTAGACCGACCAATTAATTATAAATCCATTTTAGATTCATCAATTCTTAGTAGAAAGTTAAATCAGTAAAGTGCATGTGCTTAATACATTTCGAAAATTAGAAAAGGTGAGTTTATCAACTACAAATTTCAGCAATTCAGTTATAGAACGGAAAAGGTAAATAGAATAGAGGTGGAGCTATCCCAAAGTCTCTTATCTGATGATTTTTATTTCTTGGCCCTGGGACACCAGACAAGGAAGGAGGCAGGATGTTGATGATTTAAAGTTTTATCTGTTGGAGGAGAAACTAGCTTCCCTAAAAAAAACACAAATCCTCAGCGCCTTGGAGTAAAAGGAGATCTGGAGAATGATTGCAGCTTGGAAGAAGTTCAATTATTTGTGCAATATTATAACTCAATATGCTAAAAGACTTATTAAAAAGGTGTTTTAAAAAGGTTAAGAACAAAGGCTTGCCGATGTGTGTTTCACATATGCTTTTTAGATTGAGTAAATTGCAATTTTCAGACCTCTACGGGTATGTACCTATGGCAGCTCCAGTTGTGCATTTCCAGGGGTCAACCACATAGCAGACCACCAAGAAAACGGATGCATCTTATGCAACCATATGACTCTGTATCCACTTGGGTCGAGACTAACCTTGCACAACCATATGACTCTGTATCCACCTGGGTCGAGACTAACCTCGCACAACCATATGACTCTGTATCCACTT
>CM044437.1:137581664-137594839 GCA_024363595.1 Xenopus borealis
GCCCTGGTGCCAATGTTTTCTTTTAACTTATAAGGGAGCCCTGACCATCAATATGTGTGGCGGGGGGGTTACTTTTTTAGCACTGATATCTGTGTGGTCTTTTAACCTTGATATGTAGTGGGCGGGATCAGGGGTGGGGCTTGGGTGCCAGGGTGGGCGGGCCAGGGGTTCCCAAAAATTTTGTTGTTTGGGGCCCCGTGATTTCTAATGGTAGCCCTGTGTATATGTGACTGTACATATAGTCTCTTGCACATGCCCCCCATAGTGTAACATTCACACTGCAAAGCTTAACCCTTGTTATTAACCCAATAAATATTGTATCTCAAAGTAAAACTGATCCATGTGCTTATATCCTTTCAGTACTTGAAGAAAAAGTGACTTTAACACATTTCCCTGATTTTACATTTTCCCGAATTTTACATAATTTTTTCCTGGTCCCCTGAAAAATGTAAAATGGGGGTTCTACTGTAGTTTCCCCTCAGGGGCCTCTATTATAATGGGGGCCCGGCTTCACCCTAAAAATCCTCCCTGACAATAAAAGATTTTCTGTTCCAGTAAATGACACTCTCTGTACGTGACACAATACTCTGTCTGTCTCTTTAAGGGCAAATCGAATTATACTGTAAGTGTTCTGTAGAACTGTGTGCCTTACTGTGCAGGCAATAATGTTCTGTCTCCAGCGCAGACACAGACTCCAATAAGTTAATTTAATATATTAATAAGAAATCTACCTTCAGGGCACCAATAGACCAATGTACTTACTTTCCTGTGTCACAGCCGCTGTCCTCATATCTTGTCTCGTCTCCTACTCCACATTAGGCTCCTTCAGGAAAAATCTATCTGCTTCCCTGCCTTTCACCCACCAGCCTTTAAAGGGTAAGTATTGCTCTTACTCTTTTTTTTTTTTAAATTGTAAAGCTATATATGCCGTTACTACAAAATGCTTCAGCCAAATACAGTTATGAGATATATATCCAGAATGCTCGGGACCTTAGGTTTTCCTAAGTCTACTAGAAAATCATTTAAACATTAAACAGGCTGGTTTTGCTTCCAATAAGGAGTAATTACATCTTCGTTTGGATCACGTACAAGCTACTTTTGTTACAGAGAAAAAGGAAATCATTTTTAAAAATTAGGATTATTTGGATGAAATGGAGTCTATGGGAGACGGCCTTTCGGTAGTTCAGAGCTTTATGGATAACGGTTTTCCGGATAACAGGAGCTGTACTATCATCATTATCATGGTTACAAAGCTTTTCAAGGTGTAGTCACTTGCAGTACCTCTTCTGGCCTACACAGCCAAGAGTTATATCTTTACAATAAGGTGGAAGAATAACAGCACCAGTAGTTATATGCGGGTTTTCCCCGACCTACACTTGCTCTCCCTCAGCCTGCATCCACCTGCATCTGACTTCCGGGTTACTTTTATAGACCCGCGCCGCCCCACCGACGACATCACAAAAGGGGCAGGGTTAGTAGGTGTGCAGGTATAAAGCTGGAAGCCGAACATCGGAAACAGCATTTGGAGATGGCAGATAGGAAGGCAGGAGAGGGACTGCAAATAGGAGTGCGAGGTCAGCCTCAAACTGACCGACTCGCGGGTATCAGGTCAGCCTGCACATAACTAGCACAATTCCCTCGCTTACAATTCAGAAGAGGAAGCGGGATGGATGCACTGCCAAGCACAATTATAGCAGTGAGTGTCTTTTTGGGAAGGCTAAGCTTCAGTCCATAAATATGAAATATTCTCTATTCACAGCTAAGTCCCCAAGTTGGGGAGGGACACTACTCACACAAGAGCTGGTTTATCTGCAAACCAATTATCCAGAAAGCTCTGAATTACAGGAAGGCCATCTCCCATAAACATCATTATGAGCAAATAATTCTAACTTTTAGGGGGTTATATACTAAACCTAGATTTTTTTCTGGTCAATGTTTTTTGGGAAAAACACATTTTTTTTGGGGGGGGGCGCAAATTTTTCGAGATTTATTATATCCCGAAGCTGAAAAAAGTCCAGATCCAAAAATCCACCATCTCAAACCTGTCGAGGTCATGTATAAGTCAATGGGAGATGTCCCTTAAACAATTTGAAGATTTTGTGATCTACGCTGGGGTTTTGTCCAATAAGCTGAACAATCTGGGATTTTCAGGCAATAACCAGGAAAAATCGAGCAATTCAGTCGTCAAATCCAAGAAATTTGTATGATTTGGGTTTTTGCTCAATTTTATCAAGTTTTCTCCCGAGCTGAGTTATTTTATTTATAAATAAGATAAAATCATGGATGGGAGTTTGGTCAAGCTTGGTTTAATAAAGATATGAGATAAATTCAAGTTTCAAGTTTTATTAAATAACCCTCAAAATTATTTCCTTTTTCTCTGTAATAATAAAACAGTAGCTTGTACTGGATCCAAACTGAGATATAATTAATCCTTATTGGAGACAAAACAATCCCATTGCATTTATTTAATATTTCATTTGATTTTTAGTAGGTATGGAGATCCAAATCCATTATCCGGAAAACCTCTGGTCCCAAATATTCTGATTAACAGGTCCCATACCTGTACAACAGCTATAGAGCCATAAGTTAGATTTTAGGTTTGCTAAAAGGTTGTAGCAATCTTGCACAGCAAACTAACATTGATATGGATGTCCACACAGATGCCTGGGTAACACTGGTTGGTTAGTTTGGCAGATGGCTCTCATGAGAAGAGCTAAGCAAATGTGAGAAGGAGCTGGAGCCACTCACTTCCAATTGTCCAAATTGCACAAATCTGTGTTTTTATGGCCATCTTAAAGTGGACCTGTCACCCTGATATAAAAATCTGTATAATAAAAGTCCTTTTCAAATTAAACATGAAATCCAAATTCTTTTTTTTATTTAAGCATCCATAGCTGTTGTAAACCCATTCAAACATCTCATTTGTCAATCAAATATTGCTTGCCCCTCCTCTTAGAGGAGGGGCAAGCAATTACTTTCACTTTCCATTCAGCACTTCCTAGATGTCACAGCTCTCCCCACATTCCCCATGTTCTCCTAACCATTTAATTGTGTAGCCAGTGCATGGGGATGGACATCAGGTACCCCCACTCTGGTGCGTAAACAAGATTTTTGAGTGTCCACAAAATGGCTCCTGTCTGCTTGCTATGATTATGAATTCCCAGATGGAAGGAAACAAGATTCAAAAATGTTTTACAGTGTAATTAAAGTTCAATTTGCTTGGCAAACATGATAAAATAGGATTCAGAATTATTTATTTTGGGTGACAGGTCCCCTTTAAGAAGACCTTGTACAACAATTTAGAAAATTACAGTTATAAGTCTTATATCCAGTATATTAAGCTTATTTCCCAAAATGAGAAACAGTTCCCTCCTGTACTTGGCATCAACTAGAATAGATGCTTCCATTAATGCTCTTATTTTTTGGTGTGGTTGGAACTTTTCATAAGGATTTCTACCACTTGAAGTGGGCTACTACCCAACAATGCACAGAACAAACACTTGTTTATGCCCGAGGTGGAAATGATTCCGATGAACTCTTCAGGGAGAGGTATTAGATTTCCTCTCTGCTTCCGGCTGAGCTGGCATTGCTAACAGTTTATGAATACCCAGAGGAGGTAATTTCTTGGGCATACTGTGGAACGTAGTGCTCCTGGCAAACATTGTTTCGTGAGACATGAGAGATTAACCAGCACCTCCCCAGGCAGCAAAAACCAGGACGCGTGGGAGAACATAGTTTTAGCCCTGTACAGCAACGAAGAGCTTAAATGGTCTTCTGGCATGGTCAGATAAAAGGAGAGATAAGCTTTGATGCCATCACAGCAGATGGCATGAACAGAAAGAACTTCTTCTTCTGGAATCCCACAAGACAACTTTGTATAACGTATTCAGAAGTTACAAACAAACTGGGTATTGACACAACCTACTTGGGGAAGCCTTGAATTACCGGAACCTTATCTCCAGGGTTCCCCAGGGCCAATAAGCAATATAATATCACAACTAAATGGTGCAAGGAGGGTGTTTGAACACAAATACTGTCCCTGTAATGCAAGAGTCCCTCAACTTTTTTACCCATGCGCAACATTCAATTGTAAAAATAGTTGGGGAGCAACACAAGCATGGATTGCCAAATAAGGGATGTGATTGGCTATTTGGCAGCCCCTATGTGGACTGGTATCCTACAGGAGGCTCTGTTTGGACGAACATCTGGTTTTATGAAACCAAAACTTGCCTCCAAACCAGGAATTCAAAAATAAATACCTGCTTTGAGGCAACTGGGAGCAACATTCATGGGGTTGGTGAGGAACATGTTGCTCTTAAGCCACTGGTTGAGGATCACTGCTGTAATGAATGGTGTCAGTTAACACAACATTTGTGTCCATTTTGTACATGAATTTGAAATTGTAACTGCAGGAAGTTCAGCATCCTTGGTATCTATGGTCTGTCCAACCAACCAGATCAACCAGACATCTGTAAATGCTATTGGGTGAGGTCCGCATTGGGCCATTGATGATAGCCTCTCTGGAAAGGTCTGCATTGGCCCCTACTGTGAACCAGTCGTTGGCCATGGGCCTGGTTGGTCAGATTAGGCAAAGAACCCATTAAAGCAACAGGTAAATGACCACTCTTGTCCGAAAAACTCAATAAATGAGTGATTATTTCTGTGCATGACCAGCTTTACTCCAGTTTAGCTCCAGTAAGGGCAGAACTACACGGACGATTTTGGTCCATTTTCTGCGCATCCGACGCTAGGAGTCAAAACGCACGAGACTTAACAAACAAAGTAATAGAAAGTCAGATGGTGTTGCAGGGTTGATCCGACACGCCTGTCAGATGAAGATGCAGCTTGCAAGATTTTCATCTCACAGTCGTGTTGCGTCGGATCAACCCTGCAACACGGATGCACGGAAAACTGAATGAAATCGTCCATGTAGTTCTTACCTTAGAGCGCTTGCACACATGCTGAATATAAAGAATTTGTAAATGAGAAATAAATTAGTCACATTTATGTGTATTTGTTTGTTTTCAGGAAAAAATACACATTTTAGCTCAGTATTTGCCATTGTAACACAATTAAAAGAATCATTCCTGAAGATAGTACAGAGTATAATTTTAGAGAGGAAGAGCAGTTATATCAGGTTTCAGTTATAACTAGATTACTGCCAACTGTGAATTGAGCTACTAAGCAAATAATTGCTATACAGAGAAAGGGGGGAAAAACTTGCAATCCTCTTCAGAATCTCATTACAGCGGCCATTTACATTCCTCACTCTTGAAAATATTCTAAACCGATGTTTTCTTGCCAAAATCTCTGTATTAGTGCAATATGATAGCATTTCCTGGGGTAATGAATAGCAGAGCTGGACAGAGTCAGAGGCCAAGGAAGGCAGCCAGCTCTGCATTAGAGCAATTACTGATTTCAGCAGGAAAGAGGCAATTGGCCTTCCACTAACCCCACAGAGCTAATGTCCTTCCCTAAGTGGGTACAATCAATTGGACGCTATTTCTCAGGGATTTTATACTTGGTTACTGTAACGCTGGAGTGAGAAGACACCACATCCCCTCCGGGATCGCTGTGAAATTTGTGGCTATATATCTTTAGTGGCGATCGTGGTGACAGCTTGTTCTAACAAGTTACTGCTGGGTATAATGGGGAATTTATGCTCAGTCTTTTATTTAAGCGCCCAATAATAATCAATAATGACTAATATACATAGTTCAATCATTCTCTATAGTGAAAATATGGTGTGAAACCTGTTTATGGAGCCTTTGAGAAAGGTTGGGGCCATAAATATGACTATGTCGGCCACAGGCAGCCTGGTTGGCTCCAGTTGGGCAGCTCTGAGCTATAGGATTAATATGAGCATCTCAGTAAACTCTACAGAGCAGAATATAAATGGGATGTGCATTAAAGCTTTGGTTTTTGATCATTCAAGAGTTATGAAGCTAATGCTACAATTAATTTTTTGAATGTAATCACATTCTTGCAAGTAGAGAGCAAATGTTACACAAGTAGGAAAACCTTTGTGTATCTCTATCAGCAATCTGATTGGTGTGCAATAAGCTAGACTGCAACCTGATTGGCCTATAGTAAACTGTATCATGGATAGATTGTTGCAACTTTGTTCATGCTAGAACCAACCATTTTTTCTTCTAGGTCTCTCTATCTTCACAATAAGTTTGGTGGGCTGCATGCGCTCTTCTAGCACAGTAGAACAAATGTCCAGGCTCTACCCATGGCATTGCCAGCAACTTGCACCAGGGGATCCCATGTATCCTCTGCAAGTTATTTGAGAAGGACTGATTACTTCTGACTATCCAGTCCCAGTAGCTCAAGACTGCAGCAGCCAAGCACAAGCACCAGAGCAACTATTGTTACTCTAAAAATGGAGTAACAATAGTCTGGAGTTCTCTTTCATGGTTTGGGTCAGGACCCCAATTTCCACTGAAAGTAAATCTTAATGATACAGTGTACAATAACATTCTTCACAATTCCATGCATCACACCTTGAGGGTAGGCTTATTATTGTTTCAGCAAAATAATTCTCCTATGTGCAAAATGAGGTCCATGGAGAATGGGTTTGAAAAAATGGATGTGGAAGAACTTGACTGACCTTCAAAGAGACCTAAACTCAACCCAGCTGAACACCTGTGGGAATGTTAACTGTAAGAGAGGCATCAACCTTACTAATACCCATGGTGGAATGGAAACAAATCCCGCAAAAAAACACCTAGTGGAAAGATTCCCAGAAAAACTGATTAGAGAACTTGGGGAATATCCCTACTGATGGGTTGTGAGTCCTACAGGGGATCGTTATTGTGACAAATCAAGAACAGGACAGAGAAGGGCTGGAGTAAAGACTAGTGATAGGTGGGTCGAGAATTCCGACTCTAAGCCGCCGACTCTTTAAGCGTCTGACCCGCCCTACAGTGACATCACAAAAGGGGCAGGGCAGGCGGAAGTCTATAAATTCTGGCGCTTGGAAGATGGAAGTGCTAGGTCGTCGAGCTCGACCCGGACCCGCCCACGACCCAAAGATTTTGTGCAGGGGTCAGCCTAAACTTGCCATCACTGGTAAAGCCAGAACAAGGAGCATGATGAAGCTGGTATAGAAACAGGACAAGGCAGGAATGGGTGTAAGGACAGGATAAGGCAACAGCGGGTATAGAGACAGTTCAAGGCAGGAGCAGGCACAGAGACCAGACAAGGCAGGAGCAGGCACAGAGACCAGACAAGGCAGGAGCGGGCAAAGAGACAAGACAAGGCAGGAGCAGGCACAGAGACCAGACAAGGCAGGAGCAGGCACAGAGACCAGACAAGGCAGGAGCAGGCACAGAGACCAGACAAGGCACAAGCGTGTGTAGAGATAGGAGAAGGCAGGAGCTGGTGTAGAGACAGGACAAGGAAGGATCATATACAAAATAAGGCAGGAGTAGGATGGAGTTGGCGTAGAGACAGGACAGAACAGCACTATCTGGACTGAGAAAGGCAGGGACAGCAGAAGAGTGGTGAGAGGAAGGAGGAGAAGGAGCTAGGGACTAGCCACAATGCTCAATCTACCAGAATCTAATACTTAGGCTAGAAAGTGATGTGGGGAGGTGGGTTTATATAGGGCACAGGCAGCTCTGATTGGCTGACCAATGCTGTGATGGAAAACCCAAGTCTGAATATGAAAATGAGAGGTGAAAATAAACCTGCTGCACTCCTGGCCCAATGGTTAAGGAGAGCAGCCAGCAACTAGGAGGTTCCCAGCATTCCCATCAGCGCCTTACGTATAGCAGAAAAGGGAGGATCCACTTGAGATTAATCCCCTTGGTTTGTGGACATGCAGAATACAACACAAAACAGCTGGAGCAAACAGAAAAAAAGAGCAAACAGCTGCAAGCTTGATTATATGTATCCCAATTTGTAACTGTCTGTAGCTGTTTACTTCCAGCTTGACCCTAAATGCACTCATCTAGAAATGCAAAAACAGGTTTTCACGAGAAAAAAAAAAGTGTCCTAATTCAAAATTAATCTTCCAGCTTCAGTCGTGTGCAGCTGCTAACAAAAGGGAAAGTCTGCCTCCCCACCGTTCGACTGCACTTGCTAAAGTAGGAAGGCAAAGTCCTAGACATTACCAGCGCCCTGCACACCCTGAGCGTCTATCTGCTACACCGTTACCTAATTGTCACAAGAAACCAATATAGAATTATGAGGCCTGCTGGCTGCCATGTCTTTATGAGAATTATTACAATGTTTTGTCGGTCACCTCTTTAATTAACAGGGATCGGTCTAGTGGTTTCTATTGAACAACTAATGGTTATTGGACAGACTATATGTTAATCATCCAAGAAGTGAATTGCAAAAAAGACTAAGTGGAAGAATGTGTTATGAATACTCATACAAATATGTGAACTAATATCTGTAAACCTGCTATCCAGAAAGCTCCAAAACGTAAGTCATATAATAAAGGAAACATTGGATTGGTTGCAGTACCCTTTATCATTTTATCTTAGACTTTGCATTCTATAATTGGCTTATAATCATGCTACAACCACCAAGGTAAACCAGCTGTACACAACTGGGGATGCTGGGAATCATGCTTAAGTAAAGAGCTGGAGGACCTCAGGTAGAAGCTCCTTGCTGTAAAGTTGGTGTGAATTCAGTGTATCTCTTCTGAAGGCATCACAAGGGCTCACTGGATGGATTAATCCATATAAGCCCCTTCCCAGGGAACAATAATTAAAAAGATTAGTGCATTAAATACCAATTAAGTCCAACAAAAATGTCAAACCTCAAGTGGGGCATGCCCTAATGGCTAGCGGAGAAACAGCAAAGAAAAAGAATTTCAGCATCCAATTAGCCAGTGTAAGTGAGATTGACATTGAGTAGAGGCAGCAGTGCAGGGTCCTCCAGAAAGGAAAGGGTTTGGGTGGGATGTAGGATTCAACAGAACAGCCTTCTACTGACATTACTTTGATCAACATTATCCAATAATCCTGACACGAGATGTCTATTGATCTGCTGTCCTACTCTACGTTTTGCATGATCATTGTTGCACCCAGCTGCATCTTATTCTCAGCAAGGGCAGATGCACTGTGTCTTTTATCAACTAAACTAGGGATATCCAGCGCTCAGTCCTCCAGCTGTATCTTCTGCAACCCCCAATAGCTCGGTACCATCTGGGGATTTTATGGGTGGTAGTGGGGGGTTATTGTTCGAGGGTAACTAGGGAGGAGGAATGAATGAATCACAAGGTAGGAGGAATTCAACAAATAACTTGGCCTCAGCAGGGGGATACAGATCTCCTGATGTTGCTATTGGTCTTCCTCATGTCCAGCTGGGCAGAACAAAATCACTAAGGGGGGTGGAGTGATGCTCATTTACTGTACATACACAGCTTCTGAGCAGAGAAATCTATATCACTTTAAAGTTGCAGATAGGATAATAATACATGGAGGTTTCCCACCAGTCAATTATCAAACATGCACTGGTGTCTTCTAACCAAGAGCCCAAACCAAAGTCTTGAATGTACATAAGGAGTCAATTCTGACTGCAAGTGCATTTGCTGTCACGCAAAATATCCAATTCATTTAAACGTTCTTGGATTAAAAGTTGTCCAGTGCTGCTCACGCCACCCTGCCTCCTGTTCCAAATTGAGAGAAGTGTTCATAGCGATGCAGAGAAAACCTGGAGTAAATGCCACCTGTGTAGGCAGCAGGGTTGGACACTGGGAGAAAACCCCTGTGGGCCCCTGTTCCTTGCCGACCAAGACTCGCTCCCCAGCTCAAACTGTCAGCACTGTCCCTATCAGCACTGTCCCCAGCTCAAACTATCAGCACTGTCCCCAGCTCAAACTATCAGCACTGTCCCCAGCTAAAACTATCAGCACTGTCCCTGGCTTCCCCCTGGACCTACTCACCGCCATCAGGGTCAGACTGATGCGTATAGGACCCGCCACCCCACCCATGCAAGGATGTTGACGCATACTTTTTCCTGATCTTGTCAGGGGCAAAGGAGAGCAGATAGCCCAGGCAGGAGGGCAGGTCTGGGCCAACGGGGCCCAGTCCAAAACAGGCCGCCATTAAAAGAATAAGATATGAGCAGGGCTGAGTGGAGGGGGCAGTGGCATAACAAAATGTTATTGGGTCCTACAGCAAATTAATATTAGGGCTTCAACATATCTAGAGGTTGTTCTGTTCTATCAATATATGTTGAAAATTCTCATTAATTAGGGCCTTGTGGGCCCCCCCAGGGGCACTCCGTAAATGAGGCAAGTTGAGGATCTCGCCTAAGGCGGCAGCACCCCACTACCCCACTAGGTACCAGGGGGACAAAAATGCCGCTCCTGGTACTTTAAGAGCCGAATTTCCATTTTGCAAACCAGAAATTTGGCTCTTCTAGCAATTATGCGCTCTGTACTGATACCCTGGCCCTCTCTGCCGCCCTCGTGAACCCGCCCTCGGGCGCAAAAAGGCGAGCACGCGGGGGAGGGGATGGCGGCAGCAACGGCAAGAGTGGCCAGGTTTGCCCCTGCATCCACAGGGTCTGCTTTCTCTGTAGTTATGCCACTGGGAGGGGGGTTGTGGCTATGGCGGGGGGCTGAGAAGGGGAGATTACAGCTGGGGCTATGGGAGTGTGCTGGCCCCTGAGGCGGAGGGCCCTCAACCCCCAGTCTGACAGTCTGTGAGGCAGCAATATCTCCAGGTTTCCAACAGCCCCTGTGTCAATTTCTGCAGAACACTTATACCTAAAGAACTGAGCACACACATCATTTGACAGCGAATATCAGAATTAATGAAAAGTGTAAATTAACTGCATCACCCCCCCACCACCACATGTTGTGGCATTAATAGGTATTTTGTTTCAAGAACAATATTTTATGACAATTAAAAATGTTTTTGTTCCTGTTTAAAGCAGAGGGAGCAAATGCATTTGCCTTTACTACTTAAGTTTGTGTATTTCCATAGTAGATCACTATCCTCTCATCAGGAAGTGGCACATGATGGGAATGAGGCCCAGTTGTGTGTGCTTGTGTCTCGCTGATGCTTTATTCACCAGTAGGTCTTTCCAGCTGACACAAGGTCACCCATTAAGATTAAAAGAAAAGAGGTTCCGCCTAAATATTCGGAAGGGGTTGCATTCCCCTGCGGCTGAATGCAGCCAAACGCAGGTCACAAACGCCCATGTGTAAGGGCCCTAAGGAACGTTCCATAAGATCAGAACTACACAGTTAATCCGAACCCCACAGTTTCCAAAGTCCAGATACACACAGTTCCCGAACAACAACAATGAATTGGCTTCATGAAAAAGCCTCGTTCTGTGCAGTCTCTATATGTGTGAGATGAGGCCGCACCTGCTAAGCATCCTCCTTTTCCAATGCAAATTGTTTCACAGACTTTATAGCTCAGCTACTGATACCAATGCTTCCTCCGGGAGGCCTCATAATGGTGTAACGTTGTCTGTCTAACCTAATGCACTAGTTAAAATAAACACAGCAATAATCATCATCGTCATCGTCATCATAATAAAAACAAGTTTATTTTATGAATATAGCATCTAAAACCTAATACAAACTGAGGCACTTTACAACTACAATAAAAAAAAATCATCTGAAGACACCAACGGGGATAAGTGCGTTATAAAACCCTGACTGTAAAAAATCAGCAAGGGGAAACATCAGTCCTCCAGGGAGGCAATATTTTCTTTATGAAATAATGATTATTATGATTGCTTTAAAAGCAAAATTCACCTCCCAAATTGCAAGGTATTTAGTGATTTCACCCCCTGTGTTTTCCTGTTTTATACAGGTATGAGACCTGTTATCAAGAATGCGTGGAGCCTATGGTTCTGCACAATGGGTTTCTAGATAATGGATCCCATACCTTTATAATTATAAAGGTATGGGATCCATTATCTAGAAGCCCATTGTTCAGCAGCTCTTCAAATACAGGCACATAGCTACCTGCTTTTCTATCCACCTGTAGCGTTGCCTAAAAATGAGCCCTTTCTTAAAGGGATACTGTCATGGGAAAACATTTTTTTTAAACGCATCAGTTAATAGTGCTGCTCCAGTAGACTTCTGCACTGAAATCCATTTCTAAAAAGAACAAACAGATTTTTTAAAATCAGTTTTGAAATCTGACATGGGGCTAGACATATTGTCAATTTCCCGGCTGCCCCTGGTCATGGGTTTTTACTACTGAGTGCTGTTCTTAGATCTACCAGGCAGCTGTTATCTTATGTTAGGGAGCTGTTATCTGTTTACCTTCCCATTGTTCTGTTGTTAGGCTGCTGGGGGGGGGAAAGGGAGGGGGTGATATCACTCCAACTTGCAGTACAGCAGTAAAGACTGATTGAAGTTTATCAGAGCACAAGTCACATGACTTGGGGCACATGGGAAATTGACAAAATGTGTAGCCCCATGTCAGATTTCCAAACTGAATATAAAAAATATATGTTTGCTCTTTTGAGACATGGATTTCAATGAAGGAATTCTGCTGGAGCAGCACTATTTGATGCATTTAGAAAAAAACATTTTTCCCATATTAGTATCCCTTTAATTCTTTTTAAAATTACCCCCGCACAGTCCCTCTTCCTATTCAATGAGCCACTCATTCCTCACTCATTCCTAACAGATGGGTTAGCACCCAATAATGCCCCCACCCCCCTTAGTATTTAGATTGAGTTTCACTGTTACCCTTTAATACAGTAGAGTATCTTCCAAAAATAGAAATAAGTTGTTAAAAGGGGATTTTAATGAGACCATGTAAAAATAATCTAACAATAATGCAGGTGGCTTCAGTTTTACAATGCTCATAGTTATATTTCATATTAAAATGTAATTAGTTTAATTGCGTTACCTATATGCACGATTGGGTCTCGATGTTAATTGTATAAAGTCACCTGGAAGGCTAAGCAGCTGGCAGCAAGGAGACTGCCAGATCTACAGCAAAATATTAAATTGTATCAATCTCCTGCTTGTCTAACCCCACAGCATTGCCTATGAATACTAATGATAAAATGCTAGTCATTCTTATTTAAAATAAGGCGGCATTTCATATGTTTTCTCTTTAAAAGAAGAGGCATCAGATAACCAGATGATACAATGTTATGTAACTTAACCTGCAGAGTCCCCTCCCAGAGACTACTATCCCCACTGCTACTATAGGCACCATCTCTCCCTACTATAC
>CM044437.1:137631963-137643645 GCA_024363595.1 Xenopus borealis
GAGAGGGATAGTGAAGAGAAACTTGATCATTTCAGAAATGGTACAGAATTAAAAAAATTTTATATTAGGAAAACTTCTTATTTCAGTGTGCTGAAGCTTATATTCAAATTTTAAATCCCGCGATAGTTGGGAGATGGAAGATATGCCTCAATGAGTAAATAAAACTTGCGCAATTCAAAACTGAACTTCCGCGAGTGAAAATAAGGAAATAAATTAGGAATAAATGCAAGTAGTGGTGTATGACTCTATACTTGGAAAAATATATCAAAAAAGTAAAGAAAAATAATAAACAGTAAAGTCATAATAAATGGTTCTTCACTGGGACAGCCCTCAGTCCAAGGGTTGTCAAGCAATTTTTCAAACTGTAGAATTCAAGGTAGGGTGAGGTCCATTAGGTAGTAAGTCAGTAGCTCAGGTTTTGGTAAAAGTAAAAAATAATTTTTTAGGAATTGCAAGAAGCCTATGCGTTTGTGCCAAAATGGGAATACTCTATGGACTTGAGAGTCATATTTTATAGTTTAAAAAGTAAGCAGTATTTTATTGATATCCTCTAATATACTGAGTCAATAAATGCTCTAGGAATGCAGAGAAAGCAAGATATACCCAATGGCCTGCATGGTTGACTCCAGTCCAGCACCAGAGAATACCTTGACACTTTATTTACAGAGAATGATGCTGTGTTATTTGGAGACATTAAGAGAAAAAAGGGATTGAGAGTTCAGTTTATAGGCAGATAGCAAAAGTGTTCCACTAAACCCCATTCCCCTGGTGCCTTGTATATAATGGCTTAGTGGGGAAAAAAAAGAAAAGAATAGAAATATTTTTTTTTTCTAAACGCAAGGCAATGGAACGGCAGGTATGTGACTATCACCCCAGGCGTCTTGCTGCAGGATCAATCAAAGCTCTGAACTGCTTGCTTGTGATAGGCTGCCCGACATGATCTGGAGAAGGAAAGCAATCGAAGGTCTCAGCGGTGAAGCAGGAGCTCTGGCTATTGCATGTGATTGTGATGAAGGGCTGCAGAGGAAATCAGAGGCAATTGTGCTCGGGTCCATTTGTCCTTTCCTCATGCTGGGTAATTTATAGGGCATTTTGTACACATTCGCCTCGAGACCAAAATTGCAGGGTTTGTGTATGAGCATGGATTGTGTGTGCCTGTAACAACTCCCTAACTGGATTGGGGTCTCGCTTTTACCACAAGTGAGAAATCTCTGGTTAATTCAGTCATATGAAATACAAGTTAGATCTAAGGGACCTGCTTAAAGGGGTTGCTCACCTTCCAAACACTTTTTTCTGTTCAGTTGTTTTCAAATTGTTCCCCAGAAATAAAGACTTTTTTCAATTACTTTCCATTATTTATCTTTTACTGTTTTTCCAAAATCTAAGTGTAAAGTTGAATGTTGGGGTGTCTGGTGTTTGAGTCTGGCAGCTCAGTAATTCAGGTGCAGACTCTAAACTGGTACAATTTTGCAACATTAAATTGATACATTTCTCGGCAGCATCTCTGGAGTATTAGCAACTATTGTATCAGTTCTAACAACTGCCTGTAATGAAACCCAGAGATTCTGCTCAGCAGGGACAAAGATAAGAAATGTATCCAGTAAATGTATCAGTTTAGGGTAAGGACAGACAGGGAGATTCGGGGAGATTCAGTCGCCTGCTATTAAACGCCAGGCGACTGAATCTCCCCGAATCTCCCTGTCTGTCCCCAGCCTTAGAACAGTTGGGGGGGGGGGGGGGGGGGGGGTTGGGTCGGCGACCCCCTCCCACAGCTGCTTTAGAAGGTGAAAAATTACACTTAACACTTCAATATTAGAAAAACGGTTACAAATAGTAATTGGAAAAAGTCGTCATTTCTGGTGATCTATCTGAAAACAACTAGTTGTTTGAAGGTGAACAACCCCTTTAACGACACTGTGGTTCAGCTGGGAAAAATAACTAGGAGAAATGGAGAAACGCACTGGAGAAATGTTAATAACAAGATAGCGTACACAACGTGGTGGAAAACACACAAACCTTTTGAGTAAGTACACCAGAACAAGGCTGACTTCAGGGGCTCAAAGTAGAGGTGACTTCCCAGGGAAAGGCAGTTGTATATATCACTGCTCCCAACCTTCTATCAGCCACCAACAGCTGAAAGCTAAGGGAGAAGATTTTTAATTCAAAATCAACTGAAGCATCAAAGGTTGGGCAGTCCCACCTTATATAAAAATAGGACCCTTATATTGCTTTGTTCCCTGCAACTGGAATAGTCCTTAAAGGAATTGTTCGGTATAAAAATAAAAATAGGCTGTGCAAAATAAAAAATGTTTTCAATATATATTTAGTTAGGCAAAAATGTAATGTATAAAGGCTGGAGTGACTGTAAGTCTAACATAACAGAACAGAACAGAACACTACTTCTTGCTTTTCAGCTCTCTTTTGTTTACACTGACTGGTTACCCTGGTTATCAGACAGTAACCAATCAGTGAATTGAGGGAGGGCCACATTGGTCATAACTGTTGCTTTTGAATCTGAGCTGAATGCTGAGGATCAATTGCAAACTCACTGAACAGTTATGTCCCATGTGGCCCCCCCCTCAAGTCGCTGACTTACTCAGATTTAGAGAGCTGAAAAGCAGGATGTTGTGTTGTATTCTGTTCTGTTAGGCATCCAGTCACTCCAGCCTTTATACATTACATTTTTGGCTAACTAACTATATTAGAAACATTTTTTATTTTGCACAGCCTATCCGTTTACCCAGTTTTTATTTTTACCCTGAACTGTTCCTTTAAATAGTAGAGTTCTCGAGCTGGAGGGTTGCTTGCCCCAGACAGACTAATGACTGTTTGTAACATGTCTGAAAATAAGTGCTGAATCACAAAGAGAACTACACATGAACAAAGTCTCACTCTCTCCGTTCATATTATATCCCCATGTTTCGCTCTCTACTGTACATTAAAGTGTAGACCAGATCTTGTGCCATTTTTTCTGAACTCCCGGAGTGCAGTTTCCACAGCCAGAAATAGGTAAAAAAAAGAATTGCTGCTATGATGAGTACAAGTAGTCAATTTGTCTGCAAGTGCCATTTTACTTAATGAGCCACTTTTATACTTCAGATTGCATGAGTTGTGCACGGCCGGGGTGAATCTGCGTAAAAAGCTCTGCCAGGTATTTCAGAATCTCAGGCTCTGTTGATTAGCAGCATGGACTCCTAAACTGAGGTGTATGAAGCCAATAAGCCCAAATCTATATGGAGAGTAGCAACTTCACCACATTATAAGATACAGAAGCCTCCACCACAAATTTGTGTAAGCACCAAGTTTGTGTGGTCTCCAGTCATTTCTGTGGTGAAGCACCTGCACCACCAATCCATATAAGTGTTCCCAATGATCTGGGAGTTCCTGGAAACCTCTATTAATGCTAGCCTATTAAGATTGTTGACATCTACAGAACCTTAAATATATTACCAGGGTAGGCTTGATGTTAAGTACACGGCTATACCAACAACTCTGTGCCCAAAGCTTATCGGTACTGTACTCTGCCCCTATGCTACCCCATGACAACCTCCATCCATATCACTTTCTGGACAGCTGGTCCAATGATCGATGGTAACCCAGAGAAACTGGATGCTGGGCAAGTAAGAAGGCCAAGTAAAAAGACTAACCAGAGTGTTGGTAAAGTGTGGATGATTGAGGGATGGTGTAAAACAACCAATGAGCTACTTTATATAAAAGACGTTGGAGAGCTGTATAAGTATGCAAAGGCACATATGAGCTGTGATTGGCTATTTGATATCCCCTATGGTGACTGGAAGCCTATAGGAGGCTCTGTTTGGCAGTACACCTGATTTGAACAAAAACCTGCCTCCAAGCCTGGAATTCAAAAATAAGCACCTGTTTTGAGGCCACTGTGAGCAACAATCAAGGGGTTGGAGAGCAACTTGTTGCCCGTGAGCCACTGGTTGGGGATCACTGGTCTAAAATGTCATCATTTCTAAAGCAAGATGCTAGGGAGGGAGGTACCAGAGAAAACTGGGGGAAGGGTAGAGCTGACCTGCCAGAGTACCAAATGATCACCCAGTGGGGCCCCAGGCAAGGACAGTTCTTATTTCTATTGTAGATAAATATAGTATTGGTAACAGATTTATAACTAACTGTTTGCATATCGGCCCTAGGAGGAGCAGTCAAACACTAACTGGGAGACACTTAAAATGGGAAAAAAATGTTTTTTCAGCAGAATTCTGCACTGAAATCCATTTCTCAAAAGAGTAAACAGATGTTTTTATATTTAATTTTGAAATCTGACATGGGGCTAGACTAGGGTTGCCACCTTTTCTGTAAAAAAATACCGGCCTTCCTATATATGTTTTTTCCCTATTAATAACATTGGGATCAACCATAATTTTTACCGGCCAGGCCGGTAAAATACCGGCCAGGTGGCAACCCTAGGCTAGACATATTGTCAGTTTCCCAGCTTCCCCCAGTCATGTGACTTCTCACTGCTCTACACCAGCATCCTAACAACAGAACAATGGGAAAGTAACCAGATAGCAGCTCCCTTACACAAGATAACAGCTGCCTGGTAGATCTAATAACAGCACTCAATAGTAAAATCCAGGTCCCACTGTGACACATTCAGTTACATTGAGTAGGAGAAACAACAGCCTGCCAGAAAGCAGTTCCTTCCTAAAGTGCTGGCTCTTTCTGAAAGCACATGGCCAGCAAAATGACCTGAGATGCACCTACACTTGCTGGTTCAGGAATTAAATCTTATATTGTAGAGTGAATTATTTGCAGTGTAATTTAGAAATAAAAACTACATCATAAAATCATGACAGAATCCTTTTAACTCTTACAGCACAAAACCCTAGAAATACAGTACCTGCAGCTTGTGGATGGCCAATATATAAATAAATAGGGCCCTTGTTATTCTGGGCTTCCTCTTTGGTATTGTACGCTTGATTATATCTGTGTGTTACCTGTCACCCTGCTGACGGCACAAGTGTCACTGAGGACCCACATCTCTGTTACATAGCAACACAGCACGGAATTCTGATGGCCTTGAGGAATCAACAGGAGAATGGAATATACCGTACAATATTCTCTACACAAACACAAACTATATACTGTACTCTGCCAACATCCTGCAAGGACTGTAATTATTTTCTCATCCTCTTCTTATTAAACAGCAATTTATTTGCAGAGAAAGAAGATTCCTACTGTGTAATTTAATTAGTGCACCTTGTATAAATAAGCAGAGAGCCAATGCAATGACCTCTCCGCAGATCTCGATCAACAAAGCTTAGAGAAATGGCACAGGGTTACTGGAAGAAAGGGGCTTTCATCTTCAGTTCTATAAAAGGTTGATCAGAAGAAGAAGGATCCTTAGTTTACTGTGGGTTTCTGATTATGGGTGCAGGGGGTAAAGTACATGGACATGGAAAAGAAATATCACCCAGCGGGGGCAAGCTACTGATCTGGATACCCTTGAAGCTGTAGAAAGTTATTATGGCAGGGTTTTAATGAGCAAGTGAGGTTTGGACTGCTGAAACCCAAAAATAAGAAAACCTTAAAGTGGGAAAGCTGTACTTTTCTCCTGCACCAAGTGCCCATCATGTTATATTTTTTGTGTGTGGGGGGGGCAATTTTGTTTGTGACGGTTAAGGTGGCCATGCACGGGTCGATAAAAGTCGGCAGCTTATTGGCCGTGTATGGGGCCCTCCGATGGGTTTACCGATCGATATCTGACCGAAAGTTGGCCAGATGTTGATCGGGCGGGACTAAAAATCCCGTTGGATTGCGGCTGCATCTGTTCGTTGATGCAGTCCCATGATCCGACCGCCCGTATCTATTCTATTGTGATCCGATCGTTGGACCCTAGGACCCACGATCGGATCACCTCGATATCGCCCACCTCAAGGTGGGCATATCGGGAAGAGATCCGCTCGTTTGGCAACATTGCCAAACGAGCGGATCTCTCCATGTATGGACACCTTTGCCTTCTTTAGGGATGGGGGGGGCATAAGTAGTCAGAGGGTCAAGATAGCAGCAATCAGAACCCCAAATGAAACATACAGCTCCTATACCTGCCATCCTCCAAAAACTCCACGGTATAATTGGTCCATAAGGCCCTGTTGAGCCCCGAGTTGCAGACTAAAGTGTGATATTTTGAGACAATTTGCAGTTGGTTTTCATTATTTATTATTTGTGTTTTTTGCTTTTTTTTCAGCAGCTCTCCAGTTTGCAATTTCAGAAATCTAGTTGCTAGGGTTCACATTCTCCTAGCAACCATGCATTGCTGTGAATAAGAGAATAGGAGAGGCCTGATTAGAAAGATGAGTAATAAAAAGTAACAATGACAATACATTTGTAGCCTTACGGGGCATTTGTTTTTAGATGGGCTCAGAGGGTCATTTGAAAGCTGGAAGGAACCAAAAGAAGAAGGAAATGAAAATGTAATATAAGCTTCAGCACACTGAAATAAGTTTTCTAAATATTATCAATTAAAATGTCTGTAGCGTTTCAGAAATAATCAAGTTACTCTTCACTATCTCCCCCAGCATCTGTTTCTCTTCATTCTCTCTTCACGCAGGAGTTGGCTGTCATAATCATTGACAGTTAGATCCAATATATCTGATAGGGGGGCTCCGTTTGCCTAGAAGATGTATTAGAGCTCCCTCCATTAAACTCACCAGACATCCTGGGGCAAATTTACTAACTGGTGCAAATTCGCCAGGCAGCAACGGCTTCGCAGCCATCGCCACACTTCGCCAGGCGCAACTTCGTTCACATAACGCTAATTCACTCAGTTGTGAAGTTTCGTCGCCGGCGACAAACGCTGGTGAATTTTCACTAGCGTTACTTTGTCAATGCGGGTAAATCCAAGCAAAGCTGCCCTAGCGTTCAATTCAGCCTAGTGCAACTTCGCTATAGGACTTCGCTCAGGCTAATTTGCATACAGTGGGAAATGGGGGTGATATCACTCCAACTTGCAGTACAGCAGTAAAGAGTTTATCAGAGCACAAGTCACATGACTTGGGGCAGCTGGGAAATTGACAATATGTCTAGCCCCATGTCAGATTTCAAAATGAAATATAAAAACATCTGTTTGCTCTTTTGAGAAATGGATTTCAGTGCAGAATTCTTCTGGAACAGCACTATTAACTGAAGCATTTTGAAAAAAACTTGTTTTTCCCATGACAGGATCCCTTTAATAAAATCTATACAGAGTCCTTTTAATGCCCTACACATGAGCCCCCTGTAAATGAATGTGCTATATGGTAGAAAATGTACCAGAGGAAACCAGGTAGCAGAAAAAAAAATTATGCCTTTTGCAGTCTCTCATCCTACTGTAATACGGGCAAAAACGCTATCTAATATTCACCTTGGTGCCCGTAATGTTCTTCTTTCCCTGGAACGCCTGTCTGCATTGCCTCTATCAGTCTGTAAGCGAGTGAAAGAATAACTGCGTAACCTGAGGCCTGCGTGCGCTGGCCCATTTGGAATGTGCGTTATTAAGCAGAATACTCGTTTTCCCTTTCTCACTCAGCTTTAATGTAAGAGATGAAGGGCATCGCACAGTCAGAGGTGACATTACAGAAGGTAATGCAGTATATTTCCAGCTCCTGCACTCCTCGCTGTATTGAGAGGTTCCACTTAAAACCAATTGCAAAGAAGAAATATTCCTGATGGCCAAACGGCAAAATGCAGATTTTTATTGGCCTACTGGGGATTTCCGCTCTTCCCCGGCTGGTGCTTATTCCCGGCATTAACTAGATCTACTTTGCAAATGTTCTGACTCGCTTCTTAAAGTTAATGAAAATGAAAATATTTGCTTGACTGAGCAAACATAAATCCAACAATGGTCTTTAAGAACATTCTAATTTAGATACAGTTCCCCTTTATAACAACTGACAGCTCTGGTGTACAAATTGCCTGGGTGGCCAGAATATAATTAGTGGAGAAATTCAAATAACTTGGGCTCCTGCCCCCCCACATCGAAAATGTTCTTAAAGGCGTGATATACAAATAAATCGCAATGGTTTTAAAAGTTATTTGTAACTGTAATTGCAAGTGAAAAAAAGCAGTATCTGTATATCCGTTGTGGTTTTCTGGTTCTGACTCTTAAAACAACAAAGCATTCATCAGTTCTCCTCCAGGTCTCGGCAGCTCAGCAGCTACATTGTTTCATAAGTCAGTGCAGAGAATATACTTGCATTTACAAATACCTTGGTTTAAAGGTTTAATTAATGAACTTGTAACTGTATATTCTTTCATTTGCAAAACACACGTATATTATGGAGGCAGGGCTGTATATAGGTCTGGTGCTGTCCTTGTCACTGCATATCAGTTTGCCTTGATTGCAGAACCAGATACACCTTTCCTGTATGTTCCCTCCAGTAGAGTCCTGCGTGGGTCCATTTTTTGGAACCCGTACCCGCAACCTGCAATCTGCAACCAGTGTCGGACTGGCCCGGCGGGACACAGAGAAAAAATCCAGTGGGCCCCGACCCTCATGGGCCCCCTCTGGGCCAGACCCCCCCCTCTCCCAATCTAATTTGAAAATAAAAATGTCTTGGCGCGAATGCGCAGTGGTGTGCGGCACCAGGCAGTGATGTCAGCATGTGTGCGCCCGGGGGCACTGTAATAGGTGAGGGGGGGTTAGTGGGGGTCAGCCGCAGGGGGCCCTAGACGGCAGTCCCGGTGGGCCACCCAGTCCGACCCTGTCCGCAACTCGAACCCGCATTCTTACCTGCTTGTTCTCGCTTCCTGACCCGACCCCTAAGTACCTTCACTGCAACCCAATCCACGACCCACTGACCATCATGAATCAGGAAGTACTGTCATTGTAAACTGGAAGTGACATCATCGGAAGTAGGCATGATCAGAAAAAAAGAAGACCCGCCACCCACAGAACTGCGTCTATACGTGCACCTGGAACTTCTACCCGCAACCCGCATGGTACAGCAGTTTTTTTGCAGTAAACCCGCAGGTATCCGACCCGGTGCAGGACTCTACCCTCCAGACAAGGGACGGGCATGACATCACAGGACAGGGTGAATGTCAAGGTGTAGGGAGCATGATGTCATGGGTGGGGCTATGACGTATCAATCAAGAAAAATTCTGCTTAGTTTTCCTGGAACACTGGGCAGGCAGTTTCCAAAAACCGCCTCCCAAAATGTTGTAAATTGAAAGAGAGACAAAAAGATTTGACTGGCACTTTTTGATCACACCCTTTTTTTGTGGCCACATCCCCTAATTACCATGCCCATTTTACAAAATTTCTGAAAGTTTTAACACATTTCTGTAGTTTTTATGTTTAATTACAGTTTAATGAAGGTGAATTGCCCTTTTAAGCTGTGAATCTTCTCCCAAGTGACAAAACTGTTACAAATGTATCAAGTATCTACTCTGGGCTCTCTGCCAAGTGCCAATTAAGATAGAAACATGTCTTTTTTGGCTGGGCAGAGAAATAGGGACTTACCCCATTCAGTGCAGAGAGATCGGAACTTTCTCCATTCGGTGCAGAGAGATTTTCCAGTACTAACCCAGGACAATGGGTTGAGCTGTCAAAAGCGGGTCTGGACTGTACCTCTCAAAACAGGACACTTGGGAGGTATGGTTTGGGTCAAAACCAGACAGGTGGGAACCCTACCTACACCTGTCCCCCCCCAGCTCTATTACCTAATTTTACAGCAAACATTTGATGGCAGGCTTGTTTTTGTAAACTTTTTTCCATATATTTATTTTTTTACCTAACTGCCACCTGGTGATCTGTGAATTCTGGCAAATGATGGAGGGGTGATTTAATATGCCATATACAGTCAGTACTTATTGGGCTAGTGGGGGGGGGGCTGTTTGGGCCTCTGTGTAGATGAGGGATGAGATTGGTTATCTGGAAACCCGTTATCTGAATTATGGAAAAGCCATCTCCCAAAGATGCCATTTTATCCAAATAATCCAAATTTTTTTAACATAATTTGCTTTTTCACTTTAATAACAAAACGGTATCTTGTACTTGGCCCCAACTAAGATATAATTAATCCTTATTGGAAGCAAAACCAGCCTATTGGGTTTATTTAATATTTGCATGATTTTCTAGTAGACAAGGTATTAAATTATGGAAAGATCCATTATCCGGAAAGCCCCAGAGCATTCTGGATAACAGGTCCCATACCTGTACTTGAAATGCCAAGGCCTATTTTGAAACCCACTTGGAACCTGCCAACTTGCCATAAAACTGCCATAACTCTGCAAGTGCCTATACGATAAGCAAGACCCTGGAAGCACTGTGTTTTATTCTCTATGGAGAAGCTGCTGTCTGTGCTCTTATTGTGCTGTGTTATAGATGAAAAGAGCAGCTTCCTTGCAGCTAAGAACATCCTCCTGTTATGACTTACCCCCATTTGCAATAAAAGGCACATAAGTTTGCCCAGGACTCCAGGAGCAGTAACCTATAGCAACCAATAAGATCTTTGCTTTTAAACAGGTGACCAGTAAATTCTACCTTCTGATTGGTTGCTATGGGTTACTGCTCCTGGGCAAACAGTGTTTTTTATTACAAAACCCCCTTAATGTCTTCCTTCAGATTGTTTTGGTGACCCTAAATGAATGAATTAAATGAATAGGACAAGTTGTGAATATAAAGATATCACGGTTCAATCGTTTTTTTTGGTTGCTGGGGTCATTGATCTAACAGCCTGAAAGAGGTAGATGGTAGAAGAAGCCTAATAAGTAAAAAAAATATAAAAGCATTAAAAATGAAGACCAGCCAAAGAGCTGACATTCTATAGCATCCTATAAGTTAACTTAAAGACGAACAATCCAACTGACAGGGTTCACCCAACCATTGTGCTTGGTGATGCCGCTCCATCCTCCCAGAAATGACAGTGTGAGGTCTCCCAGTGTAGGAGGCTTCTGATTGGAGAATGCTCCCGCATAGCTAATTAACCCTGTGCTGCTGGCCTTAAAGCAATCCTCGGCTTAATGCTTCTTCTCTAAAATAAATGGCTCATTTACAAAAGTAGCTGAAATAGAAGTATTTTGAAATCTTCTTTGTAGACTTTACTCTGCAGTGGGGCACACTGTTCACTTCTTTTGTGTTTTACACCAGCATTTCACTCCAGCATTGGCACATTATCATGCCTAACAACTACAAAAAGAAAAGACTATTGCCTTCATTTTCTAGCATTTGTACATCTTTCAAATTATAACAGAGAACATTGTGTGAACACTGCAAACTCATGATGGTGCTGTTCTATGCAGGTGCACATTCCTTGGTTCAGTAAAGTATTATGGTGGGTTTCTTTGTAATGTAAATCTGGAGGGATAGAATGGCTTCCTGGTATTTTACTATACAAGGGATATAACTAGCCGACAGAGATGACTTATATTAATATGACTTCCCCTTAATCGATTAAGCGGTCTTCCTACTCCCAGTGGAGTAACTACAGAGGAAGCAGACCCTGCAGCTGCAGGGGGGTCCAACAGGTATAGGGGCCCCATGAGGCCTTTATTCATATACAGTTGAAATAAATATTGGTAAAAAAGGTCAACCTCTAGACATTCGAGGGGGCCTAAAAAATTATTTGCTGTGGGGCCCAGTAATATCTAGTTATGCCACTGCTTCTAACACAGAACCAATTACAGAAGAGCCAGGAAAATGAAGGCTTTAGGATAAACTCTACTAGGGGTGTTACT
>CM044437.1:137656851-137671887 GCA_024363595.1 Xenopus borealis
TTATCTAAACTGTTACAATTACTTATTTCCTTATCTAGAAGTTGTTACAAAGGTATTTTAACTTCTGCTGTGGCTGTTCTGAGCTCTCTGCCAAAAGACAATTAAATTAGAAAAATGGGACTGCGGGTTGAGCTGTCAAAAGAGGGACTGTCTCTCTAAAAACGGGACAGATGGGAGGTATGTAGTGATGGGCGAATTTATTCACCAGGGGTGAATTTGCGGCGAATTCCCGCGATTAGCTGCTGGAGAATATTCTAAAATTCGCCGGAAAAAACGAGTCGCTCGTCGTTTTTCACATGATGAAAACGACGCGACAAAGACGACGTGCGTCAAAAGCGTGCCGCGACTCGTTTCGTGAATTTTTCGCCAATTCGTGAATTTCTCTGGAAATTCGTGAATTTTTCGCCGAAGCGAAACTCGGGAGATTCACCCATCACTAGAGGTATGCTCTATGTTGGCACCTCATGCACAAAAGTAGGTGCTAACAGGGTCGGACCGGAGCCTTGGGGGCCCACCAGGCTGCAAACAAACGGCCCTCCTGGCAGTTCACAGGGGCCCCCTCCCGACCTCCCTCCCAACCTCCATTTCCCTGGCCCTGGTCTGAGGCCCATGAGGGTTTTTTCCCGTTGTCCCGCCAGTGTGACACTTGGTGCCGCTAATATAGTTTGTTTCTGTATGGCAATTACATGGGGGCAGTTCTGTGCCTCTTTTTGTCCCTAACATTAGGAAATAAGCCCTGTGGGCAACTCAGCTAGCACTCCCTTTCTAATACCCCTCATGAGGCCAGTTTGGGATCAGGTGTTGAGGTTAATGAATGAGCCGAGCTGATTATAATTTACTAGTTTCTCCTGGAAATGGATTTTGCATCCGAGAAAGGCAGTGTCATTTTCCAGCACAGGCGCACATATCCTTAGGGCACGGAGGCAGCAAATCCTATCTCAGCTGGAAGTGGGAAAGCGACTGCCAATCTGTCGGCACTCCCAGGCCTTATGTACATGTGTCAGGAATTACTGGAAGACGTTACTGAAAATGACAAAATTGCAATTACAGGGGACGTTCACATGAATGAATTTCCTATGTTACAGTAACGTAAGCGCTTCAGGACTGCTCCTCATTTAGTTTCCTGATTATTCTCTTTTCCATATTGCAACACCTTCTGGTTCCTAGGGGTCACTGACCCCCAACAATGGTTGTAAGTCATTCATTTGTTATTTTGTTTTTAAATTGCTAATTCAGACACTCTAGTCTGGCATTCATAGCTAGTTACTAGGGACAATGAGAACAACAACCTGATAGTAGTGTAAAGGGCTCAACGTGGAGCTACTGAATAAAGAATATTAATTACAAATGGATGGAAAATAAATAAAATCCTTTTTTGCATCAAGGCCGTGCAGCCCAGGTCCCATGAGATTTAGCTCAGATCAGTCAACTGCCATAAGAAGAAAATTCCTGTTGGTTGCTATGGGTTACTGCTCCTACTACTTGTGTTTAGTTAATCCACCCCCCATGTGTGGTGCTGAAGGGTTCTCTGTTATTCTCCGTATATATCCAAGATACATGTATTCTATATTTTGTTACTTTCCTTGTTAAAGGTGTTGTTCACCTTCGAAGACAAATGAAGATCAATTTAAGGGGTTGTCACCTTTAAATTAACTCTTAGTATGATGTAGAGAGTGATATTCTAAGACCATTTGCAATTTGTAACATAACTAGATGTGGGTGGGCCCTGGTTACCCCCCCTGCCCCCCTCCTTATGCATCAACAGAAGTCGGTGGTGCACAAGCTTCTGGGGGCCCTGAGGGGGTGCGGACCCTGGCCCAATTGCACCCACTGCTCCCCTGGTAGTTCCGCCACTGTAATTGTGGCTTTTTTTTAGTTATTTAGCTTTTTATTCAGCAGCTCTCCAGTTTGCAAGTTCAGCAGTCTGGTTGCTAGGGTCCAAATTCCCCTAGCAACCATACACTGATTTGAATAAGAGACTGGAATATGAATAGGAGAGGACTGAACAGAAAGAAGAATTGTAAAAAATAGCAATAAAAATACATTGGTGGCCTTACAGAGCATTTGTTTTCAGATGGGGTCAGCGACCCCCCATTCAAAAGCTGGAAAGAATCAGAAGAATAATTTAAAAAACTATTAAAAATAAACAATGAAGGCCAACTGAAAGGTTGCTTAGAGCTGGCCATTTTCTAACACGCTAAAAGGTGAACCATCCCTTTAAGCAGTTTCATTTAGTGCCCTGCTGGTGCCGGTGGGTTACTGGGACATGCCTGCTGCCCTTGTGATTTGTGCTATTGACAGTTTCCCAGCCAGTTTATCAGAGCACAAGTCACATGACTGGGGACAGCTGGGAAATTGACAATACGTCTAGCCCTATGTCAGATTTCAAAATTGAATATAAAAAAAACCTGCTCTTTTGAAAAATGGATTTCAGTGCAGAATTCAACTGGAGCAGCACTATTTACTGATGCATTTTGAAAAAAAAAAAGTTTTCCCATGACACTAGAATAACTATATACACTATAAAATATAAACTATAAAAGGGATATAATTCCCTCTGGCTGCATACAGTATATATGGAGCCTGTAAGACCCTGTAATTGCCCCATGTCAGCAGCAGCTTCACTACTCCCTGTTGTCACCTACTGACCAGGAGGAGTAATATTTAAGCTGCTTGCAGGGTTTCCATTCTTCATATATGAGCTGTTCCTATTCTGCAGTCACACACTACATTACAGCTACTAGATTGTGTGAATATTATGGGCACGCCAGTGAATGGGGCTGTACTGACGGCAAAGTAATTGTGCCTAAATGAAATGCAAACAGTCTGCAATCAGTGCAGCTCCAGCAACTTTAATTAAAGTAAAAACTACATGTCATTTATAACTCGGGTTTACCTTCAGGTTATTTTTCCCTTAAAGGACCACAACAGACCGCTAGCTTTTAAAGGGGAAGTAAATATCCGTTAGTTAGTTGGGTTTCTGCTCTATATATTTCACTTTATTGATAGTATGTCCATAGTGATGGCGCTCACGGGTTTTTTTCAGGAAAGCAAAAACATATAATTGAGGAAAATGGTTTATCGATCAATTTATTCATAAATAGAGAGCAGTGAGGCTGGAGCAGAAATGGTTCCTTATTGCTGGGGGCTGCAGAGGGTAGCAGATATAGGCAGGAGGGTAAAAAAAAGAAGTTCAGTGGATTCTGGGGCAATATAGTAGAATATTTTTTACATCAATGTGTGTGTAAAGGTAACGTTAACCAAAATATTTCATTTTGCTCAATGAAAACAAATTCTGTTTTTCTGAGTAACTGTCACTTATACATTAATTGCAACCAAAAAATGTATGTTTATTTTTTTGTAATTGTAATTGCTAATGCTTGTAATTTGTTCTTCCCTGCACAGCTGGTTCTCACTACAATGAAACAATGTTGCAAGGGTCACTTCCTTCAACAAATACTCACTTTCCCACAATATGTTGCACAATCCTGTGAATCTCTTTTTCACACACGTCCTTGAATACCAGAACACGCAGGTCACTAAGGAAAGTAGAGTCTTGGATGAAAAGGAGCTGGCTATTGCTACATTTTTTTTATGGCACAGGTGTAGGACCTGTTATCCAGAATGCTCAGGACCTGGGGTTTCCCGGATAACGGATCTTTCCGTAATTTGGAATGATCTTGGACCTTAAGGGCTCTTACACACAGGTATTTTTTTCCTGCATTCCCCTGCATTGAGATTTCTTTAGTTGAGCCGCAGGGGAGCGCAGGAGTAGATGCTCTCCATTATTGTGAAGGGGGCTGTACTCACACAGACGCATGTAAGTGCCAAATACAGGTAAAATGCAACATGCTGCGTCCCACCTACATTTGGCGCTAATGCATCTGTGTGAGTACAGCCCCCTTCACAATAATGGAGAGCATCTAATCCTGCGCTCCCCTGCGGCTGAACCGAAGAAAACTCAATGCGGTGGAGCGCATCAAAAACACCCGAGAGCAAGAGCCCTTAGTCTAAAAATCATGTAAACATTAAATAAACCCAATAGGCTGGTTTTGCCTCAAATAAGGATTAATTATATCTTAGTTGGGATCAAGTACAAGCTACTGTTTTATTATTACAGAGAAAAAGGAAATCACTTAAAAAAAAATTGTATAATTTAGATTAAATGGAGTCTATGGGAGACGTCCTTTCCATAATTTTGAGCTTTCGGATATCAGGTTTCCAGATAACAGATCCCACACCTGTACATGTAGTCAGAACCTCTAGTGAACAGAATAGAAAAAAGGCGGATAAATATGGCTTACAATAGTAATTACATTTACAAATAACTTTAAAATGAACTGATATGTGTAAACATTGTATTTGGGAAAGCAGCTTTGAATTAGGGATGCAATGAATCCACAATTTTAGGATTCGGCCGAATACGTGTACTAGTGGCCAAATTCCTAGCCAAATCCCAAAACGAATTTGCATATGCAAATTAGGGGGGAGTGGAAAAGACAAGCTGTGTGGTTTTGAATCTAATGTTTGTGTGACGAAAAGATCATGTGATTTTTTTGGATTTGGTTCGAAAATTTAGAAATCTTTAAATCCATATTTGTGTGACGAAAAGGTCACGTGATTTTTTGGATTCGGTTCGGCCAGAGACTTGGATTTGGTCAAATCTGAATCCTGCTGAAAAAAAGCCAAATCTTGGCCGAAACCCGAATCGAATCTTAGATTCTGTACACCTCTACTTTGAATTAAGAATTCAAATTTTCTATTAGGGTTTATAGCCTCTGTTTACAGCATTGTGCAATAAAGGTATATGGATATACAGTTTTTCTAGAAGCCACTGAACTTTTTTATTACCCTCTCTGCCTATTAATAAGGTCTAACAAAGCTATAGTTCTTACTTCCCATTTCTAAGCTAGAGGCTTATTCTCCACGAGATGACAGGCTAACCAAGGACACATTTTGGACAGATTTCAAGATTTCCTCTGCCTTTGCTGACATTTACAGAATGGATCTGTGATTTTTATGGTTTTGTTACCAGCAACCCCTAGTTTAAGGATTTGAAAGACAAAGCCAGAATAGTAATCTTCCAGCCAGAGAAACTATACTTATTTTATGGAAAGGGACATTTTGGGTACAATATTGTGCCCTGGGGGCTGTAATTAACCCCTGGGAAAACCCTACTATGAAATAAGTTATGTGGTCTGTGTGGAAACATTACAGCACTAAAGCACATATTACATCTTTTAAAAGGTAACATGGGACTTATTTTCCCATCAAAGTTTATGAGTCTTAGGTGGGAGCATTAGCAGGGCATTGCCAGTCCTTTCTATGTCTATGAATAATGGAAAAGCCATAACAGAGCTGAGCATGGAAATGACTGTTGACGGTTTGCTGCTGGTTCACTACACCCAGATAAGAATAACTGCTCCCCAGAATAATATGCTTTCCTACTATATACATGATAGCTAGCAGATACATATAGATTCATACATCCTGCTAACTGCAAACGCTTTGTTAAAGCCATTAATCATCTTTGATTTTTGCACTTCTCAGTATAATTAGCAAATTCCTTTCCTCCCTGGGGTTCCTTAAAGCAGAGCCAAGCAGCCTTCAAAACACCAGCTGTTAAGTCTAAACTGCTACTCCTGGAAAAGATTAGATGCTGGGAGATGTAGTTCTGCAAAACCTGGAGCAACAAATGTTGTTTATATCTTGCCTGAAGGGAACTGATCAAACTGAAAATGACATTAATAGATGGTTTACACCCAAATGCATAGCTATCTCATCTTATCTATATATCTATCTGTCTATCTATCCATCCAAACTTCTATCTATCTATGTAGTATCCATCATGTCTGTCTGTCCGTCCGTCCATCCATCCATACATCTAATTATCTATTCATAGAATTAACTAGTTGCTCTCAGAACACACCAAACATAAACACAGATACAGAGTAAGTCTTTGCACTATTCCCTTGTATGCTAAGATTTCCTAGTGCAAACATGAAGTTAGTTGAGCAAAGAAAAACTGCACCACCCATGCTAAAAAAAGTTATTTCTTTAATCGAAGGCTTTTGTGAATCGCTCAAAGCTTTTGCCTGTGCTCAAATATGTAGAATATACAGTGATTTCAAATGAATAAAGTGCATTTCAAAGGCAGCGGAATGTATTAGCCAGAACAAATATTAGGTTACCCACATCCACCTTTAATAGGAGGTACATATAAAATATACATATGAGAGGGCTGCTTACATTTCCAAGTAGCTATCATTTAAAGCTTTCCCTTATTAAAGATGGCTGTTGGTACTTCTAACGTACATGAGAGTTCAAATTAAGCAATGGCAACCATATCTGGGGAAGATCAAATGGTATGATCTCCAAGTTATCATTAAAGTTAAATTCAGCCAATATATATAAGCATGGAACTCTGAAACAAGGGTAAAACAATACTACTGAACAATGAAACCAATTAATATCCATTATGCATTAAAAATATCTTTTCAGCATGGATTTGTTGATCCTTACCTGTCACCGTAACCAGCATAGACGCCACCAACGGGCGGTTGTTGTCCAGCTTCCGGCTCAGCCGTAGTTCTCCACTGGAATGGTTCACGATTAATAAACTGAGTTCATTCCCACGCTCAAAGGTGTACAGTAATCTGTCTGAAACATCGGGGTCATAGGCTGGTATCTTTCCAATGACGCCGGATGGGAAAGTGTTGGAACTGTTGGATATGTAATTATTGAACAGTATCTGGAAATTCTTTAACACCGGGCTGTTGTCATTCTGATCGATCAGCTTAATACGGACCGTTGCCCGGCTAACTAGGGGAGCTGACGTTGCCTGCACTACAATGACGTACTCAGGTTTTGCTTCATAATCCAAATCTATGAGGGCGGTGAGCTCTCCTGAGAAAAAATCCATTTGGAATATCTCAGGAATGTTGCCTTCAACGATCTGATACATTATTTGTGCATTGGGACCTTCATCTGGATCTGTGGCTTTGATTTTACCGACCACTGAACCCACAATGCTGTTCTCCTTAACATAGACTTCAAATTCATCCGCTGGGAACACGGGAGCATTGTCATTAACATCCTGGACAGCAACCTGGATTCGGACTGGTGTTCTCAGAGGAGGGATCCCTCGGTCAACAGCGTAAGCCGTCAACTCATAGAAAGGTACGCTTTCCCTGTCCAACTTGCGGACAGTGCGGATAATCCCAGATGTTGGCTCAATAGTGAAATCCCCATCTCCATCATCTCCATTCTGAAAAGTGTATTGAACCCTTCCATTGGAATTGGAATCACGATCGGTGGCAGAGATCTGGACAACACTGGTAAAGGGGGGTGCATCCTCTGAGACTATGCCATGATACTGTGTATTGACAAACAGGGGGGGGTTATCATTCACATCATTTACCATAATTTCCACGTAGGTCGTATCTGATTTCTGAGGGATTCCATTGTCCTTTGCAATCACGGCAAGCGTGTAGGTGACCTGATCCTCGTAATCGAGCATTGCTTGCAATGTGATTGCCCCCGTGTCTGGGTCAATACGGAATTGAGGGATATTGTCTTCTAAGGAATAACTAATTCTGGCATTCTCCCCTACATCCTCATCGGTGGCACTGATAATAACCACTGTGCTACCAACAGGACGATCCTCGTTGATATCTACTGGGTAATGGCCACTTTGGAAAACTGGCCTATGGGTGTTTGCATCAGTGATGTTGATATGAACGTAGCAGTTGTCATGAAGAATGCGGTCAGAGGCAGTGACCGTGAGCACGTAGCGCCTTTCCTGCTTGTAGTCCAGAGGCAAAGAGAGAGTGATAAGCCCTGAAGCCCCCTGTGTACTGATGGCAAACCGGTTGCGGGTATTGCCTCCAGTAATTTGGTATGTAATAGCACTGTTTACATCTCTGTCAATAGCAGTCACACTAAGCACACTAGTCCCTACAGAAGCATCTTCATTGAGACGAATAAAATACTCCCTTTGCGTGAACTCAGGACGATTATCATTCACATCCATAATGGTGATGGTGACACCAGCTGAGGCTGATAATGAAGGAGTCCCATGATCCCTAGCTTCTACTCCGAATGCATATTGTTCTACTATTTCCCTGTCCAAAGGGCCACTCACCGAGATCCAGCCAGTAGCACTGTTTATTACAAAGGGGATTTCAGGCTTGACACCTGTTAACTTGTATTCCACACGTGCGTTTTCTCCATAGTCTGCATCTATGGCCTGGATGTGTATGATAGACTGGCCCAATGGGGCATTTTCCAACACAGACACTTGAAAGGGTGTACTGACAAACATAGGGGCATGGTCGTTGATATCCACTACTTGAATGCTTATGGTGCCTGTGTTGTTAGACAGTGGGGGACGGCCTGCATCTTGAGCACGTATTCTAAGTGTGTACTCCCTCTCTGTCTCAAAATCCAGGGGTGCCACAACCTGTACCTCCCCAGTAACACTATCAATGGAGAACTGTCCTCTGCTGTTACCACTTATAATGTTATAGTGGACTAAAGCATTGCTGTCTTTATCAATGTCAGTTGCTGTAACCCTTAAGATCTCAGTGTGAGTTTTAAAATCTTCCCTCACTTGAGCTATGTATCGCTTCTCGCTAAATTGCGGCACATTGTCATTTTCATCCAAAATAGTAATATCAACTTTTACTGTAGAGGATCTTGGGCCGGGGTCTTTACCTTGGTCGCTGGCCTCAACGATTAAGGAATACTTTTCCCTTTTCTCCCTGTCCACTTGCCCGCTGGTGGTAATCAAACCAGACCTGGCGTCTATTTCAAATACAGAGTGGGCTGCTTGCTCGTTTACAAAACGGTATTTGATGTTGGCATTTGCTTGGGAATCCATATCGGTGGCTCTCAATTGCAATATAGGGTATCCCTCCTCCACATTCTCTCTAATGCTCTCCCTGTATTCCGTCTGCTCAAATAGTGGGCTATGGTCATTCCTGTCTGAGACTGTAATGGCAACCATGGTCGTTGCTGAGAGGCGTGGAGTGCCATGATCTATGGCACTGACTCTGAAATAATGCAAATCCATGCTTTCCCTGTCTAAGATTTCTATGGTGGAGATCAAGCCTGTGACTGAATCAATACTGAACAGCTCCAAAGACTTACTGTTCATCAGAGCATCCATAGTATAGAGAAGCCTTCCAGCCTCTCCTGTGTCTGGGTCTTGTGCCGACATGGTTATGACAGGAGTCCCAGGAGGCTGATTTTCAGCCACCTGAACCTGATAATTATACTGGGGGAAGTGAGGGTGGCGGTTGGCTGCCCTACGACTCCTTATTAATGGCAGGGATGCCCTTTCTCTGTCCCACCCACTGCTCCTGTGCTTGACACCCTGGGGATGTGTTCTAAGTGGGGGGTTAAATGGATCTGGCTGCATAGCTGTGCTGGACTGTAATTGAAGAGAAGTCAGATTAGTATTTGGATGCTTCCCATGATCCTTTTTTGGAAAAGTAGTTTTTAAGCAAGCTTTGGTGGAGTTAAATGGGAAGAAAAGAGAGCAGGGTTCCTTTTCAGACAGTATAGGCTGAACCCCCGGAGGGAAGGCAGGTGGAACAGGCTCAACAGCCGGCTGTGCACTTGGAGCTGTTCGCTCGTCTGGTGCTGAAATTTCTTCTGCCCATGTGCTGCCCTTGTTCTCTATCTCAAATCCCCGATCAGCACAGGTCTGCACATATATATCCCAGGTGAGGTTAGGGACCTGGGTACAGTTAGAGCCACATGGGCCCCAGTCAGCAATATAACTGTGCAAGCAACGGCACGGATTCTCCAAGCATTTGGCTATGGACGGATAAACAGTAAAGGATAGATATTTGGATCTATTTTGGGCATTCTGATACGTAACTGGCTTTAAACAGTCATCTATACGAATCCTACAGAGATCACGGCTAAAATTATTTAATTTATCCAGGGATGGTTTGCAATATTCCTTTTGACATTGTTTCAGAGACTGGAGCACACACTGCCTTACCCCTTGCAGGGAATCCCTGGTGTCCTTCTGAGGATCTGAATAGACGGAGAGGAGCAGGCAGTCCCAAATGAAATTCCTACCCCAGGCAGAGCGGAGCCCCCCCTTGCCGGCTGCACAATGACACAGGCTTCTTGCACATCCACACAAAGCTGTCCCACCACCAGCGTCAGGGAGGCTGCAATTCCCAGCCTGATGCTGACAAGTCCTGCCAAAAATAGAGATTAAATATACTAGATCCAAAGGTCCTGACAAATTAGAGGTTCGGTCCTGATTTGCCTCCTTTCCAGATTCTACACCCCGAGTTAAACTAGTAGAAAAGCAGTGTAAGAGGAAGACAAGGTTTGTGTTTGAAAGGCATCTGCTTTGTATTTTATGAGCATGGACATACCTGGCACCGTTGGGATGGAGACCTACTGGGCACCCACTTGGGTTCAATTTGCATCGTATTAAATTCCATTGGTTTGTTCTCCTATTGCTTGAGCTGGTACAACTGAATTGTAATCTTGGCTGGCAGTGATATACAATATTGTCTTTGCTGTAATTCTTAAGGCAATGGGGTTCAGAGGAAAGCAGGAATACCCAGGAATGGCTAGGCAGGTCTTTATATTTTGTAATCCAACAACAGGGTAATATGGTCCCACCTGCCCCTTGTGTATCAGGGTTCTGTCCATTTAAATGGTCTTCCTTTCCCTTGGTCCTTACTATACAGGGTGGAGGCACACATATAGAATTTGGCAAGCAAAGGCAGGAGTTCTGCTGCGCTTCCCCTGGCTTCACAGGGCAGTCAAGGCAAATCCACCAGCTCCAACCGGCTTGCTTTGTAGCAGCTGCCCTGAGTTGACACTTGGCAAAACTGCCACCCCTTAATCCACAGAGGGTCCCTGTAGCTTTGGGTCCTGTGGAGTTTCCTTGCAAACAAAGGGTTAAATTCAATGGGCCCCCCAGGAGCCCCTCCTGGCTGCCATTCCTCCTGGCCTCACACTGAGCCATAGTAAGCCGGTGGATCTCCCACACAAGCCCTTGAATGGAAGCCCTCTTGTGGGCAAGGCTGTGCCGGTGGGTGCCTAGAGGATGTGCAGGGGGTCGGTGGTGTCCAGCCGTCTCCCAGGTCCCTGCATGCTTTCCCCGGCTGGAAGTGAACAAAGGGATGAGGAGGATGAGAAGCAGCGGGAGGAGAAGGCAAGGCAGGCTGCTTCCCTTCAGCAGAGGAGCCATAGTATCCCTTCCTTGTCTCATGCTACACAGCAGCCCTCACTGGCCGGCGGGGGCTCCCCTCCACCGGACCTCCTTTCTGCCTCCTGGCCCCGGCAGCTACCATCTACTCTGCGCTCCTTTCCCTCACAGGCTGACTCTCCGGGCGCAGCATCTCATCGCCCTCCCTTCATTCAACACCAACATGGCTCCCGGCAAACCTTAATGGTCCGCTCCACCCCGTCTTCCTCCCCCCTTTCAGAAGGGGCAGTAGTTGGTAGATTCGGGCACGCGTGCGCACTGGAAGCCAATGAGTCAGACGCTGTGGCTTTCGCCGCCATGTTGATTCCTGGCAAAAGAGAGCGCTGGCCCTGGTGCTGAATGAGTGGAACAGGCTGAGCAGCTGTATATATTTTGTGCGATCTAATAACACGAGTATATTGACTACGATCTTTACTACAGCTTCTGATTTCAGACCTATATACTCATAACTTTGACCACGCCCGTTTTAGTGACCACACCCCCTAATTACCATTTCTTAACATGTATTATTTCGTAGCGCTGTACCATGTTCATTTTACAAAATTTGGCAGGTGATAAAAGCTTGAAAAAATGTCTCATTGTCGAAGCTGTTACAATTACTTATTTTTCTTATCTCAAAATTGTTACAAAGTATCTTATTTACACCTCTTAGCTGTTCTGGGCTCTCTGCCAAAAGCCAATTAAAGGGATACTGTCATGGGAGAAAAAAAATTTTTTCTCAATGCTTCAGTTATTAGGGCTGCTCCAGCAGAATTCTGCACTGAAATCAATTTCTTAAAAGAGCAAACAGATTTTTTTATATTTCATTTTGAAATCTGACATGGGGTTAGACATATTGTCAATTTCACTGCGGCCCCAAGTCATGTGACATCTGCTCTGATAAACTTTCATCCTTTCTTCTTTACTGCTGTATTGCAAGTTGGAGTGATATCACCCCCCAGCAGCCTAACAACAGAACAATGAGAAGGTTTACCAGATAGCAGCTCCCTAACACAAGATAACAGCTGCCTGGTAGATCTAAGAACAACACTCAATAGTAAAATCCAGGTCCCACTGAGACACATTCAGTTACATTGAGTAGGAGAAACAACAGCCTGCCAGAAAGCAGTTCCATCCTAAAGTGCTGGCTCTTTCTGAAAGCACATGACCAGGCAAAATGACCAGAGATGCACGTACACACTAATATTACAACTAAAAAAAAATACACTTGTTGGTTTAGGAATGCAATTTTATATTGTAGAGTTAATTATTTGCTGAGTAAAAATTGTAATCTTGAAATAAAAAATACATCATAAAAATCAAAACAGAATCCCTTCAAATTTGTAGTTAACTTTTAGTATGTTAGTTAATTCTAAGCAACTTTTCAATTGGCCTTCATTATTATTTTATAGAGTTTTTTTTTATTATTTGCCTTCTTCTTCTGACTCGTTCCAGCTTTCCAATGGGGGTCACTGACCTCATGTAAAAAACAAATGTTCTGTAATCCTATATAATGATTGTTATTGCTACTTTTTATTGCTCATCATTCTATCCAGGCCTCTCCTATACGTATTCCAGTTTCTTATTCATATCAGGGCATGGTTGCTAAGGGAATTTGGACCCTAGCAAATTGCAAACTGGAGAGCTACTGAATGAAAAGCTAAATAACTCAAAAAACACAAATAATGAAAACCAATTGCACATTGTTTCAGATGATCACTCTCTACAGCATACTTTTAAAAGTTTATTGAAAGAAGAATTAAACCCCTTATTTAAAAAAAAAAAAAACCTACGCCCCTATCCAGTAGCTAAAACATAAGAGTTGTAGTTTAACAACTTGTGAGGGCTGCAGTTGTCCACCCCTTTTATATATGATAATGTTAATGATTATGATTAATGTAAATAATGTATATTATTCCTGGTGAACTGAAAATATTCCCTGGTCAGCTTTTATTAAAACAACATGGCTAGTGATGGGCGAATAAATTCAGGAAACGCCAGTGAAAATTCGGCAAAAAATAATGAGTCGCGCGTCATTTTGGACGCGACGTGCACTGAAAATGGCGCGACTGAAATGACGCGACTCGCGGCGGAAACGACGCGACGTGCTTCAAAAACGATGCGCAACTCGTTTCGCAAATTTTTTCGCCAATTCGCGAATTTTGCTGGAAATTCGAGAACATGGCAAAGCAATGCAATGAAAACATAACCAGCAATAGGAATAATTTCCAGATATATACTATCAGTAGCAAGGTTCTGCCATTTGAATGTAGATCAAATCATAGTTCCTAGTATAGGATCTATTTTTATTATGCATAACATACAGCACAATACTGCAATGCCATTTCCTATCTAAGCAAAAAAAACATAATTTTTAACTGATTTCTTTTTTTTTTTTATCTGTAAGGTCAAATAAATATATAATTCTTGCTAATGATGCTTCATGGAAAAACTCCTTATCTGGAAAAAAAAAACATTCTGGATAATAGATCAATACCAGCTTGCATCACAGAAGGAAACAGATCCTTTAGCAGGTCTCTTACTTTTAATTGCTTCCTCCTGACCACTACAACATCGAATAATCAGAACACAAGAGGGGAATCCTCTTGCCAGTTGTAATGATGGCTGCACTTGGTACGTCCCAAGTCACCCCTGTAACACAAGTGGTGCAGGCTACACCTCATCTGGCTAATGAAAGGCTGCTGAATTCATTAAACAGAGGCTGAGTCAGAGTTGAAAGCAAAGTCTTATTGTCCGTAATATCACAATAGAGAGGAACTGCCCCCTTTTTCCACATGAACGCTCACTTGTGTTCATCAGAGCAAGAATCTCATTGTGTAGCCCATCCTTTCCCTGCAGAGAAGGTCTCTTCTACTGACCACAAGTGCCGTGTCTTGGCTCTGTACATTGTACAACTGACAGTTGCACTAGAGTCTTTCAATTCAGGGAACAAGAGTTTCTTCGACACTGTAAACATACACTTGTATGGATGTAAATAGCAGCGGCGGCTGTAAAATGAAGGGTGTTGTTGTAGGAGGTTGATGGTAAAAAGCATATTTTTGAGCAAATAATTGTGTGGCTGGACTAGGGTTGGCCACCTGGTTGGTATTTTACCGGCATGGCCTGTGCTCTTAGATCTACCAGGCAGCTGTTATATTGTGTTAGGGAGCTGTTATCTGGTTATCTTCCCATTGTTCTGTTGTTAGACTGCTGGGGGGAGGGGGGAGGGTGTGATATCACTCCAACTTGCAGTACAACAGTAAAGAGTGATTGAAGTTTATCAGAGCACAAGTCACATGACTTGGGGCATATCAAGGCCGGTATTTTGTTCTAGAAAATTTGGCAACCCTAGGCTGCACCCTTCATATTACAGCTCTGCTCCAAAGTATACTGTTGTTAAATGGGAAATTAGAGTTTGCCTCCCCTAACAGATTGAAGTGTGAGGATAACATGTACTTTTGTACATATCCATCCTTTGTATGCATTTATGCTCTACTAAAGGAGAACTAAACCCTAAAAATTAAAATGGCTAAAAATGCCATGTTTTATATAGTGAACTTATTGCATCAGCAAAAAGTTTCAGCTTGTCAATAGCAGCAATGATCCAGGTGGGCTCTGAGCAGCTGTTGAGAAGCTAAGCTTAGGGGTCGTTACTAAGGGCAGAAGAACATGGACGATTCACATCCGTTTTCGGCGGACGCGACTCTGTGCGCAAAAACGCATGTGAAGAGTAACATGCAACGGAAAACAAGGTACTAATATAAAAGTCTGATGGTGTTGCAGGGTTGATACGACACGACACAACTGTCGGA
>CM044437.1:137676276-137691280 GCA_024363595.1 Xenopus borealis
AAGATATTACCCAGATATCTATGTTATCAAAATAAATAGGTCGTTGGGGAGGGAAGAGTCTGCCTAGGGAGCGATGCTGTATAGTCAATGCTTTTGAGCCATGGTTTCTACATGAAGCTCTGCATGAGCATTCTGCGCCTCTACAAAAATAAACCCATAATACTAATTCTTTAGGAAGAGCCTGTAATTCTCTGATCAGTTCCCCACTCACAGTGTTGTCAATATCAAATCATTCAGCCTCGGCAGCCGTGAGATCCGATTATGAGACAGCAGCCAATATATTTTTGAAGATGATTAAAAGGACCCCTCCCCGTCAGTGTCTCTATCTCTACAATAAACAACAGGACTGTGACTTATTTCCTAAATGCGAAACCATTAGCATCACCATAAACATAAGGGGGAATAATATCCCTAATTGCAAGCGCTTGCATGAAACAATTCTCAAATACTGGGAACTAATCCCAAAATATCTAAAAAATATAGTGTTTTTCCTTATAGAATTTGAGATGATTCATATCCCCACCCATAACCCATAGTCGGGAGGTAGGGGCAGGTGCTACAGGAAGGGAGGGGTGTCCTACAGGCGACACCCCTTTTGTTTGCATCACAGGTCATGTGGTTTTATGCAGGAGGGGCAAAGTTATGCCACTGTTGATAGAGCATGCTATTCACTTAACAAACTGATTTCAAAGATCTGAAAGGCTCAACAACCACATGGGAAGACTGAGTTATAGAAATGAATAAATCCGCTATAGTTTGGGTTCCCTTTTATGGCTCTCATTTAACTTCTAGTATGAAATGACTGTAGTTTAGAGCAGAGACAGCAATCTGATGGGAGTGGTGGCAAAACCAGAGCCGAACGTTGCCGATCCCTTTTAAAGAAATGAATATCCGTGTTTGAAGAGGATTCTCTAACCACAGCAGCACTAACTGTAGTTTTTTTTAGAGGAGCAGTCACAGCAATTGGGATGTAAACACTCTATGCAAGAGACGCCCAACCTGCCGGTCTCTGGTTGAAGCAGAGATGCAATTCCCAGCATTCTGTGTGTTTCCGGAGCTGCAGTCCAAGCACTAGTCGAAGAGCCGTATGGAGAAGAGGATTAATGAGGTTAGTACAGAGATGTCTATTTTCTAATTCAATCCAGTTAGTGATTATTTAGCTAGTCTGAGGAGCCATCTGAGGGAACTCCTTGTATATTTCCCTGACAATGATTTTGTCCATCTGGCAGTGAGGCTCCGCCTCTTCTTCAGATAGGATACGCTGCAGAATTCCGTGCAGGTCGGTCTGGCGGTGCGTGTGCTGAAGGTAATCAGTGGAGCGAACGATGGCGTGCATGAGTGACAGGTACTCCATCCGTAGCTGCAACATAAAGGAATTCAATGTGAACCTCCGACGACAATAAAGACTTGGTCTTTCTATTCATTATTTCCTGCATGGAAGCTAAAGCAAGGCACGTGTGAAAGGCACCAAAGAGATTATATGAGGTGTTTCCATATCTACAAATGTTTTGCAGTCTCAGTATTCAGGTATACTATCCAACAGACATCCAATGACAATTATGGAGGATATACATTGGCAGATGTTCTTCTTTGGAGAGGACCCCCAAACAAGCAGATTTTGCCTCAATATGGCCACCTTGAAGGATATCAGGCTCATCTGATTGTAGGCTCAGATGTGGTCCTCAATCTGATTTGAGTTTTAAACAAATTTTGGGCAGAGGACCCCACACACTGGTCAATAAGCTGCTGACTTGGTCTATTGGCAGTTTTTTTTTTGGACTGTGTATGGCCATCTTAAAGGATAAGGAAACCCTTTGGACGCAAAACCCTCCACCTCTCCCCTCCCCCCCCCGGGCAATTGCTACTTACCCCTCAGCGCAGGTCCTATCCATGGAGTTCCCAGGCACCATCCTCTTCTTTGCAGTCATCTTTCTGGATCCATCGGCGTTTGGCAGCCCATGCAAAATAGGAGCATTCGCCAGTTCAGCTCTACTGCGCATGTGCTGAAAGTCATGAAGTTCAACTTCGTGACTTTCGCCGCATGTGCAGTAGAACTGAAGAAGACCGCACAGAAGAAAATGGCGCCTGTGAACTCAATGGACAGGACCTGCGCTGAGGGGTAAGTAACAAGTTAGGGGCAGGGACAGTTCCTTCCCTGAGTCTTACCTTATCTCCTGGCGACAGGTCGGCAATCTGACGTACTATAATATCGATCATGACCATCATGTCCGTGTGGTAGAAGAGATGAGCGGTGTCCTTGCTAGCAAAAACATCTTGGAGGATCTTCAGAACAGAGTGTGGGGGCTGAGGCTGATGTTTGAAGATAGAAACTGGGTCGTCTAGTAAAAGAGAGTTGAAGTTAGAAGAAGCCAAAAATTTCTGTATTGTCCTCAGACCACACTATAGTCAACATGCATGAAGACCTTTTTTCTCTTGCCTAAGTTTCTCTCACTCCTTATGGTGCTATTATGCCCCTATGAGACGACAGAGGAGCAGTGGAATGGGATCACTGGTACATGGCTAGTGCAAAGCAGCTGATAATGGAATTATACCAGCACAGACACCGCAAGAACAATGCTCTAGGCCAGTGATCCCCAACCAGTAGCTCGTGAGTAATGTTGCTCTCCATCCCCTTGGATGTTGCTCCCAGTGGCCTCAAAGCAGGTGCTTATGTTTGAATTCCAGGCTTGGAGGCAAGTTTTGGTTGTATAAAAACCAATTGTACTGCCAAACAGAGCCTCAATTTAAATTGACAATTCTCATAGAGGCTACCAAATGGCTAATCACCAAACTTATTTGGCAGCTCAAGAACGTTTTTCATGCTAGTGTTGCTCCCCAACTCCTTTTACTTTTAAATGTTGCTCAGTGGTTAAAAAGGTTGGGGATCCCTGCTCTAGGCCAAGGTTGCTTAAAGGAACAGTATCACCAAAAAATGAAAGTGTTTTAGAGGAATAACAATATAATGTACGGTTGCCTTTCAACTGGTGTGTTTGCTTCAGAAACGCTACAAGCTGCTGTGTAGCCATGGGATAGATACAGCAGATAAGCTCTGAAGAATCCCATTGTATGCTACAGAGTGTATCTGTTATCTGCTTGGTATCTTGTGCCTTTTCTCCTTTTTCAGCTTTGAATGGCTGCGCCCATGGCTACTCAGACGCACCAGTGAAAGGCAACATTATATTATATTGTAATTCATTCAATTTTGGTGTTACTGTTCCTTTAACTTCTTCTCAGGGGACCAATATTAAGTGGCAGAATTAATTTTCCCACCCAAATATTCAATAAGAACCAATTTATACTGATTAAAGAATAAGGAAAGCCTCAGTGAGTGGTGTCAACTACACTCTCTAGTGAGTCACTGGAAACAACTCTACCTCTATTCTTCTACTACAAAGTGCAAAGGGGTAGTTTACTGCAGAGCAACTTCCATCTTTTCAAGCCTCCCAGGATCACCTCCAGTACAGATTATTTCTTGTTGTATAATGTGGGCGCACCATGTCTGACAAGGTGCAGAAAAAAATGCCAGAAAGGCCCCTAGCCCTGATGCGACATGCTTTTTAAAGAAGAGGAATGGTGGTCTGGGGTAAGGAGCAAGGGAGTCACTGAGGGGGATGCTAACAAATTGGTACCCCCCTCCAGAAACTAAGCTTTCCTTCTCCTTCAAAAACCCACCCACCTTAAAAAGCATGGAGAGCCATTTTTGGATCCAAGGAACTACAAATAATTGCTCACAGCCTAAGCATTCCCCTGCACAAATCAATACAAAGTGTCTAGTTGGTTTATAGTAGCCCGTAGATATACATTTAATTACAGAAGAACAGACAACCTGTGGCCCTACAGATGCTATCGAACTACAACTCTTGGGCTGTGGCCGTCAGGGGAATTTTGGAATTAGAACGGAAACTCTAATGAAAAAAAGAAAGATTAACGTGTTGCCAAAGTAACATATTGTCGCAGGTTAGTTAACTAGCAAACCTTCCTGCGAAGTAGTGTAAATGCAAGTCTTTTAATTAAATTGTTTTCCAGACCTCTGATTCAATTAATCAAAAAGCAAAATCAAATGTATGTGACCTTCCTGCATGCCCCAGCAGCCAGCTAAACTCCGTGCATTTCGACAGCGTTTAATTAGGTTCCATATGCTCCTCTTATTTTCCAAGCGCTGCATTTCATAAGCCGCTAATTCTCTAAATTTAGATTTATATTATTATAAAATATGCCGATTCCCCTACCAACGTTACATTTACAGGAGAGGTGAAGTATAATAAGGATAATGGCGCACAAAGCAATTTTATTGCCGACGTTCGGCAGAGACGGTTCAATGAAAATCCTTGGAAAGTGATCCGGCTCCCTCCTTTCTATTTAATGTCAACTATCTATTGCATCTTAGGCAATTACTCCTTGCTGGAGAATGCTAGGAATGGCCATTGTAATGGTCCCTAAGGAGTCGGCGGCCCATTCGAATTTTGAAATTAAGGATTACTGTACGCTTACCTCCTCTGTTAAAAAGTAGCAGCAACTTTTCTGTAAACACCTTCACGTTGGATTGATTGACCAAGGTTTTCATGATGACGCTGTTTGCCGGAACTATTGGATGGAAAGTGCAATAGTTACGTTCAGCATCAATCCGACAACAAATGCAACTGCTGTATGTTCTAATGCAGGTAAAGCAGAGTTTGGTCCTCAGTGGGAGGCCATGAGCTGCCAGGAGCCTGAGAACGGCCTCGGACTGGGACAACACAACATCAATGATCAACAATTTTCCATGCAATGGTTAAAAGGGTGGTTGACCTTTAAGATAACTTTTAGTATGTTATATATTGTAGTTATGTGCGTGGGTTGGCTGGCTACTGCAAATAATCTTCGGACAATGCCGGCTTCAGTTCCTTGAGTTTATAAACTTGCGTCTGCCCCTAGCATGATGTCACCGTGGGGCAGGTGCAGGTCTGTAAATAGAGAAGACGGAGCGGGCTGGGTCAGGTTCGGGTCAAGGGAAACTCAACCCACAGATAACTAGTCCAATTCTAGCCAGCTTTTCAGTTGGTCATTATTTTATAGTTTTTAAATTATTTGCCTTCTTCTGACTCTGTCCAGTTTAAAACGGTCAGTGACCCATCAAAAACAAACAAATACACTGTAAGGGTTAGTCCACACCAGGCGATTCTGGGAGATTAGTCGCTTGGCTCCTGTTCGCTTACTCCTGTCACGCGCTGGCTAAAATGAAAAGTCGTGTGCAGTAATTCACGCAGCAGGCAACTTCGGAAAACGCACCGCCGCGTGTGATTTACCGCAGGTAAGCAAGCACGAGACAGGGGTAAACGATTCAGGGAGATTAGTTGCCCAAAAGAAGAGTTGATTAGCCGCCAAGCGACTAATCTTCCTGAATCATCTGGTGTGGACTAACCCTAAAGCTGGCCATAGACGCAAAGATCCGATCGTAAGATGATTCCACGATCGGATCTTTGCATCTCCCGACCTGTCACTAACCTTCAGATCAACTAAAGTAGTAAAAAGCACAGACAGCTGATGTTCTGCCCCTGACAAGGATCGTACTAAAGTTGTACGATTAAAAACCTAGTGACGGTCTCCCACTGAAAATTGTACGATCTGCAATAGACGCAAAGATATTATCGCCAGCCGACAAAAATTTTCTAACCTGGCCGATCGACCAAACGACCGATCGGCATGGCACGACAAATGTCGGAGCACTCCACACACGATCCGAAAGTCGTACGATAGTCGTACGAATCCTCGATTCGTACGACCAAGTCGTTGCGTCTATGGCCAGCTTAAGGCTACAAGTTATTGCTACTTTATTATTTATCTGTCTATTCATGCCTCTCCTGTTCATATTCCAGTCTCTTCCATGAAATCGGTGCATGGTTGCTAGGATATTTTGGTCCCTAGCAACCATGGATTTCTCCATAGATTTCACTGTATGACATCATTTTAATTCAGTCTGGCCCTTCAACATGTTATATGACATACAATTGGCCCATTATATGAAACAAGTTGGACAGCACTGCTCTACATCGTACTAAAAATGAACGCAAAGTTGAAAAACCCCTTTAAGTCAAGGAATGGCAGGCATCTCCCAAATCATTGCAAGTACCCATTGCTGAGCTGCTAAACCTTAACCAGTGCTAGCTACATAGGACCCACTCTGAGTGATCTACATCTAGAACCTATTAGATTATTATTTTTTGACAGAGGTATGATGCATGTTCCCCTTGTAGTTCATAAGCCCTGCTTATATTGAGAGGAAGACAATGGGGTGGGTAATGAATATCTATTGGTGCAGAAATGGCCACTTCATTCCATTTGTGCCCAATGCTCTCTATGTTATCCTTTTTGGTATTCTAGTATACTGCAGGACTTTATCATTCGGGCTATGGCTCATGGACATAAGGTCATCCCAGGCAGAACTTGACTAATTTCAACATCTTTCCATGTGGATAGCGGTTTGCAAGTAAGGCCTAATGGGCCCCCCTGCAGCCGCAGGGTCTGCTTCCTCTGTAGTTACGCCCCTGATTGCAGCCACTGGGAATTCCATTATGTCCCTATAATACAAATTATTAAAAAAAAAGTCTCTGCCAAACTCAAACTCCTCCCTGTTTTTAACTGTAAATGGAATTTCTCCAAAACTCCACAAAAATCAGAGGTTATTTCCATTGCAGTGTGTTTTCTCACCCACTCCACCCATTCCCTAGCAAATGATATCCTGGGATTCCAAAGTGATTTGTCAAGAAAAGAAAACCACAATATTTTTTTTCCCCCTGCTTTGTGAGCTTTTAACTTTAAATTACAGCTGGCTTGTGATGGAAGCTGAATACAATTTTGCATATGAAAGAAAGAATTTGAGTGCTTTCCCTCCTCTGCTCAGAATGAGTACAAATGACTCTCCCTTCTCCTGCTACTCATAGTATATTGGCGGCTGCAAGCTCATTTGTCTCAACGTGGGATAATGACAGAATGACTATTAATGGTTTCCTTGTGTCCCACCTGGTATGTGCAAGTTAAAAGCCAAAAGCACATTGATAAACAGGTCAGGTAACTGCTCGGTAATGTCGGAAGGCAGGCCGTCTTCGATCACTTCCAGCAGGAACTGGACAAACTGGGAATTCAGATGCTCTGTTGGTAATGAGAGGAATATGAATGGAATTGTATTTACAGCTGGTCTACATCATATGGCACGAGTCAAGTCTTGGTTCATCGATTGTGAGTAGCACTAAGATCAACATATGTCTTTGTATAGAGAAAAAACAGATCAGAACTAAAGCCAGGAGCGTGCCTAAAGGACAACTATTCCGGCTAAGACATGCTCTTAAAGGGCAAGGAAAGTCTAAAAAAGAATAAGGCTAGGAATGCTGTATTTTGTATACTAAACATAAACATGAACTTACTGCACCACAAGCCTAATCAAACAAATGATTTATGCTTTCAAAGTTGGCCACAGGGGGCTGTCATCTTGTAACTTTGTTATACATCTTTGCAAGACTAGACTACATACACATGCTCAGTGTGATCTGGGCTTCTTAGGGATCATCATAAATGATCAAAAAACAAAGCTGCTTGAGTTCTGTGTGGCTGGTAAGTAAGTCAGGAGCTCCCCTGCTGTTCATAGTTCAGAAGTTAGGGACGGTCTGACAACTGCTATCCACAGCACTAAATGAAGGGAGAATTTCACTGCATACAGTCAGGTTTCTCATAAAAACGGTACACATTTTTTAATTAAAGTATATTGGAGATAGATTTCTTTTTCATTAAAGAAAGTAAAAATGGGATTTTATTTCTTTGTCTTTCCTTGCCTTTTAAAGGAAAAGGAAAGGCTTTGTGCACTTGGGGGGTGCCAGATGTTAGGCACCTCTAGTGATTGTATTGACTAACCTGAAACACGGGGCCGGTGCTCCTATCAGCAGAAAACTGCTGACCACGGATCAATCCTCTTCCGTCTTCTTCTTACTTCAAATTTCCGGGTCAAATGCAAAATGTTAAAGTTCGGCTTTCCGTTCTAAGAAACAGGAAGACGGAAGAGGATCGCTCCATGGTGCTCTCTGGTATAACCCCGGGCTGGTGCAGTTTTCTGCCGATAGGAGCACTGGCCCTGGGTTTCAGGTAAGTCAATACAATCACTTAGGGGTGCCTAACATTTGGCACCCACAAGTGTAGGATGCCTTTCATTCTCCTTTTGAGTGCTGTTCTAAAGATGGCCATACACGGGCCAATAAAAGCTGCTGATAGACCAAGTTGGCAGCTTATTGGCCCATGTATGGGCCCCTCCGACGGGCTTCTCTGATCGATATCCATACAAAAATTGGGCAGATGTCGATTGGATAGGACTAAAAATCCCTTCGAATCGCGGACCACATCTTTTCATTGATGGAGCCCTGTGATCCGACCACCCGTATTCCTACATTATGATCCGATCGCTGGGCTGATTTCACTACAGCTTGCAGTACAGAGTGACTAAAGTTTATCAGAACACAAGTTACATGACTGGGGGCAGCTGGGAAACTGACAATATGTCTAGTCCCATGTCAAATTTAAAAAAATCTGCTTTATTGAGAAACGGATTTCAGTGCAGAATTCTGCTGGAACAGCACTATTAATGGATGTATTTTCCCATGACAGTATTCCTGTAAGCAAAGCAAGCGATTGGACACACAAAAACAGTCAACTATTATACCCTGATGCTAGTAAAAAGCAATGCTAGAAAACAAACACATTAAAAAGACGTGCATGCTGTAGTTAGGGTTGCCACCTTTTGAAATAATTATTACCGGCTGGCGGGGCCAAAAAGGTGGCGGGCGTGACGTCAAAGAAGGTGGTGCGTGACGTCAAAGGGAGCGGAGCCACAGACGCGATTGGATGAAGACGCGAGAAAGGTTAGTTATTATTGGACTTAAGGCAAGGCAAGGGCCATTTTTAAGTGGTATTACAAATTTACCGGCAGCTACATTGCCGGTAAATTTGTAATACCGGCCCCGGCCTTGGCTGGTGTTTTACCGGCTAGGCCGGTAAAATACCGGCCGGGTGGCAAATCTAGCTGTAGTAGATCTGACTGGTAGCACTAAAACCCAAATAATTCACCCAATGAAAGAGCGGGAACTGACAAGTGCACATAGAAGACAGGAATATATGTCTAGCATGCTTCATTGTACCAGCAGAACTTAATATCAGAACCAGAAGAATATAGTGGTAGCACGTTGCACTCTGCTGACCCAGCCACATCAGTTAACCCTTAGTCATCTCCACATTACACCATAGGGCGCAAGTACTTCTGCAAATACAGTTACGTAGTCAGATGCAAGTAGCACCACTTTCATTAAAGGTATTTTAAATAATTCTTAAAAATCATTGCACTTCTGTATAGTTGTGCTCAGAGATACTCAATTTAACTGTGGTGTCTGACACAGGGTGCTGAGGGTCCACTGGAGCTGCTGTCTGGTCCAGAGGTGGCTCCAGGGATCCACAAAATGTCCTAAGTCTATTGACTCGGTTGAGTTAATAAGCACGGCAGTGCGTAATTCAGAACTGAAGGCAGGAAGGAGAAGTGCTGAAAGAATGGAGTGCACATGTCATGTCACTCGCATACAATGGAAATTAGGCTAGGCAGACTTAAAACAAATTTGGCCTGATGCCAAATGTGCCTGATTTGCATTAATTATGCAGAATCTGACAGTTACAATAGGCACAGCGAAAACTGTGTCAAGACCATTGCCACTTTGTGATTGCAGATGCCAGAATTTTGGGAAAAACATGGTGACTGAGCTTGAAATTGCACATTGCTCACTAAACTGGTGGAAGTGCATGTGCCTCTCATCTGTTTTAGAGAAAGAGGGAACATATTAAAGATCACTATACTTTATAAGGGTATAGTCAGGCCCGGATTTGTGGAAAGGCCACCTAGGCCTGGGGTGGTGGCATGCTGCAAAGCCACACCCACATTGGTTCAGAAACACTGGGGATACACAGGAGATACAATAGTTTTTTTAAATTTCCCATGAGCCAATCCCCATTGCTCCGGTCCTGATGATGTAAATTTGCGAATACAGAGCAGAGTATGGGGGGTGGTGAATGGCAGTGGGCCTAGGGGCACCCGCTATGTAAATCCAGCCCTGGGTATAGTATATAGTTTAAACATAGCGTTTGTACGATATACGATCTGGTAAAAAATACTTCTGAACTCACAACTGAGCGACCACAGCTCTTACGGGAAGCTCTGCCTGTATATAGGTAAAAAAAAAAGACTAATGGACAATATTATATAATCATTAGATGGCAATGCTCTATAATCATTGGTGTTAACTGTTTTCACCTTCCATTACAAACAGAACAGGGATTACACCCCAAAGTTGAATCTTCAGACTCCTTGGGTACATAGATAACCTAACAATTGGCTTTGCGAAGAGACTACGGGGCGGATTTATTAAGGGTAGAACAGAAAATTAGAATGATCAAATTTTGAGACTTATCACACTATGGCCCTTTAAAAACTTGAATTCAACTATTCGCCACCTAAAACCTGCAGAGTTCATGTATAACTCAATGGGAGAGGTCCTGGGAACACTTTGGACATGTTAGTAGCATTCCTGAAACTCAAGTTGTTTTTTTTTTTGGAGAAAAAACTTGAATCGAGTTTAGTCAAATTCGATTCAAGTTTTCAAGTCGGTAAAATGCATGCAAGTTCAAGATATTTCATTTTTGAATTTCAAGTATATGTGAATTTAATAGATTTAAAAAAATGTTAAAAAAAAAAAAACAATTCGAAATTTGACTCGAATGTGTGTTTCAGTATTGCCTATGGCAGGGTATTTTTTTTTAGTATTTTATAGCCACAACAAGTAGCTGCTACTAGTAGCTCTTTGTTTCTACATCCTAATGATGGCCATACACGGGCAGATAAAGCTGTCGCTATCAGTCATTTAGACCAATTCAGCAGATCACTTTGTGTACAGCTTTATTCTCTAAAACACACTCCCGGAGCACAATGAAACGGACTTCACACCTATATAACATCATTTTTGCTGAAACTATCAAGGAAAGACTTACCATAATGATGATATGGAAGAGGTTCCCCCATGGAGAAGATCATTGCTAGAACCAGGGCAGAGTAACACAACTTCTGATGCTCTACAACACAACAAGATCACATCAGATTTAATTAGACAACACATACACATATATATATATTTTTTTTATTTTTTTATGCAAACCTTACCATCTTTAGTGGTATAGCCACAGTGGAGTTCTCAGAAGATTACAAATGAAATATTCACAAATGGTTAAAAAAAATCATACGTATATCTTCAAAACGTGTGCTTGATAGCAGTTACCAAATCTTTTAGACTCTTACCCCTATACGTAATATAAAGCACTAAGTTTGCCCAGGGGCAGTAACACATGGCAACCAATAAGATGCTTGCATTTAAACAGGTGACTAGTGAATTCTACCTGCTGATTGGTTGCTATAGGTTACTGCCCTGGGGCAAACTTAGTACCTTTTATTACATAACCCATTAGTTTGAAAACGAATTCATACTATCATGCTCATAACTGCAAACTGAAATAAGTCATTCTAGTGCAATGAGGGATGCCGAGGTGCTGGAGGGGATACCCAAAAATGTGGGGGCTTCATTTACATATATACGGTTTCTCCCACACCAGGATCAGCACTTTACTGGATAAGTCCAGTGCTTGTTATCTGAGAGGAACATGGAATGAAATATTTAGGAGCTCCATATTAAACATTTACAATCTGTAGATTAACTAGGGCCTATCTGTTGGTCTTCTAAGATAAACCACAAAAAAGCATTCAGGTAGAACATTGCATCTTGTAAATAAACTTGGCAAAAACTCACTATTTTCAGCAGTTTGGCACTTAGGGAATTAAAGCTGGGAATTGGCCGTACGATGTTCTCATTTCAGTAGAGACAAAATGACATACAGTTAAGTCTGTGCTGCTGTTAGTTCCTTCAATTCATTCTGTTTGTGTCAGTTTTTCATTTTAAAGGATAGAATTGTACTGTGTTGGCAACCTGTGTGACAATCGGTCCCTATGGTTTTTCATACTTCAAAGACCTTAAACCGTTTAACCAGTTGGCTTTGGCAACATCATGTTGTTGACACATATCCCAGTGAGTCCAAATGGAAGGTTTTATATTTCGCTACTGAAGAAGGGCATCTACTGTTTTACCAAGCGTAAAAAGGATTATGGTAGACAATGGAGCAGCCATCAGCCCCAAGTCCCCAAAACAGCTTAAATTTTCTGAGCTTCAAGGTCATTTTATTCCAAAGGACCCACATTCTTTGGATGATTTGATCCAACAATAAGGCTATTTATTTGTTTAAAGATGAAAATAAATTGAACTTGAAGGGGCAAAAGGAGATTAAGAGTAAATACATTTCAAGGAGTTCTGGGTTTGGAGGTAAATGTGATTGAGAATGTTACTTATTGTGAGATGGATGTAAGCACAAGAGTCCTTGAGTTAGACGATTGGCTTTCTAACAGAATTCGATGTGCTGGGATAAAATGCAATGCATTATCAAATTATATACTTTACATATAGAAAAACATGCTGGTGGCAGCACTCCAGCAGTCTGTAGTACAGTAATAATGCAAAATAGAGCAATGTATAAGAGCAGCACTCACTTATTCTCAATTGGATTAATAAGTAATTCCAAAAAAATGTGCTTGAATTACAGAGTGCTCGTCATTTTATGACTTGAAGGGTGCAAGTGGGTGAGCCAGAAGAGAAGCAAAAATCACAAAGAAATACAGTATTCTGAGGGTGGTCTATTTGCAAGGCGGAAAGGAGTAAAGGTGGCCATACACCGGCAGATAAAGCTGCTGATATCAGTTGTTGTGACCAATTTGACAGCTTTTCTGCCCATGTATGGGGTCTTCCTGGTTGATATCTGGCCACGATATAGATTGGGAAGGTTTGATTTTTTCCCAACCAAACTGTTGGAACCCATTGCCATAGTCGTGATCCAATTGTTAGGCCTTAGGGCTGAACATTCAGATTACCCCTGATTTAGCCCTGCTGTTAGTGGCATATGGGGGAAAGATCCTCTTGTTTGGTGATGTCACCAAACAAGTGGATCTTAAAGTCTATGGCCAGCTTAAGGATCCAAGATCTGTATAAAAAGGGCAAATATGCAAGAAAAGGTGAGACAGAGGGGAATACAAAAACCATAAAGGCTGAGCCAAAAGGGAGAATGGAGCCATGAAAAAGTAGACCAAGCAGAGCAAGGATCCATGAAGCATGTGTCAGATGAGAAACAGTAAGAAAGAGGTCCCTGACCTGCACAGTGAGAGACAAAAACGCAAGGAGATGCAAATGTTGAGTCAACAAGAGCAAGGAACATAGAAGGGTGAGCTAGAGAAGAATAGAGAATAACCCAGAAGGGAGATTGAAGGAGATTGCCCCCAAGAAGGATGAGGCAGATGGAAGCAAGGAGAAATGGAGCGCATGCCAAGAAAGGGTGAGCAACAGAGGAAAAAAGAGGCATAAATCATAGAAGAATGTCTCCAAGAAAGATGAGCCAGAAGGCAGGAGGAGACATGTAGGGGAGCCAAAAGGAAGCAACAAGTCAAGAAGGTTGAGGCAGAAGGTCAGATTGATCCCATCTGCCTTACTCTTCATGGATCCAAGATTGGTGAGAACAATAGGTAACAACTGCAAACCGTGATGGCAAGGAGCTTTAAAAAATAAAAGAAAAAGAAGTAAACAGGAAGGGTGAAAACCTCCATGAGGAGAGCATTGAGGCAAGAAGGTGAACAAGAGAGAGCTTCCAGAAAGGATGAGGGGAGCAGGCTGGACCAGTGTATCCATAGTAAAATAGGGCATACAGTGGAATTTATTTAGAGGACATTAGCCCTATGGTAATGCTTCAAGGGCCAGAAAATAAGAGTTAACACATTTTCAACAGAAAAATGTGCCAACTCTAACTCTTATATGAACGAGAAGAATTATGGAAGCCTTGCATTGATGCATTAGAAATGATCAGTAATTGTGCTGAAGTAATTTGATTTGCTGGTATGGCATTCAGACAGACTGGCACAGGGAAGGGGGAGCATGGTTCCTCCCAGACTGGCTCCCAAATATATCCAGCCTCTGTATGGGTATGTGCACAAAATACAAAGAATGGCTCCCAAATTAATCCAGCCTTTGTATGGGTATGTGCACAAAATGCAAAGAATAACATTTGGGCTAAACAAAACTATTCATTATTAGCAATTTGCCAACAAAGCAAATAAATCAGTTTGATGTTTTGTTTCTAAGAAAGGCTTTGAACTCCAGAGCTGACAGTTCATTAGCTATTTTATTGATTTATACATTTACATTTCATTTCACGTGAATTACCATGAATCATGCGCAGGTGAGTACTGCAGGGCACACACTGTTTCTAGTCGTGCAATCATTAACACATTGTTCTGCATGAAATGATGTTGTTCTCCACCTCGCGGGCCATGCAATACTGGTGTAAGCTCACGCTGAGCCGTTCATTTCCCTGCATCAATGTCTGACTCGCGGCATTTTAAAATGAGGTTACATTCTCTTACTGAACAATAAATACTACAAGCTAGACTATGGTGTGTTTTGAAAAATGAAAAAAACCCAGACATAAAATGAGCTGTGAGTCAGACTGCATTGTCCACTAACAGCACGTAGATAAGCTCGGACTCAAGGAGAAAATACTTTTGTTCTGTTTTGCCACTGGCAGAATGAAGTCATAGAGCATAAATGTGATGATATTCTTTCAGGAAGACAGATATGTCTGAAAAAGCAGGGCGCTGCATGTCTGAATGAACCACACCCTGGTGCATAGGAATGGAGATCCGTCATGATCAAAACACCTGATTATACCTCCCAGCATTCGAAAAAATAGAAAGAGGGACAAAATTATCTGCCACACCCATTTTATGGAAACAACGCCTAAATAACAGATCCATTATACAAAATTTGTCAGGCTATGGAAAGTTTGAACACATTTCTGGGGG
>CM044437.1:137777091-137797664 GCA_024363595.1 Xenopus borealis
AACCCCTTCTTAAAGCTATCTAATGTATCAGTCTGTACAACAGTTTCAGGGAGAGAATTTGAGAGCTGTGAAGATGTGGAATTGTGAGGGACTGGTTGGGCCTCTGTGTACTTGAAATACCAGGGCCTATTTTGAGTCCCAGTCCAGACCTGCCTAGGGCCATACACCAAATTCTCCATACAGTTCCAGAATCTCAGATCCTTACATTTAACAAACTGAATTGGAACCTTGAATGTTGTGTGAAAGTAATGGCAGGTGCTGCTGAAGGCAAGATGTTCTGTTCATAGATGATTCTGTTTACACTTAGGGGCAAATTTACAAAATTCATGTGAATGGATCGAAGTTCGATCGAATATGATCGAATTATGATCGTACGATTTTTTCGGATATTCGAATATGCAAAATTTGGCCCTAGAATGCCCACTTTGTCAGATTGAACCTACTGAATACCAATAGAAGCCTATGGGAACCAATAGGCTTTTTTGGCTAAGTCCTGCTCGAATAACATTCGTACGATCGAACACTTCAATAGTTCGAATCGTACGAATTTTTCGGAGGCTTGCAGGAAAAAGTTAAATTTTTTCGTGGAATCGAACGATCGGTATCCGATCGTACGATTTCATCGAGAAATGGAATTTCGAGCAAAATGATAGCCTAAAACTATTCGATAAGCATTCGATAGTCCAATGCTTACCAAACATTGAGGTAATTCGTAGGATTCTTGGGGAATAATAGTAAATTTGCCCCTTAGTTAATCTTAAAGAAATTGTTCAGTATAAAAAATTAAAAACTGGGCAAATAGATAGGCAGTGCAAAATAATAAATGTTTCTTGATAAAGACCCCAGCAGGGGGGTCAAAACGTTGGATGCACAGTGATGTGACAATAAACACTTTATTATTATAAATACGGAGTGCTGGTCCCTCTTCAATAATTATATTGATAAAAAACATATATATTTATATGGACAGCAGCTTTTAAATTTCTTCTCACTTGAACCAAACCAGGGCCAATCCAATCCAGGTGGGCTCCAATCTTCATGCCACACACAAGTGACAAGTCATGCACACTTGAGCCTCTCCCAGTGGGCATGTGCCCCAGAGCAGAGGCAGCACAGTGTAAGCATCACATAGCAGGCCTCTCTGATGTCATTGATTGAGACTTGGGTGGCTGCTCTTATGTCATGAGACTTTATAGGGCAGTGTTGGACTGGCCCACAGGGATACCAGGAAAACTCCCGGTGGGCCCAGGTGTCAGTGGGCCTCTTGCTTATAACAATTTGGCCTATTTCATGTCCATCCCTATTTCTTTATGTGGAAAAAGAGGCTTAATAATGGGAGAATAGAGTATAGTAAGATTTAAAAGAATAGGCTAATAAAGAGGTTAACTGAGGAGAGAAGGAATACTAGTTTGGAATGTTGGGTCCCTGGTCTAAGGTTCTCTTTTGGGCCCCTGGTCTAAGGTTTTCTGGTGGGCCCCTGGCATCCCAGTCCGACACTGTTATAGGGGAAGCCATTGAGGTCAAGTTCTCTGGAGGGCCCTAAGTGCCCCAGTCCAACACTGATCCAAAGACACTGTGGGCACGTTCCTACAGGGAGGGTAGTGGATAAATTAGGAAGTGTGCTAAGCTTGGGACCCTTTATCCACGTGCATCATGTGCCTTTTGGGTAATCCTCCCAGCATATTAGATTTCCTTACATTATCTCCTGCAACCTCTCAGGAATCCCCTTGCTCTGTGGACAAAGCTGATGGACATGTATTTAGCTGGATTCCTATATGTACCTATTTACATCCCACTGCCCTCTCTCTTGTACTGAGAGTGTATCATTAGGAATGTTGTTCTTGGCTCATGGATGGATTCAGTTAATCACAAACCAAGGGTTAAACAGCTCGTGCCGCAGTTTTGATCTTTAATCTGAAATTCTAATTCCTCTCCCCTGAGCTTATTAACAGCTGTCCTGGCCTTGACTGTAAACATGTGGCCCCTTTCCACAGGACCCATCTTTCACTACTCCTGGCACACAGGACAGAAGGTGAAACATAACCTCTCCTTGCCCTTGAATGGTGGAATTTTCCTGGCAAGACACAAAGTGTAAATTGTTTCTGTCTCCAAGTGTAGGCATCGTTTCTTCTTATCAGTGCGATCGTCTCCTGAGAACTTTTATGTGTCCTTCTCCAAGCTCTGCGACCCAGACAAGTAAATTGAATAAGGGAAAATGTCAGTTAACCCATTGGGAGAAAGGAAAGTTCTACCCCACCACCTACTAACCAAGACTTTCTGCCTTGGAGAAAAGCTTTTCTGTAGAAACCCATAAAGCAGGAGGGGCTGCTCAGCAGATGAAGTAGGAAGGCCTGGGGTCCATCCTTTGAGATTGTGGTGAACATAATTGCTTTACACAACACAAATATAATTAGGAGCAGTCACTAGGATTAACAATAAAACAATGATAATTATATGGGCTGCAATGTGAGATACGTTAGACCTTCTAGATCCAGAGTTCTCAGGTATTGGAGAGCAATGGCAACATATATTTGAGACCTTCTAGACGGTTTAGATGCCCTGGATCCAAAATGTCTAGAAGATCTCAAATATCTGTATCCAGTGATCACTCTTATTCTTCTACTCCTGGTTTACTCATCTCACATGAAAACCCCAGTTTGTCTGTCTGTCCACTATTTGTCCTCTATCAGTCCTTGCATCTTATACTGAAACGTTAAGGAGTTCTCCAATCAGAACACAGACATACACAGAATGCACTATTGATTCTTTACTACTTGTATCTTTTCTTTCACCCCCTTTGACGCGGTTCTGCCAAAACGTCTTGATCTTTTCTCCAGCACTAAGCCACCTTTTCAGTTCTGCTCACTCACTATCCTTGCCACTTTATTCATGTTGCTATAAAATCCATAAACAATTGTATTTGAGATCTTCTAGACATTTTGGATCCAGGGCATATAAACAGTCTAGAAGGTTTCAAATATCTGTTGTCGTTGTTGAACCCATTAGCTTCAAGGTAACTGACCAACCCTCGAAACTATCAACCCTGGAACATCTGGTATCTTAGATACCCAACATTGTCAACAAGTCTTTTCCACTTCTTACTTCTCCACTGAGAATATACCAACCATAGTTCCACCTTCTGTTCCTTGCTAATTTATTTGGCTTCTGCTGCCATTGGGCCATAATCTTCTTCTTCAGAGTGATTTGGAGGCTATTGGCTTTGAGCAGTCCTATTTAGTAGTATTCAGTAACCTCCAAAGAGCCCTCAGTACTCACTCAATACCACTGAGCCCCCCTGCCACTTCAGTGTCTCTTTACTGACTTACTCCTTGAACCCCTGCCATACCCATCATACTGGACCCCTCAGCAAAATTTCTTGAAGGTATGGTTTATCTTTGATCACTTTTTAGTATGTTATATAATGGCCAATTCAAAGCTCCTTTTCAAGTTTTTTTTATAGTTTTTTAATTATTTGCCTTTTTCTTCTGACTCTTTCCAGCTTTCAGCTTTTCACTGACCCCACCTAAAAACCAATGCTCTGCAAAGCTACACATTTTTTGTTATTGGTACTTTTTATTACTCATCTTTCAATTCAGTTCCTCTCTTATTCATATTTTAGCCTTTTATTCAAATCAGTGCAAGGTTCCTAGGGTAATTTGGACCCTAGCAACCAGATTGCCAATACTACAAACTGTAGAACTGCTGAATAAAATGCTAAATAACTCAAATACCACAATTAATAAAAAATTACAAAACCTATTGCAAATGGCATCAGAATATCAGACTTTACATCATACTTAAAGTTAACTCAAAGGCAAACAACCCCTTTAAAGTGGACCTGTCACCCAGACACAAAAATCTGTATAATAAAAGTCCTTTTCAAATTAAACATGAAATCCAATTTCAATTTTTTATCAAACCATTCATAGCTGTTTTAAGCTCATTTAAAAATCTCAGCTGTCAATCAAATATTGTCTGCCACTCCTCTATGCCTTAGGCATAGGGGCGGGGCAGATAATTACTTTCACTTTCCATTCAGCACTTCCTAGATGTCACTGCTCCCCACACATTCCCCCAGTTCTCTTAACCATTTAATTGGGTAGCCAGGACATGGGGATAGACATCGGGTCCCCCATTCTGGTACACAAACAAGATTCTGAGATGATTCAAGGCTTGCCTTAATAACAGTGTCCACAAAATGGCTCCTGCCTGCATGCTAGAATTATGAATTCCCAGACTGAAGAAAACAAGATTAAAATAATTTATATAGTGTAATTAATGTTAATTTTGCTTGACTAATGTGATAAAATAGGATTTTGAATATTTTTTGGGGGTGATGGGTCCACTTTAAGGACATTTCATTGCACCTTTGGGTCCCTAGTGAAAGTATGTGTGATCTCAGACTGAATATACACTCTATCTTAGAGCAAGGGATCAGCTCCCCCTAATAAGGAAATAGTCGACTGCCCTTTAACAAGAAATTTACCCACAATAAAGCCCCTAGCACCTGACACCACATCCCAATCCCTCACAAAGAGTTACGCCGCACTGCAGAAGGTGATGACAATTCTGTAGTTTATGGCTCCAAGTTCCAGGCTCTGCCCTTAGAAGAGAACTTTCTTTTTAAAAACAAGACCATATGCCAGTTTGTTCCCAATGTAAATACAATACCCATCATGGTGACAGGATACAAACAAGGAGCCAAACTGTCTCTGGAATTCCAGCCCTGCTTAGTCTCCTGTGTTTAACACTGACGCACGTCTCTGATAGGCTGCTTCATTATTCATAGAGGAACCTGCGTCAACAGGAGCCAGAGTAGCAACTTACCAGCAAAGCTTACCACCTCTACACATATGGCACCATCATCAATATTGTTTATTTCTTATAGAGATGTAGTATGCAGAAGGCTGGCTCAAATAATTTCCCTTGATGGTCCTTGCTCCCCAGCATCACTAAGGATTGGTTCATTTAGAGCTTAACTTTGGACTTCTGCACTGAAGCCTACCTCCACCTCAGTCCCTCTGGCAGATCCACCTCCTCCCATGATGGATTCCAGAATGAGTCACACTATTGAAGATTAATTGTTTTAAAAGGAGAATCCCTTCTGCAAGCAATACTAAGGGGACTACTAAGGGTCAAAGTGAATTTTCGAAATACATCGGCTATCTAATAGCCCAAAATTCGAATTGAAAAAATTCAAATTTCAAAGTATTATCTCATTAAAATCCTTCGAATTCGACACTTCGCAGCCGTAAAGCTGCCGAATTGCCATTTTAGCCTATGGGGGACCTCCTAGCGCCTGTCCTGAGAACTCAAAGGATTTTGGTTGAAATTGTTCAATCGAACAATGCATTTGAACAATTTGAACGTTTCAAATTTCAAATGCCCCCCCCCCCCAAAAAAAAATTTGATGGTTTTTATAACTTTTATAACTTCGAAATTCGACCCTTGGTAAATCTGCCCCTAAGTAAACTACCTGGCTATCTATCCGGCATGAGTCAGCAATTTACTCCACTGACTTACAGCATGATTGGCATGTTTGCAATGGGAAAAAAACATGTTTGGTTGAGAAAGTGCAACACAAACCATTGAATATACAAATATATATATCTATATATATATCAAAAAAAAAAAGAATACAGCACCATGGGTCTTACTGTGAAAAAATGTTTGTATTGTATTAAGGCATAGTATATCCAACCGACGTTTCGGTCCCCATTGGGACCGTTTTCAAGGTGTGCCTTGACAAAGGCTCGAGTGTAAGAGCCGAAACGTCGGAATAAAAACTTATTTATTATTTTGCACGTATATGAAGTCCTGGAGTGCGGTTTACTTCTTTTGTATGTATTGGATCAATTAACTTGGACCAGCACCCGGGCGGTTGCCATTAATTGGATTGAGTGCTTCAGTTCCATATGATATATATATATATATATATATATATATATTAAATTTTTAATGTAGGATGTATTAGGCTAACAGTACAGTTTGGGTGCATGTGTGTAACTGGGACAGTTCTCCTTTAAGAAACCTTCTCCCTACAAGAAAAACGGATCTGCTTACATGTAATTAGCCAGGAGGAAGGTTCTGCTGGTCTCAGGTCTCACAGGCAACAAGAAATAATGATATCATGTGCACACAGACTTTGTGGAATAATAGTCGCACGTGACTCTAGTAACAGGGGAGGTAATGGACAGGTTGCTTATACTTGTGTTACTGAGTGTCAGTTACAGTGGATGCACCCGGCACTGTATTTCCTATACACACACCCAAGAGCCCGTGCCTAGGGCCACAGCTTGGTAGGGGCCCTCAGGTGCCTTTATATACAACAATATGTTTTAAAAAATATTTGGAGGAGCTAATGGGGACAAACAGCTCTCTGTTATTCAAAAGTGGTCTATGAGCATACACCAGTTGGATCAGAGAGGAGGTACAGCTATGGCTGGGTGCTGCTGGGCGAAGTTTGTCCTTTACAGACAAGGTCTCAGAACACTCTGCATCTGTTAATGTCTTACCTGTTATCGGAGCCTGAGGAGCAGTCAATTCATCTCCTGCCAGGAGTATTAACTGTGCTCATTGTTCAATAATTATAGCAATAGAGATATTTAAAGACGGCTATAATTATATAATCTCCCATATAAATACTGAGATTGTCACACCAGTTATGTGCAGATGGATTAGCATGTTAATTAGTACATATTTCAAGCATTATACCTCATACCTGGTACAGGCAGTGTTGACAAGGCCAACATTATTTTGACTGCCGTAGGGTGATAGTCAGTCAGGCACAGAAATAAATAGTACTGTCTGTAATAGTCATGTGGCCAGAGGCTATTATCTCTACTGCTACTATAGGCAACATCTCTCCCTACTATACCTGCTATCCCACAGCCAAAGTCCCATCCCACAGACTATTATCCCACTGTTACTATAGGCACAATCTCTTCCTACTATACCTGCTATCCCACAGTCACACTCCCTTCCCAGAGACTATTATCCACTGTTACTATAGGCACCATCTCTCCCTACTATACCTGCTATCCCACAGTCACACTCCCTTCCCAGAGACTATTATCCCACTGTTACTATAGGCACCATCTCTCCCTACTATACCTGCTATCCCACAGTCACACTCCCTTCCCAGAGACTATTATCCCACTGTTACTATAGGCACCATCTCTCCCACCATCTCTCCCTACTATGAATCCTATCCCAAAGTTACAATCCCTTCCTCATACTAATAAGTTAAAATGGCTCTCGGCCATGTAAGACCCCAGTTATTAACACACAGTCCTCCTGGGCCCACAAGGTGGCAGGTCATGCTAACTAAGTAACATGGGAATTAGAATGAAAAATATCCTCAACAATAAAGGAATTAGAAGTTACTTGGTTCCTTAGCAAAACATTCTAGGACCCCCAAAACGTGCCTTTTACAGATGATGAATCAATTTTATCTAGCCACATATAACAATGTGACTAAGGCAGTTGTGGAACACTGTTGACCCAGCTTGATTTTGGTGTTTCTGCACAGAGAATCATTGCGTGTTAACAGAAAGGAAAACAATTCTCGCTTAGTATTAGGCTATAAACACTTGAGACTCTTGGAAAGGCTCAGTACTTTTCCTGAGAACTGCAGAGATCAGAGGGTTGAAATGAAGGTGATCGAATCAAAACACAAACACAGCCCTGCACTTGACTGTGTACTTTACTCTCTGTCCAGGAAAAATATATGTCTCAGCAAAATCAGAACTTGATTCAACTGGAAAAGCAGACAAACAACAGAGGGTAGAATGGAGACTTCCTCAGAATGGGCTGTCCTACTAATGCCAGGAATGGCCTACTATGATCATGCACTGGGTCACTTACAGGCAGGTCATTGTCATTCACTGAAGGCTACCATACTCTTGCTAGGCATGTCCTGCTATGGGCATGGACTGGGTCACTTTCAGGCAGGTAATTGTCACTCAGTGAAGGCTGTCCTACTCAAGCAAGGCATGTACTGCTATGATTATGCACTGGCTTGCATGCAGTCAGGTCATTGTAACTCACTGATGGTTACTCAACAGATGCAAATGTCCTACTATTGGCATGGACTGGGCCACTTATAGGCAGGCACTCAGTGAAGACTGTCCTATTCATGCCAGACATATCCTACTATGCTCATGCACTAGGTCACATACAGGCTGGTCATTATCACTCAATGAGGTAGTCCTATTCATGCTAGGCATGTTCTTCTATGGGCATGGACTGGATCACTTACAGGCAGGCCATTGCCGCCCACTGAAGGCTGCCCTACTCATGTCAGGCATATCCTACTATGGTCACAGAATGGTCACTTACATGCAGGATAATGTCACTCACTGAAGGCTTCCCTACTCATGCCAGGCATGCCCTACCATGGGCATAGACTAGGTCACTTACAGGCAGGAGATTGTCACTCAGTGAATGCTGTCCTACTTACCCCAGACATGTCCTCCTATGATCATGGGCTGGGTCACTTACAGGCAGGTCCTTTTCAGACAGAAACAGAAGAAACCCTTGCCCTTGGTGCAATGATTTTGGAAAATGGTGGGGGGGTGTAGAATATAGAATATGTATTGCTGCATGTATAGCCTTGGAAAATGCTCTCTTGTTGTTCCACATGCTTCTTCACCATCCTGGGCACACTACATTCAATAATTACATGCACATCTTTGTCTCTCCTCACATATGGTCTGCCAGAGGGATAATTGAACTGTGAGAAAACTGGAGGTATATATTAACACACATGCATTGGCCAAAACATTTTGGTCTTCTACTGGTGGCATTGGCTGCAGGCCACCCCACTCCCAACAAGTCCAAGAAGTCCTTCATGTCCATGAGTTGGGCTCTACAGGCTGCAACAACCTACCCACAAATTGAAAAAAAAAATGTCAATTTTGCAAATGCTGAATATTCATTTTAAGCATAATTCCCAAAAGCTCAGAATTAATACAGTTTTTTCCTTTTCATCCATTATACATTTCTCATCTAATTATCAGTATTCATTCTTGAACAGGCTTGAAAAATAATTACATTTCCCCTTGCAGTAATTGGAACCTGCAGAGCTACATTCAAAGTATAAACAAAAATAATGCAGACTTCATTCATTTTAACTATTGCTCAGTCTCATGAGCTCCAGTCCTTTCTGATGTGTTCAGCTGCTGAAGCTTTGAGGACTTGACTATGAAGATTTTCATTCATCCAGGTCATAGTATATCTGATATAAGTAATTCTAAAACAACTGGACTTGCTGAGTAATTATTAAAAACGTTTCACCACTCATCCGAGCAGCTTCTTCAGTTCAACTGAGTAGTGAAACGTCTTCAATAATTACTCTTTGAAGACTTGTTATTCATCTGGTGGGCATTTGGTAGCCCCATCATAATTAATGTACTAGCTGAGGTACATGGTGTTGACTTCCCAATCAACGCTGTGTCTCTTAGCTAATGCATTAATAATAGTAATGATGGGGCTATCTTTAAAGTAATAGAATAATCAAATGCAATGTCATTGGTCACATAGGTAGACTTGTACTGCCCAGGAAACCCATCAGGTTTGTAAATAAAAGGGACCTTTGCAAACTCTATGGCATGTGTTATCTCCTTTGCCTCAATGTACTGTTCAATAGTTTTTTAATCAATAGCAACATATTGGCAACTTTCAAGAGCTACATGATAATGCTAAATGTCCCCAGGCATCAGAATCTCTTTAAACAGAAGCGATCATAAACATAACTTCATCTACAGGCCAGAGGAAGGAAGTGCTTTAAGAAAATGATTTCTGTGGAATATAGCCTTGTCTATGATGGTGGGTGGGGAGGCCAGAATGGTATGTGACAAGCAGGTGACATGGGGCGAGGTCCCAGACTAGGGGTTGTTAGACAGAAGAGGTACATGCCTAGTATCACTCTAACCCATAGTTTCTGTTCTGATACAGTTGGTGAAAGAAAAAGTTCCCTTTTCCTATGGAGCCGTATAAACAAAGGTATATGTTTTTCCTGGGAATCACAATGTTGCTCAATGCTTGAATCACTATGTAATTTTATGCTTGGAGTCACAGTGCTGTTCTGTGCTGAGGAAGTTACCATTGAATTTCTATATTGTGGTTTAGGAAGTCACAGCTCTTTGCTGGGGTTTCTTCAGACTGCGCTGGTGGTATACCGGGAAAGAACCTAGTGGGCTTCACAGACCTAGACCTGCTCCCTTTCCAGACTTGCTCACCTTGAGCACTGCAACCATACACCCAGCACTACCCAGATTGCAGCAAGATAAAATAATGTAAGTTTGGGGTAAAATGGGGGGTTGCAGAAGCAGAGTGGGGTTTCTGGCTGGGCAGGGGGCCCAGAGTTGGAGGGGGGCTGCAGCTGGTGCGGAAGAGGAGGGCGTGAGGGCCTCTGAGGCCTCTGAGGCAGCCCCATATGACCACCCATTCTGGTACTGGTCACAATACTGTTATTTGCTGGGGGTTGTTGGGTTCATAGTGATATATTGTGATGAAAATATGCTTAGTGTCAAATGAGCTAATTTACCAAGCACCGCAGTAAAAAAAAGTGCCACAATCTGACTTTTTTTGCACTTTACTCCCAGTGTTGTATATTGTGTAAATAGCCTCTATGCTCCTTTTGGTGGAGGAAGGCACATAGGCACATGGGCACATTTACCTTGCACATCATTCAGAGGCACGTCATTCAAAATGCACATTCTAGCTGTGAAAAGAATGCCTTATAATATAAATACATAAGTATGACAATATATATATATATATATATATATATATACACATATATATATATAATCAAGTCCTTTGTTTCCACTGCAGAGAACAAATATGATTTTTGTTTCCTATCCAAAAATTAAAAGTAGGTAGCCTCAAATCTGGGTATGGCCAAAATACAGCAATGCGATTCAGGTGGCTCTTTCACTTTTCTGACACATTTCAACCCCTTGGTGTAATGTAATAACAGGTGTAAAGTTGTATCCCGGTTTATATCCACAGTCTCATGCACATGAAAGCTGCAGTTGGTGCTGTTTCATAACCATCAGAATGTTCCACTCAACACACATATTTGGTAGCACCGTGGTTCTTAGGAGCCTAAAATACTGGCTGCTTTAAATTCTCGGACCTCTAAATAGCACCGGCTGCAAACAGGAGCATCTCGGAATAATAGGTGGTGAAATCTACATCTCCAGTAACTTCCATTGAACTCTGTCTCTGACTTGTCCATCCCTCCTAAATTTACAGGAGTATTTTTACTCTTATTATTGTTGTGTTTGGTAGCCGAGGATGAGGAGGGTATAACAATGCTTTATTAGCAGGTTCATGCAGCCATTACATAACAGCAGTAAGTCCTATTTTCACTTTCAAGCTGTACAGAAAGTCCTGTGTATGCACAGTGCCACCTGCAGGCCATTTGTATAAACATCACATATTCCCCCTATAGTAGGAAAGCATTTGGACAAATATATAAACAGTAACAAACTATATGTATCTTAAAGCAATACTGTATATATATTCTTCACATGACATAGTCCTTGGTCCATGCAGGTCGTTTTCTGATTCTCTCAGTATGCCTTATAGGTTCACTTTCTTCTGCCCTATTGTGGTTGGCATTAGGAGTAGGGAAATGTACTTCATCAAATGGAACATCTCTTAAGTCATATCTAGTAGGAGCAAGACGACTTGCATTCCATATGCGTCCATCAGACAGTTCATATGTGTATGGTCCTCGCTGGCGTCTCACTTCAAGTGGTGTAGTAAATTTAGATTGTCCTTGTTTCAGTATTCCTGGTTTCTTAATTCTGACTAAAGATCCAGGCTGAAAGTGAACTTCGGTTTCTATCAGTATAAGCCTTGCATTTGGCTTGGTGATGTTTCACAATGTCAGCAGTAGAGGATTTTGTAGGAATAGTCTTTGGTGGAAGTCTGACGTCTGCAACATGTAACTTAGTGCGTATCTGTCTGCCATGTAATAATTCAGCTGGAGATGATTGGGTCGTTGCATGGCATGTTGCTCTGTAGTTATGTAGGAACTCTGATTCTGATTTTTCAATCACATCTTGCTCTACCAGTTTCTTTAGTTCCTGTGAGACAGTCTCCCTTATAGAGTAGGGCAAGCGCCTCAATTTCTGGCGTACTGGTTTTACATCTGGTCTCAACTTAACTTTGTGTACAAAGTTATTTGCACAGCCCAGTGATAAGTTGCTTTGTGGTGAGATTTTAGACACAGGCTGTGTGGCAGGTACTGGTGCTGTAGTAATAAGACCATCGACTAATTGTAGGTTTAATGCAGCAAAGAGATCCCTTCCAAGTATAGCAGTACCTTTATTCACAATGTAAAAGTCACATTTTGCAGTATTTGATTTAAATTGTACAGTCACTGGCAAGCAACCAAGCACAGGGATTGGATCCTTTAAGTAACTGACCAGTCTCAGGGCAGGTGCACCAAGCGTATCTTTTGAAAAGTATTTCAAGAAAATATCCTTTGGTAGTATTGAAACAGCTGAACCTGTATCAAGCATCAGGTTAATGGAGTGCCCCTTGTCAGCAGAAGCAGTACTGAATAAATGTACCAGCTTTATCCACACTTAATACTGTAACATTTGTAGTAGTAAGTTCATGAACATATTTAGTAGAACTACGGCAGACCGTAGCAAAGTGACCTGGCTTTAAACATTTGCAGCACTGTATAGCTTTTGCTGGACATTTTGCATAGTTTGCAAGGTGTTGTGTTGAACCACAGCGAAAGCAGTATTTTTTATTTGTATTCGCTGCATGGTTTTGCAGTGAATCCCTTTCCTTAGCACTGTATTTTTCCTGTGACTGCATATTATTAGGCCACAGTTTCAGTGTGTTGACTACTACTCCATTACACATTGATAATGCCCAAATGCACCAACCAAGGCTGCTATATAAATCCAGGAGACTTTTGGAACACATGAATATGATAACAGCTCTGAAGAAGCTGTGAGAAGGAATGGACTGCCAAAGGAGAACACCGAGCATGGGTGCATGTAGGATAATTTTAGGGAATGCACCGTGCTAGATGTGGAGTGACTGGACTTATGAATTTTGAACAATATAACACCCCTACATGGCACCACTCCAGGGTTGTACTGAGCAGGCGGGACACCAGGACCCACCCTTGTGGGTGCCACCAGCTCAGACCCACGCTCCACGGCTGCCTGAGATCATGTACCACCATAACAATGTACATGTTGGTGGGGGGAGGTTGCGGTAGGTGCCCTTTGAAGGTGGCAGAGGGGGGCAAACTATGTCATTTTCTGCAGTATTATAAATTAAGATGTTGTGTTTGGTAGCCGAGGATGACACCACACAAGATAATGTTCCTTTATCTTTATATGGAGCAATATATCCGAGTCATTTTTTGTGCACGTCATTGTGATGAGTCCCCACCGCTCTGCTGCAATGGAAATTACTGTAAAGTTGTATGTGTTCCAAAATTGAGCAAGTTATGCAAAAATAATGTCTGGTGCATGTACATGCTCGCATCTTGCAATATGATATTATTCCTTCAATTTACTGATGAATTCTAATTCACTCTTTCATAAACAAAGTCTTTAGTGGTTAGCTACTGGCAGCCTTCCAGAGCTGCAAACTTGCCTAAAGTCTGATTTCTCCTGCAAGTGAATGTTTCTGCAATGGGATATTCCCAGTATGTTGCCCTTGCACTTACCACTTGTACCTGCCCATAAGTGAATTTTATGTTCTTGACATATTGTAACTCAGTGGCGACTATGTATTTGAATGCCCATGGTTACCTGGTGGGCCCCAGTTGTGCTATTCATTATAGGGGCACCTCTTTGTGTAGCTGCTCCTGATAGTGCTAAGCGCTACAAAGATGGGGCTTTTCTAAATGAACAAGTCCTGGACTGGATTTGTGAGTTCTGGAAAATGCCAGAGGGGCAGCTGTAAGTTGCCATAGACAGTCGCTGCGTTCCGTTTTTCTGCGTTCAGCCGCAGGGGAGCGCAGGTATAGACACACTCAATTATTTTCAATGGGGCTGTATTCACACGAACGCATGTAGGTGCCGAACGCAGGTTCAGATACAACATGCTGCATTTTTCCTGCGTTTGGCGCCTACATGCGTTCATGTGAGTACAGCCCCATTGAAAATGAATGAATGCAGCAAAACGGAACGCAGGGGAGCGCAGGTAAAAACGCTCGTGTGTAAGAGCCCTTAACCAGTATTTTTTTTATGACCAAGGGGCCATATCATACCATTAATTCCACAGCCAAAGCTCTCTCTTGTTTATCCTCATTACAGCCCTAAACTGACAGAGTGATCGTGTCCTGAAATGACTTTTCTGGGAAACCCCGAAGAGGTCTGGCAAAACCAAAGATTTTCTATAATGACTGTGCAAGTTCTGGTAAATTGGGAGTCAAGCTGCCCCTACCAGTGTTTGTATGAGTGAGTGTGTACATATCAGGCTGTGTATACACCAGTCTCGCCCTTGCTTTTGTATGGCAGTATCTGAGCTCAGTGCCTTGATCCAATATTTTACACAGTGATTCAAAAGTAATATCTAAGCTGAAACTGTATCCGTGTCCAAACCAGAAAGGCAACCAACGAACTCCAACGATAAGTGGGATTTTATCAGACATTTTTCTTTTATCGTGATGGTTCTGACGCATACTAGACTGTGTTTCCATTGCATATCTCTATATCAGCCCCAATCTACTCACTAGACAATCAGAATGCAAGATGGAGGCAGGGTAGTACCAGGGAGCCCAGTCATATACAATCTAGATCAAACATTATACCTTTTTCCACAGGTGATAAGCATCCATATTGTTAAAAACCTGATTGGTGCTTTGCATTAGTTCCGGAGTCCTCCCATTCCTGGCAACAGGCACAAGGGCAGATTCAATACATTTCTGTGCTGAAATGGACATTATTTGCTTCATGGAAGAATCCAGTTTGCCATGACAATAGTTGTATTAGGACAGTTGGCTTTTAAAGCAGTGAAAGTTAAGTGCCTATTGTTAGTGGAAGATTCTTGATGAGAGGTAAAAATGTTCCGTACAAATTCACAAAGCAATCCAAATATCACTTTGGGGTTGAGAGAGATTCTTCCTCCCCCCCCCCACCTTGAGGCCAGGCCCAGACTGGCAATCTGTGGATTCTGGCAAATGCCAGAGGGGCTGCTGTAAGATGCCATAGACAGTGACTACCAAGTGGGCTGGTGGGGGCTGTTTGGGCCTCTGTGTACTAGGAATGCCATGGCCTATTTTGAGTCCCAGTCCAGTCCTGGTTGAGGCTGACCTAGATACTTGCGTGCAACAGGCAAGATACTGCAGGCTTAATAGACTAAAGCTGGCTGTACATCATACATTTATTGGCAACCTCGCCAAACAAGAGGACCTTTCACCAATATCCCCACATTGAGGCTGATATGATTGCTTGGCCCTCCGGTCAACAATCACACCATAAATGCCACTATGCCGACTATCAGGACTGAATCAGCACACGGATGTGGTCCTCAATCTGACAGTACAATCAAGTCTGCCAGATTGACATTTGCCAAAAAAAGCTCTCTCTCTCTCTCTCTCTTGCTGATCCCCCCATTGTTTTATACAATAGGCAATGTTTGGTTACTACAGGGACCTGCTAAGAACACCTGCGTTTGACTCCTCCCTATACTAGGCCCCTCGGAAGTGAAAACTGGTGGAACATTCAATGATGGAGAAATGTCTTTAATTAAAAGAGGGCCCCAAGTGAGCTGAACCCAAAACCAAACATCTACATCAATGTTCCCCAATCAGGGTCTTGTAAGCAATATGTTACTCACCAACCCCTTGGATGTTGCTCTCAGTGGCCTCAAAGCAGATGCTTATTTTTTAATTCCAGGCTTGGAGGCAAGTTTTGGTTGTATAAAACCCATATTTACTGCCAAACAGAGTCTCCTGTAAGCTGCCAGTCCACATAGGGCCTACCAAATAGCCAATCACAACCCTTATTTGGCACCCCCAGGTAATATTTCATTATTGTACTGCAAAATTGCAGAATCCTGATCTACATGATGAATACAGCAGAACTACAAAGGTAGGGAAGACTGAACTGAAGCATTGCTGCTTTGCCTTTTAACTAAGGGTGCTACATTTAAAACAATTCATTTCCCAAATGGAGAGAGAGATTAAAAAGATCCCAAGATATACTTTTGCCCCAGAAGGTAAAATTATACATTCTAGTGCTCATAAAAGTCTTATCCATTCAGTTTTCCATTTATCCAAAACTGGAATCATCAACTTGACCTATAACTGCTCAGTGGGCTGATATAAAGGAATGCTGGTTCAGTTGGATGTGGGCTAGTGGGCTACACAGACTGTATGAAATTAACATAACAAGCAAATTTATTCAGTTAAAACAAATATTTTCACATTGCTGCTTTAAGGAATAGAAAACCAAAATATGAAAGCAACTAAGCAACTTTCCAGTATAAATTCACCCAAATTGTCAATGGATTAAAAAATTGCAAGCGAAAGCGGGATCTTTTTGTCCTTAGTTATTCTCTGCACAGCTGGTTCTAACTACCTGTACAGATAGGTACACCTGGGGTTTTCTGGATAACAGATCTTTCCATAATTCAGATTTTCATACTTTGTCTACAAGAAAATCATATAAACATTAATAAATGCAATAGACTGGTTTTGCCTCCAGTAAGGATTAATTATATCTTTGTTGGGATCAAGTACAAGCTAATGTTTATGATTACAGAGAAAAAGCAAATTATTTGGATAAAATAGAGTCCATAGAAGACAGCCTTTCCATAATTCAGAGCTTTCTAAGTGCTAAGTGATGTCTGAAGTAATACTTGTTGCCTAGACCCTTAAATAAGAAATATATTAATTATTACAGAGAAAAAGGAATTCATTTTTAAAAACTTGGATTATTTGGATAAAATGGTGTCTATGGGAGGCAACCTTTCCAATAATTCCGAACTCTCTGGATAGCAGGTTTCCGGATAACAGATCCAATATCTGTGCCACTGAAACAATGCAGCACCAATCAGCTCTCCTGCAGCCAACACTCCCATGCTTTGTAGGTTCTATGGTTAACAGGCAACCAGTGCAGAATTACCTTTATCATGCAAAATCTGGACTAACTTCCCCTTAAAAATTAACTTGGACAATGATGTACATTTTCCCTCTGCGGCAATTTGTAATTGGTCTTCATTTTTTATGTGTTTTTTAGTATTTCTCACACTGGACCTCAATCAATTGAGTAAAGTCTAGTGTGGTCCTAGTGCTACTGGCACTAGAGGGCAGCCTGGAGCTATCTCTGAGCAACCTCCGCCCTTCCTCCGCCCTAGTCAAGAAAAGAGACTTTTGCAGAAACTATTTGTTCCATTTGCCCCCTATGTTGTGCCACAATACCAGATCCCAACCTTCAAGAGCTTCCAATTTAGCTTAGATTTTACAGCTGTAAGAGAAGAAATATATGCGGAGGTGTAACCTCTGTGTCATGCTGATTTAAAGTTCTAATTCCTATGCCTTCTGTACAAAAGAGCTGAAAATGTGGCTGAAATTAGAACATTAAAACATTATGTGCAGTAAATATTTCCATAGACAGATGCAGAGCGTGGGGTAGAGATCCTATTGAATTGTGATGTAATAGCAAAAAAAAAAAGCTAGTGGAATGACTTTTACGACAGGGAACTAAAACTCCCAGAATTCTGAGGCTACTACAGTTCTGTGAATCAGCTTAGTGCCCAGTAGAAGAAAGGGTTCATAGACTGTAAGCTCTTGAGGACAGAGGCATCGTTCCAGCTGAGTATTGAAACTCAAATCTGTTTGTATCTAGTAAACCTAGGGTTGACACCTGGCCGTTATTTTACCGTAAAAACGATGGTTGTTCCCAATGTTATTAATAGGGAAAAAAGATAAATATATAGGAAGGCCTTTTTTTTTCCAGAAAAGGTGGCAACCACATGTGGTGTTATAAAAATAAAATACAATGTAGTTTATGAAAGTGAGGCACAAAGCTCATAATGCCTTTTCGCACCCAGTGGTGTAACTAGAGTGCACACTCTGATCCCCATCCTCCCGCCCACTTTCCATCCTTCCTCCGCTCCACCCACGTCCCGCCTCTATTCTGCCCACAACCGCCTCCACCCGTCTACATCCGCACGACTCCTGACCTGACCCCACCCACTCTCGCCTCAACTTGCATCTGGGCTGGGGAGGAGGGTTTTTTCATTAGCTATTGAGGAAGCAGACTATATAGTCCTCTATAGTTACGCCACGTTTTCGCCCATATGCCCCTCTCTATAGTAAGTGCTGATTGTTACTGATGGGCAAATTTAATCGCCATGTGGAAATTTATGTCAAATTCCTGTGATTCACCACCAGCGAATAAATTTGCAAAACACCCAAAAAAATTCGCCAGCATCTAGTTTTCGGCGTCCGTTTTTTCGATGCCTTAGAATGAGCGCCAGCGTCCAAAAACGTCCATATCCAAATACAGACCCCCATGTCCAAAATGAGACGTTGGCGACGTTTTGCAAATTTTTCACTGTGTTGCAAATTTCTCAGGAAATTCACAAAAAATTCAGCGAAGCAAAACACCCCAGATTTGCCCATCTCTACTGCTTGTACCTGCCCGATGCATATAGAGCAGAGGGTAAAGGGGCAAGAGCGCACTGATGGTTATTCCTTTGCTTGGAAGTTTAACCACATGAGAGGGGCATTTCTGACTCCAGGGAACATCTGCATGGACACCAGGATAACTTCCACCTTGATCATTTGATAAATGGAATAATAATTTTTATATCTGAATGAAAATGGAGAAGTACATGTGTCTTAGCTCCAGTTGTCTTGGTTGGGAAGTTTGATTAGCACTGGCTTTCCAATCCTATCGTTGGTGCATATAAATAGGAACCTTTCAGGAGTCAGGTGGGACAGATGCTCTCTGAGGTCCAAGTCAAGATGGTAATTTACAGAACAGCAGTAAAATAAGATTTTAAGGCTGAAGGAATGAAAACCTGAATCTCCTAAGTAACCTAAGTAAATGTATTGGGGGTATCACAAAGTAAATTTTAATTTCACATCCTGAAATAATAATTGAAGGTTTATAGGATAATTATAGCTAATACCTAGTTTATTTCAGCTTTGCACAGGAAACCAAATACATGCTGTATTAAATACAATTGGAACTGAAGAGTCTGGATCACATTGATTGCCCAAGGTTTCTTCTCTGTCTGTCCCACATATCGGAGCTCCTGGAAATTCCCTGTCTGACTCATGGAATCACTAATACAGATATAAATGCTTAGGCCAATGATCTTTTCCTAATTTGGAGTGTTATACATTCTTTGCAAGACACTGCAGGCTGATAGGGAGCATTGCAAGTAAAGTATTTTTTCTTCTGCTCCATTGACTAAGCCATAGTTAAAGGGCATGTGGATATGCAGACATAGGGTAAATGATTGCCCTGTATGCACTGCTGCTAAACTAAAATGTGCACAATCTCCTGTAGGGACCACAGTAAAGTATTCCTCACACTTGTGGCATAAGGTTTCCATATATATATATGACATTTCTCCATGCCGCTTGTGTTTTTTTGGTTTGTACTGTATCCTGATTGGCTAAGGAGTGTCAGTATAACTTTGAAATGGAAATATAAGACACAAATGTGTGGGATATGGGGTGAGATTCAGAAGTCCTGCCGTGTTCGTGTGTTCTACTAGAAAAATATCAGTACGGCCATAGCTCGAGTTGTTGAGATTAAGCTTAAGTTCCATAAAGATACACTACCTGGGAAACTGAAGAGCAACCATTTGAACTAAGACAATCTTAAAATATATATAGATGCCACTTTAGAAGCAACAAGGTTGTTTTAAGATCTCAGCATCCTTCATATAAAGTGGTACATGTGCACATATGGTTTCCCCTGGGTGACTGATGATCAGCAAGGTTCAAGGAAAAGCAAGTTGCAAGTCACTGGGGTCATTAAAAAAGATCTGGTCTGTAGTGCAAGGGGTAAAAGAGTGCTCATGCCAAGGGCAATTCTACCTACTGGTATCTAACTTCTGCCAAATAAAGGGAGTGAGGTGCAGAGCTCAGTATCAGTGGGCACAGGCCAGCCTGTCCTTAGCCTCATTGTGACCTGGGTCCACCACTATTCCATAAGTTAGGGGACAGGAAGGGGACAGACAAAGGTTGCTTACACCACCCCCGGCCCATTCATTACTGAACACAGGCAACATTTATGGGGGGTAACTGCCAGTCTGTGCTCACAGTAAGCAAGTAAGAAATAAATGGCAGATTGTGAAATGTATTGCCCAGCTCCTAAATGAGTCCCACTGTGTGCCGCCCCTGGTAGCTTTGTAGGTGGGTCACTTATAATCACTTGGCACATGGAGAACATACAGTGTTGGACTGGCCTACCATGATACCAGGAAAAATACCAGGTGTCAGTGGGCCCTCTTTGGCCTATTTCCTTGTCATTCCCTATTTCTTTATGGGGAAAAAAGAGGCTTGATAATGGAAGAATAGAATATAGTAATGTCACGGGTTGGCCTTCGTTAGGCGC
>CM044437.1:137802146-137825159 GCA_024363595.1 Xenopus borealis
GAAACCAGCTGGGAATCAGGCAACACAGAGGAGTGGAGCGACAACGAGGCAATAACTCTGCCTCTCGGATATGCTGCCGAGAGGAGAGGACGCGCCGCCCGGAGCTAAGGTAAGCTTCCGGCGGCGCGATGCTGACAAGTAAGAAGTAATAAAGAAGTTGAGAGAGGAGGAATAATAGTTTGGAAAGTGGGCCCACTGTCTATGGTTTTCTGGTGGGCCCCTGGCACCCCAGTCCAACACAGAGAACATAGCTCTAAATCTAGTCATCAAAATAAATAGTTTGCCCTTAAAATAGCATTAAGCCAAGGGCCATAACGGGAGAGGACACATGTGAGAATGCCTTGTTTACAAATACTGCAAACTCCATGCTGAAAGTTGAACATCCCTGATTTAGTTTTTCCCCTCCTAATCCCATTATTTCCCCCATTGATGTACAGTGAAAGGCTTTAATTATCACTGGACCCAGCACACTGCAAGTATATAAACTGTATATGCTCAATATCAGGCATCCCAGGAAGCTCCCAATCTCTATATAAAGCAATTGAGTATAATGGATTAGGCAGGACCTGAATGCATTCTATTTGTGGCACAGAACACAACCCACTGGAAACAAAGTGGCGCTCTACAATCAGCCAGGCAATTATCTTATTCAATAGAACAACAGCTGGCAATGTAGAGAAGGTCAGATATGTTGACAGCCTATTTGTCCAGTCCACTTCTGTCTCGAAAACTTGGTTTAACCCTTTCAGTGCCAATTAATTTTGGGCAATGAATGAGCAGCCTTATGGGGGAAGGAAAGCCATATTAAATGGCGCATCCCCAAGTGTTTATATCTACTTACCTCACACCCTGGGCCGGTGCTTCTATCAGGAGAAAACTGCACCAACCTGGGGTTATTCCCACGGAACAATTGTCTTCCTTCTTTCTTCAAATTTTCCAGGGTAGACACATGCACAGTAGCCAACTTCTTCATTAAAATTTGCGCGAAGAAGAAGTCAGAGGCCGGAAGCTGATCACTCCATGGTGCTTGCTGGAACAAACCGGGCTGGTGCAGTTTTCTGCTGATAGGAGCAACAGCCTGGGGTGTCAGGTAAGTATATACAATTACTTGGGGGGTGCCTAACTTTTGGCACCCCCAAGTAAAGAGCACCTTTTCTTCTCCTTTAAATAATTTTCCATGCCAAGTGCCCATGGTCAGAGCAGTGAAGAGACTATGGACTGCTCTCCAAGACGCTGTAGGTAGGAGATTCATAGTGATCATCTAATCATCTAAATCTAACATTGGTGAATGGGAAACTGTACAGAGTTCCTATTCACTACTGCCAGAAGTGATATGATCTTTCAGCTGAGGAGGGGTTCTCCCATTCATAGCCCTGTCACTACTTCTATGGAAAGCATGGATTTTGTATACCAACCCAAATCTTAGTTCCCCTCATCAGTTTTTATGATATCGAGAGGGGGATGCTGGAGAGTAAAAACCTTTAAGAGCTGTGACTTCTGCACGGATGCGAGCACCCGATAGAAACTCCTGCTCAGGTGTTGTCCAAACGATCGATATCACAGGTTCCACCAACACAACTCCCCACCAGAATCTGCACAGTAGAGGGGAGAGAGATGACCAAGCACAGAGGAATAGGTGGTTTTTCATTTGAGCTTGGGAAGGTTAAACTTCCCCAGACCTGTATACTTAAAAAAAAAGAAACATTCTTAACTGACCTATGTGTCTATTTGAACTTGTCTGGAGGGAGGGGCAGGGGGGTTCTGGTGTCTAATGTCTTAAGAAAAAGATCCCTACCTGGTTACTCCAGGGATGGCAGAGGGATGCTGGTGTCTAATGTCTTAAGAAAAAGATCCCTACTTGGTTACTCCAGGGATGTCATCATGAGATTTTGCATTGGAGATTTTGCATGGGAAAGCCTACATTACATTGCAAAACATAAACACCATTAAAAAACATAAATACCATTGTCAATGGTACTTCTATTGAACTATTCAGGTAGCTGTTAGCTGAAACTTAAAAAAATGTGAAGGTGTGATGCAGTGTTTATGGTACCATTGTGACCAGATCATACTTTCACACCTCTGTGAGTTTCAGCCAAGTAGTACCTGAATAGTTAAATGAAACCATTATGATTGGATACTGGTGACTGTTTCCTTAAAAAGGGCTTGTATCCTTAGCTGCCTATAAATAAATGTGCCATTCCTTTTTACTGGATAGCTGCCTTCATTTGTGTAGCGCACCCTTAGGTGTAGCTTTAGCTGTGGATTTGTGGAATGTGTGTGACCCGGTTAACTGCTTAGCTTGTGTCCAGGACCCCCAGTGTACCTGTGCAACTCCCTGCAACTCCCAGTACCTGGTGTTTTTCAGTGCAGCAGGAGATTCAGACACAGTTCTTTGAAGCAAACTTGAACTTATTTATTGAACGGACAGTGTAGTAGAATACTTTGATAACCCCTCCAGTGGGATAATACAGACAATATGCAAGATAGATAGCCCGCAGCAATGATTCACGTTTCAACAGGATAGTTATCCTCTCACTAGGTAATGTCTCCTCTCAGGTGGATAGCACTAGGTCCTGGATTTCACAGCCTGGGGTCTTGTTTCTTGGCACCCAATATGGTCCTCACCTCACCCACTGTATTCAGCCTGGGATCTTGGGTCTTGGCACCCTATCTGGTCCTCAACTCACCCACTGTAATCCCTGATCTAGTGGTGTATATACCACGGGGTCCTAACCCCACTATTTCTCCTTGGTGGAGCCACAACTGCTCGCTAGCTACCCTGAGCTGCCTTTCACTCCTAGAGTGACTATCACAGTGACTACTACCACTGGCTAAACCTAACTTTAGAGGAACCAGACCCGGGTCCTGTAACACCTCTCTGGGAGGCACGGTCCCAGGAGTAAGGCCCCCGAGCACATGGTGCTATCTCCTTTTAAATTTTAACTACTGCCCCCTGGTGGCCAAATCCCATGAACTGATCTGGACCCAGGAAAAGGGACATAGCTGCCTGAGTTACTTAACGGACCCTTAGGTGTCCAAATACAGAGGGGAAACTGCCTGATTAAACTACACCCAAATCTCAGGGTCCCTACATTTGTAAGGCAAACAAAGGTTTTTTGGATCCAACGTGATTCTTAGGCAGTTCAGTTAGCTATTTAAATTCCAGGGGGCTGTGCAACCCCATTAGGTAATCCAAAGTATTAAGGTAAATGGAATTAAACAGCTTCAGGCAGTCCTTATTAACTGCAAAAAACTTTTTATTTTAGCAGTGTACAGCAACACTACATGTTTCGGGTTTTACCCGAAACATGTAGTGTTGCTGTACACTGCTAAAATAAAAAGTTTTTTGCAGTTAATAAGGACTGCCTGAAGCTGTTTAATTCCATTTACCTTAATACTTTGGATTCCCTACATTTGTATCACAGCTTCGATTGCAGCATACATTTTCACCTTCCTCTGGATCAGCTAGCAGATCAGTTAGGCTACTTTCACTTAGACACAAATTTTGTGTTGATGGTTGAATGCAAGCTTTTTCAACATCATCTACTATTATATTGTATTATTTAAAAGTTACCCTTTTACTGCAGTTTCAGTTTTTTGCAAGGGGACCAAAATATATCTGCATTATACTTTCTATATATAAGATCTCCCATGAATGAAATAGTTAGCACATACCTTGTGTTTTATAGTAGTAGACCAATAAATATGGTTTATGTAAAACAACCCAAGCATTAGTTCTGATTTCCAGTAATGTGAATGAACAGAACTTTTTCTATATATTTTTATAATGAGAGCTTGCTATGCATGTTATTTTCAAAATAGTCTGGGCTTCGTTCTTGTCAAGTGAAAAATTACTTGGTAGATAACCATGCAACCTGTGGGCCCATTATTTAGCAGCTTTTAAGCCAGCCCATGTTTGGGTCAGATTTCAGATTGTAGTGCATTTTTACATAAAAATCCTCCCTGTGTGCTCTGACAGGTGAATTACAACTTTTGCCAATGCTTGTAATATGGGGCTGAATCACTTGTTTCTCTGCCAGTGTAAAATCGGTGGAGAAGATAACATTATTAGACTTATCCTACCCAAACAAAAAAAAACCACCCGCCACTTATGTGCAGAGATAAAGCACAATGGCTCCAGCACACCACGTTTTTGGGTGACAACCAAAGGCCCCTCTCCTGGAGAACAGCCTGGATGACGCCCAGCTTTCCTCCTCAGAATCATCTCCAGAATGCAGCAAGCCTGCAGAATACTGAGCAGATAAGTATACACAACAAACTGAGACACAAACAGATTCTCACTGCTGTCACAGACATAAAATCTGATACCAAAGTCACTGTACACGAACTGAAAGTAGAACTACAGGCCATAGCAGCCTACACAGCCCATCTTGAAACTAAAATGGAGGAGTTAGTCTCAGTGCACAATACCATGATGGCAGACAACGTAAACTCACAGTACTCCCTCATCTCAGCTCTGCAGAACAAAATAGAGGGTCTAGAGCACGGATCCAGAGGGAATAAGGTTAGGCTGAGAGGAGTACCAGATGATATTACACAGCCATTACTCTGCCATTATGTGCAAAACCTCATATTAACAGCTTTACCAGAGACCCCTGCACACTATCTACTCACTCACAGAATCCATAGACTCCCTAAGACAAAAACCACACTCATCTGAGACCTTGGCTTCTCATATTGATAATCCATTTCTGCTACATTAAGGAAGACCTGTTGCAATACACAAGGAAGCAAAAATCTCTTCCCCAACCTAATGCTAGGCAACCCAGCCGACTACATCACCTCCACCGCTCGCTAGGGTTGCCACCTGGCCGGTATTTTACCGGCCTGGCCGGTATTTTTCATGGTTGATCTCAATGTTATTAATAGGAAAAAAAGATAAAAATATAGGAAGGCCGGTATTTTTTCAAGAAAAGGTGGCAACCCTACCGCTCGCGCATCTGCTGAAGTACGCAATCAGCAAGAGCACGCATCTGCGTGTGATAAAGAGCGGCAGGGCTGTGCCAGCGCACATGGGCGAAACAGAGCAAGTGCCGAGGAAGTGCGAGTGTGCATGCTCCAAGAGTGCGCACACGCATGAACAGCTGCCACCGGTTCTGGACAAAACGGTCTGAACTAAAGGAAGGTGTCAGAAGAGGTTTATGCCTGGCACCCCTTTGCCTTTTCACCCTAGGCATGTGCCTAGGGTTGCCACCTGTCCGGTTTTGACCCGGACAGCCCGGTATTTTGAAGGGCTGCCCGGGTCAATGCTTCCTGCCCGGTTTTCCAAATGAGGAAAACCGGGCGGGATTAGCTTGATTGATGCCACGATTTGGAAAACCGGGCGGGATTAGCTTGATTGATGCCGCGATTGGCCAATTGGCGACCGCGGCATCATAGCCCCGCCCCGTGACATCACAGGCCCACCCACCGACGTCACGGGCCCGCCCCCTGTCCAGCTTCAGCCACAGGGAAAGGTGGCAACCCTACATGTGCCTCTTCTGCCTACCCCTAGTTCTGGCCCTGCCCCAACCATACGACAAAATATAAATTTTTGCGAATCTATCACCAACCATGCTTGCCAAGTGCCGCAAACTGAACGTTATAACACAAGCCTTGAACACCCATGGAGTTCCATAAAAGTGGGTCTACCCAACAAATCTAATAATCCAGTGGCAGGAAACAAAAAAATTATTACATCAGTTGCAGAAGGAAAACAAATCCTATCCAACCGGAATATCCTATTTGAGCAACAGCCAAAAGCCTCTCAGATGAGACGCAACCTACATCTGTCGTAAGAATGGAATAAAGTAACAGCATGATTACTGTCAGGAACACCTTATCAACCACAATTAATAACCTTAGCCTGTGTAGTCAAGGAAATGTAAAACATTTGGCACTGGAGCAAGAAGCCAATAAACCACTGAGCTACCTGCATCACTTGCCCTAGTTAGTCCCTATTTACGAGCATGCTCGAATGGGGCATGTAGAAATTGAGGTTAACTGTTTTCACAACTTGTGTATATAGTTCATTTATTTCTGTTTCTCAAATATATTTCTTAAGCAATACACTCTTTTCTTTCCTCCTGTAGCCCTGCTTGTCCTACTATGTTGATGTATCTATATATACCATTGGGAATCTGCCAGCAGCATGTACAAACATATTGATATAATGGTGCTTAATTGCTTATCCATAAATGCTAAATAAACTTAAGGAGGAAGTCAACCTCCTGATACTTCAGAGATGCCAAAACCAGTTACTTAAACTTCAAAGCCACACTTTTGCCATGGATATTAGGGCAAATGCAGCCTTGAAAATGCAACTTATCAAAAATAGGCATAATACTCTCTCAACACAGAAAAGGTGTTTGATTGTGTGAATTTGTTATATCTAAAGCATGTGCTGTGCCTGCCCCTTTGTGACCGCAATTATGACACAGCCATCAGCCCATGTCAACATACATGACTTTCTCTCTGAACCATTCCCCCTGACCAATGGAAGCAGGCAGGGCTGCCCCCTGTCTCCCTTAATCTACATTCTATGCATGAAACCTTTGGCTCAAGTGATATGGCAAACTCATAACATACAAGGTCTTAAAGTTGGGACCACTGAACACAAAATCTTGCTTTTTGCAGATGACATAACCCTAATCTTTAACAATCCGACTATAGTCCTGCAACAACTTTTTACTACTCAAAATTCAGGACACTTTACCCATAACATTTTCTAACCCCATACCTAGGAGCAAACACCTCAATTAGGACTCTAATGTGTTGTTTACCCCCTAGAAGACCCAATGCAGTACATAGGAGACCTGCCCAGAGCAATGAAATGCTTATTTGTTGTCATTAGCAGGTAGCTACTGCAGCTGCATTTTCTGTAATACTGTTTGGGTTCAACCTAAATACGGTTATGAATATGACCTATAAATATGCTGCACTTATAATTTAGATGGAACACAGGCTCAATGAAAAGCAAACTTCAGTCTAAAAGAATGCAATGTCCTATAAGGCTGAGTCAATAAATAACATTCTTACACAAGTTCTATAAGGCCAATGCCATGTAGATAAAGTTCAAAACTGTGTTTGTCACTAACCACATTCCTGGATTCCTACCCCATTTCTGTAAGTTAGTGACCAGTATATTGGATTCTACATACTGTGCTATTCAAAGACTTCCAACTGGGCACAGATTACCAAAGCACAAAGATGTGGTAATACAGAGTGTAAATGTTCATTGTTTACTAATTAGAACCAGTTCATTTAGCAGCATTTCAACAACCCAGCATAGATTATAGCAGGGTTCCCCACCCATTCTTACCATTGGGGCCACATTCAATTGTAAAACAAGTTGTGGAGCAACACAAGCCAAATAAAAGCTGTCAATGGATATTTGGTAGTCCATGTATGGACCAGCATCATAAAGGAGGCTCTGTTTGGCAGTACATTCCATTTCTTATGCAACCAAATGGGAGCAACATTCAAAGGATTGGTGAGCAACATGTTGATGGAGAGGTTGCAGCATGAATTCCAAAGGATATAATTCCCTTGTTCTACCAGCAAAAAAGCAACTGATGTACATGATTTTATGATGATATTTTTTTTATTATTGCTTATATTTGATTATAAAAATGAAGGTCTGGTTCGGTATTTGGCCAAATGTTTTAGGGCTTAGAAGTCTAATGCATCCCTAGTCTGCTGGGCTATCATTGAAGTAGAAGTCATATCTAGGAGATAGAACTGGGACAAATGACTGGATCCTTGTCTGGCTCAGTGTGAGACCTACTGTATTGACACTGTAGAAATGGAGGGGACACGTGTTTTCAGCTGCACGTGTAGCCTCCCCATACTTATTATAGCGGTGCCGCTTACTGTGCCTGCTGTTACACCCGGCTGCCAGTCTTCTTAAAATTCCTAAATGGATATTTGCATGTCCTATGATAACATCTAGGCCCTAAAATAAAACGTCCTGGAATCTGAGCGCTAATGAAATGTAAGATCACTATATTGAATTAAGGATGGAATCTGAACGGCCAAATGGTTAACATGACTTGTTTAGCTGCTTTAATCCTGACTCGCTCTTAGCCATGTCTCCTGGTTATTTTGCATTTATTTTGTGTTTCTTTTGAGGGGGGGGGGGATAAATGCATAGATATCTGCCAGATAAAATAAAATAAGAGCCGTGTGGCCTTGCTAGTACAGTACAGCTAATAAATATCAACAGGGCTGAAGATATATTACTACTGTAACAAATAACATAGTAACACAGTAACCTAGATATTGAGGTTGAAAAGGGACACAGATCCATAAAGTTCGACCTGTTGCTTCTGTAGAGCAGATTTATATTCATTTGAACGCTGATGGATTCCCAGCAGATTGAATTTTAACCCTGACAAATGTATCAACATTTCAATTAACATATCTATCAATGCACTTACTGACACATAACATAAAAGCTATGGTTCTAATGCCACAACAGATAGATGCAATTTAAACTGATGGGGGTTAATGCCAGGGAAAGAAATAGAGGAAATTAAATCTGTCGTTTGTTTTATTTAGAATCAGGTTTTCATTGGGGCACCTGTTTTAAACAGGTGCCCCAGACTAATTATTCTTAGTGTGACATCATGAGGTGATGTCATGGGTGAATGATCATGGATCTCCCTTTAATATTGTCCTGTAAATCAGTTTAACGTGTGAATAGTCCTGAAAACAATGACACTGAAGTGTTTAGTTACAAATTAAATTCAAAATATTCAAAGTACAGTTTACAGTTTACAGTTTACAGTTACGCAAAAAACTCTAATCCCCTGCTCTATTGAGGTCATTTCAAACAACTATAATTACATTTATTTAGGATGGGTGCCCCCCTAGAATTAAAATATCCACATTATATAGGGGCAAAGTGGAAGCTGGGTAAGTGCTTCTAGACTGCCTCCGATATCATAAGGCCTCTTTCCTGAACAGTCTTATAGATTGGTCTCACCATCTAGACCAGTGATCCCCAACCAGTAGCTTGTGAGTAACATGTTGCTCTCCAACACCTTGGGTGTTGCTCCCAGTGGCCTCAAATCAGGTGTTTATTTTTGAATTCCAGGCTTGGAGGCAAGTTTTAGTTGTATAAAAACCAGGTGTACTGTCAAACAGAGCCTCAGTGTAGGCTGACAATCCAAATAGGGGCTACCAAATTTAAAAATCACAGCACTTATTTGGCACCTCAAGAACATTTTTCATGCTAACGCTCCCCAACGCCTTTTACTTCTGAATGTTGCTCATGGGTTCAAAAGGTTTGGGACATGCTCAAGGGCAATATCATTTCACGAAATATCCCTCACCACTTATGCCTACTGTTAATACGGCCATTGTTGCCAGAGACTTATCTCCATCTAAACCCCTCTTCTCCTTGGTATCAGAAACAAAAGGCCAGCCATCAGGGGCAACAATTACATCCATTTTAATAAAATGGCCCTTGCAGATCAAACTTAAGCTGTTTTTTTCCCCTAAAACTATGGTATTATTTTAAATATTACCCACAGTTCTCTTTCATGAATACTTCAATAATGAAATTGTCCCTTTCATTTCAAAGCAAATTGTAGCTCTCCAGATGTCTGCAGGACAAAACATTGCTGGTTTCCTATCCCAGATTATAATGGACTTGGTGGCTCTACGTGACATTAAATCTATAACTACATCTATCAGCACATGCAGCATGTGTTAGATATTGTCCAGGACATAACTCAAATGCCTGTGCAAATAGGTCACATGGAACAGTGAGCATTACCAGTCTCCTGATTGCATTTGTATTTGGACATGATATCATATATAGAAGCCGAACAAAAATATTACTCTTGTTTACTTGGTTACTTGTAAATGAAATGAGCCTGTAGACATGTATTCAGAAATGGATTTGTATTCAGGCATTGAGAGGATACAGTAATTATCCAGGTGGTCCACATTATTAGGCTACTGGTCACCTCTGTCTCTTGAGTGGTGGACCATGTTAAAGAATTAGTATGGGGCCCCGATGAAAAAAATGCACAATGCATTTATGGGTCAAACAATTTAGATCACTAAAACCTACCCCCAACCCCCCACATACACTCATCTATCACAAAACCTGGTTACAACTCTGTTCTGTGTCTATTTTGGCAAAATCCCAACCACTCTGCCATAAGTCCCGGGGCGCCATTCCTGTACCTCTTCTGTCTGCTTAGTCTGCACCCCTGTCCCTCCACTTCCTACATATCACTTTCCTTCTCCCCCTTGCACTTGGTCACATGGTGATGGGGCAAGGTGACTCTGCAACTCTCTTCTCCTCTCACCCCTTGGATATTTTGGACTTAAAGGAACAGTAACACCAAAACATGAAAGTGTTTTAAGGTAATGAAAATATAATAATATAATGTCCTGCACTGGTAAAACTGGTGTGTTTGCTTCAGAAACCCTACTATTGTTTATATAAATAAGCTGCTGTGTAGCAGTGGGGGCATCTATTCAAAGGAGAAAAGGCTCAGATTACATAGCAGATAAGCTCTGTAGAACATAATGGTGTTATCTGTTAGCCACTATTTAACCTGTGCCATATAGTCTTTTTTGCTACAGCTTGTTTATATGAACTATAGTAGTGTTTCTCAAGCAAAGTTTTACCAGTGCAGGGCAACACTACTTAATATTTTCATTCTTTTAAAACACCTTAATTCTTTTTGAGTTACTGTTCCTTTAAACAGTTTTGGGATCATAGGTGCACTATTAATAGTGGGACACCAGCAGGATGGCCTGTTGAGATACTGGAAAATTCCCAATGGGATTGGGGGGGTGGAACTGGGCTGGTTGGATACTTTTTTTGGAGCACAGAGAACAACTCTTTACTACATTTTCAAAGTTGTGCTTGTTTATTCCTATTAGTTTATTCCTATTCCTATTTAGTCCAAAAATGGAGAAAAGTGAAATGCTATAACCTCTGAATCATGACAGAAAACCATACCAGAAAGATAGTGAAAAAAGGCAGGTGCTGATTTATTGCTACTGATAAGCAGGATAATCCAGGGATGCTGTAAATCATATACAACTTGTCTGGTGAGTTTCCCATGAATATATTTTACAGTAAATATAGGAGAGCAAGAGCTTTCTGGCAGCTGGTGGTCCCTTGTTGCCCTAGACCAGTGATCCCCAACCAGTAGCTCATGAGCAACATGTTGCTCTCCAACCCCTTGGATGTTGCTCCCAGTCGCCTCAAAGCAGGTGCTTATTATTGAATTCCAGGCTTGGAGGCAAGTTTTGGTTGTATAAAATCCAGGTGTACTGCCAAACAGAGCCTCAATGTAGGTTGACAATCCACATAGAGGCTACCAAATGGCCAATCACAGCACTTTTTTGGCACCCCAAGAACATTTTTCATGCTAGTGTTGCTCCCCAACTCCTTTTACATCTGAATGTTGCTCACGGGTTCAAAAGGTTGGGGATCCCGGCCCTAGACTGACACCGAACACCGGGGGGCAAATTTACTATTATTCCCCAAAGTTATCTACCTACCTACCTACTACTTACCCTTCCTGCACACCGAAGGAAGAAGATGGCTGCCGTGAACTCCTGTGGCAAGGTAAGTAATAGAAAAGTCGGATGGTGTCGTAGGGTTGATGCGACACATCCAATTGCTCTTAGGGCAGGACTACACAGGCGATTTTGGTCCATGTTCGGTGAAACACCATCCGACTTTTCTATTACTTACATTGTTTTCTGTCACATGGGAAATCGTCTGTGTAGTTCTGCCCTTACACACAAGCGGTTTTGTCTGTGCTTCGCTGCATTGCGCATTCTTCTGTTCAGCGCAGGAGTAGACGCACTCAATGATTGTGAAGGGGGCTATACTCACACATACGCATGTAACGCCCATTTCAAGGGTGTAAATATGAGAAGTTGGTGAGCACAATTTTATCTTTTTTGCTGAAGTTTTCTTACACTGCCATCTTAACAAACCATATCTCTATGGACTTCACAATGTCATGTGTTACCTATCCTGCAGAAAAGAGGGCTCCCAGATTGTTGCCACAAAGTAGAGAGCAATAGAAGATCTGTCCATTCATCCATTATGGATGTGGCTATAAATATTTTTTTATGACTAAAGGGGTGGTTAATTTTTAAAGGGGACCTGTCACCCAGACACAAAAATCTGTATAATAAAAGTCCTTTTCAAATTAAACATGAAATCCAATTTCATTTTTTTATTAAAGCATTCATAGCTGTTTTAAGCACATTTAAAAATCTCAGCTGTCAATCAAATATTGTCTGCCCCTCCTCTATGCCTTAGGCATAGAGTCGGGGCAGACAATTACTTTCACTTTCCATTCAGCACTTCCTAGATGTCACTGCTCCCCACACATTCCCCCAGTTCTCTTAACCATTTAATTGTGTAGCCAGGACATGGGGATAAACATCAGGTCCCCCATTCTGGTGCACAAACAAGATTCTGAGATGATACAAGGCTTGTCTTAATAACAGTGTCCACAAAATGGCTCCTGCCAGCTTGCTATAATTATGAATTCCCAGACTGAAGAAAACAAGAATAAAATAATTTACATAGTGTAATTAATGCTCATTTTGCTTGACTAATGTGATAAAATAGGATTTTGAATATTTTTTTGGGGTGACGGGTCCACTTTAAAGGGGTTGTTCAACTAAATTTTTGTATGATGTATAGAGTGATATTCAAGGCAATTTTCAATTGGTTGTTATTTTATATTGGGTTTTTTTTTAGTTACTTAGCCAAGGGCCCCTGCCTGGTCAGACCCCCTCTCACGATCACCTGTCCCTACCAAATAAAGAACTTACGGCGCCACTTACGCATGTGCACCATGCAGCTGTGTCCGGGGATGCGCAGCATCAAGTGGGTCGGGGGGGGGGCCCTGGACAACAGTACAGGTGGGCCCCAGGCCCCCCAGTCTGACCCTGTATTAAGCATCTGTCTGTTTCAGAATTCTGCTTGGTAGGGTGCCCGTGATCCCAGTGTCGGACTGGGACACCAGGGGCCCACCTAAAAACCTTAGACCAGGGTCCCACTCTCAGTACTAATATTCTTAATTTCCTCAATCAACCTCTATTCTCCTAGTTTGTTTTCTTTACATACTATAATCAATTATTCCATCTATTTAGCCACTTTGTTCTCATAGAAATAGGGAATGGCCATGAAATAGGCCAAAAGTTTAGCAGCATGAGGGCCCACTGATATCTTGGCCCACCAGGAGTTTTCCTGGTATTCCTGTGGGCTAGTCCGACACTGCGTGATCCAATGGGATTTTTAACCTGCCCAATCAAGATCTGGTAGACTTTCGGGCCAGATATCAATCAGGGAAGCCTGTCGGATGGCCTCACAGATGGGCCAATAAGCTGCCGGCAGCTTTTATCTGCCTGTGTATCTATAGTTATTGCTACTATTTATTACTCATCTTTCTATTCAGGCCCTCCCCCTATTCATATTCCAGTCTCTTATACAAATCAATGCATGGTTGCTGGTGATTTGGACCCTAGCAACCAGATTAAATTGCAAACTGGAGCGCTGCTGAATAAAAAGCTAAATAACTCCAAAACTACAAATAATAAAAAATGAAAAACAATTGCAGATTGTCTCAGGATATCACTCTCTCCATCATAATAAAAGTTAACGCAAAGGTGAACAAGAGGCAGAAGAATACTTGCATTAAATCAATGACAAATGTTATAGTGGGAGTCCTACACTTCCATTTTATTCAGTAATCCTAATGAGTTTCCAGCAACCAACAAAACATCTTCACTTTATATGTATGCGCTTTAAAAATATAAACAAAAACGTTTGCTTCTTCTGCATGGGTATAAAACCGAGTTCTCTAATTAGATGGCTGACAAACAAGGCTAAAATAATGCAGAATGCTGAAAAATAACAACATGTGGAACAAACCTCCAGCGCTTTATATAAACATAACAGAAAGAGTAAAGGATTAGCAGACGTTCCCTCTATAGCGAAAGACAAACACATGATGTCAGCAAGCAAATTGTTCCTTGGTTGCTTATATTTAACCTATTTATAGGCAGTGTTTTATCTTCCATTTATTTTCCCTTGAAAAGACAGTGAATTGTAAGGCAATGAAATCCTATGTGAACATAAAAGGCACACCCTCTAAAGGAGGCATAATAGATAATAAACCTCAATTATAAATATTAGGCTATGTCTTCTTGTTTTGTTCCGCTCAGTTTACCCTGACTTTTTTTCCAGGAAAAGACAAGTATTGTCATTAATGTCATCCTATGATAATCTGTAGTATTCACTATAAATAGGACAGGTGTGTTTTTCAAACATAATTAAGCCTGATGAAATTCTCATAGAATATAAATTTAATACAAAACTTCTCAGAGTAACAGCAGTTGAGGTTAGTGATGGGCGAATCTGGGGCGTTTTGCTTTGCTGAAACTTTCGCAAATTTATAATTCGCGGAACGGTGAAAAATTCACCAAAACGAGACATTGTTAATACCTTACAGATATGAGAATTGAATTATGTTGCAAGGGTAAGGTAACAATGCCATTTTCTTCATGTAACAATGTATGATTTACTGATAAGTGCAAGTTAGTGTTTCAAGCTTGGATATTATGATACATTGTTTTAATTTTATATAAAATTGTTTTAAACATTTTTCTACAGGGTTCTTGTTCCCATGGGACATTTTTGCAATTGATCGATTAAGAGACTTCATTTTTTTCTGAATTTTCATTGGACTTTAATTCTAGTGACTATGGTCTCCGGATGTCTTGGGCATGAAGGATGGACGTTATACACAGTTTACCAATTAACTGCTATGTTGGGAAATTAATTGTATGATAATTAATATGCAAGATGGAGAGTTTAAATGTTCACTATGTGGTGTGGTTTGCTTGTCTGACGAAGGGGCACGCCCTAAAACGTTATGTTTAAATAAACACGCAGAGCTTGTCCCGCTTGTATGGAGTTGTTGTGCCATTTTATCTTCCTTTAATTGCAGTTAATTGAGGGTGCTGATCCCTGTTACTGAGCACCCAACCAACTTCAGCGTGAGACACCAGGGTTTGGACACATAAGGCCTATGGCATCTATTAAATATGGATTATTAAAGGGGTGGTTCACCTTCAAGTTAACTTTTAGTATATTGTAGAAGGGCCAATTCTAAGAATGTTTTCAATCGGTCTTCATTATTTATTTTTCATAGTTTTTTAATGATTTGCAATTTTCTTCTGTTTCTTTGCAGCTTTCAAATGGGGTTCACTGACACCATCTAAAAACAAATGCTCTGTAAGGCTACACATGTATTGTTATTGCTACTTTTTATTACTTATCATTCTATTCAGTCCATCTCCTATTCATATTCCAGTCTCTTATTCAAATAAATGCAGGGTTGCTAGGGTAATTTGTACCATAGAAACAAAATTGCTGACACTGCAAGCTATAGAGTTGCTGAATAATAAGCTAAATATCTTAAAAACCACAAACAATAAAAAATGAAAACCAATTGCACATTGTCTCAGAATCTCACTCTCTACACTATACTAAAAGTTAACTCAAAGGTGAACAACCCCTTTAAATACATTTTTAGATTATGGTAGAAATGGTGTTATGGGATATGTTGTTTGATATCCCCTGTGTTTCTGGGGGCTATATCCTGTTAACTGTGGCCCTTTTTGTCTGGCCAGCTACAACCCCTGTGGAGAACAATTATTATTTGAAGGAAGAAAGACAGACATGAAGCTAAGAGAATGAGAAAGAGAGAGACACACAGAAGGAAAAGGCAAAGGGTAAGTAGGAAACCAATGGTAAAGAGGAAATAGGTGGAACATCAGAGAATAAAAGGTGAAGAAGGAAAAACAGAAAGGAGTAGAGAAAATAAGAATGACAGCATAAAGAGAATTGTGTGGAGATAAAGAATAGAATGTTACAGACACAGAGTGAATGGAGATGGATTGCTATTCATTTTGCTAAATGAACCCTTGCACATTTAGTGGACTCCAGCTACCACAGTGTAACACACATGGATCATGACTTGTTTTTCAAGTAACACCATGTTCCTTGACTCTAGAGGCAGTCGGCACATTCCTGACTACTTCTTAGCTATAGGCCAGCCTTTAAAGTGTGTGACCTCTCCAGCCATGAAGAGCACATCTTAGGGGGTGAAGTACAAAAAGGCCAAATAAAGCATATGGTTGACTATTTGGTAGCCATATGTGGATTGGCAGCCTACAGGATGAAAAATAAGCACCTATTTTGAAGTCATTGGGAGCAACATCCAAGGTGTTGGTAAGTAATATGTTGCTTGCAAGCCACTGTTTGGGGACCACTGCTCTAGAAACAAAGAGTAACGGTGGCCATACACGCAGAGATCCAATACTTTAGTGAGGTCACCAGATGAGCAGATCTTGATTTGATATTGATTGGGAGGAAACCTGATGGAGGGCCCCATACACTGCCCAATGCACTGCCGGCTTTGTCTGTCAGCAGCTTATATTGGCCCGTGTATGTGGAGCTTTATACTCGATGATCAGTTTCTGTGCAAACTATGTGTCTATTATGGCATTACTGCTACCAGAGAAGAGTAACAGGATTGTCAGCATGACCAGTAGAAATCATCTTGCCTTTTGTTCCAATTCTCCTCCCAATGTGTTTGAGAACGCAATAAAAATTTAACTTTTAATGCTCTGAATAAAAGATATCCTGGTCATAAAAACAATGTTATCATTTAACAGGTGTGTTGGATCTCAGTAAGTAATTGGTCAGTTATCATTCCTATCAGCACAAATGCATTAATTACCCATAAATCAGCATGGAACAAGAAGGCAGACTTCTATGATGACATTGTACAGTTTACAGAGATCACAGGGAATTAAGATGATAAAAGGGAGAGTAGAGAAAAGGGATTGGGGCCACCATGTGGGGGGTAATCACTGACCAGTAACATGTGTAATTGGTTTAGGATAGATTCAACTCTACATTCTCTTGATCAGCCAACACCACCAGAAAGCTAGGGGACAGAAGTCAAACAGGTAGCCATGGTGGCCAGCAACCCCTGTTTTCTATACTGCCATTTATTACCAGGTATGGAGGGGCCAAATTGGGTTGTCTGAGTGTTGGTTGTGGAGGCCCTGTTATGTATAATTCACTTTTCTAGTCCTTTAATATGATTTTTTAAATCAAGGTTCTAATTACTCTTAACACAGCCGTTCCTTGTAGTACATTAATGTTCCCGTGAAAAGGGATGAAGGGGAGAAATACAACCATCATGCTAAGAGTAAATCAAAGGGATTTTATTCTCTCAAGAAAAAGCTGAAGTAGAGTCAAGAGGCAGCCCTGGCACAGCGCTCTCAAACAGCTCCATTCCCCAGGGACATAGTGACCCTATTTTGGGATATCAAGTCATTTGCTGTTCTTTTTTCTTTTGGCCTAAAGTAACCTTGAATAATACCTACATTATTGAGTTTATATTCCAACTTTGAGAAATGTTGACTCGGTTAGGCCACCCATAGCAACCAAAAAGTTGAATAAGAACTAGAATACCTAGAATAACTGGCTAGACATTTTGTCAATTTCCCAGCTGCCCTGGTCATGTGACTTGTGCCAGCACTTTAGGAGGGAACTGCTTTCTGGCAGGCTGTTGTTTTTCCTTCTCAATGTAACTGAATAGTACGCAGTGGGACATGGGTTTTTACTATTGAGTGTTGTTCTTAGATCTACCAGGCAGCTGTTATCTTTTGTTAGGGAGCTGTTATCTGGTTACCTTCCCATTGTTCTGTTGTTAGGCTGCTGGGTGGGGGAAAGGGAGGGGTGATATCACTCCAACTTGCAGTACAGCAGTAAAGAGTGATTGAAGTTTATCAGAGCACAAGTCACATGACTTGGGGCAGCTGGGAAATTAACAATATGTCTAGCCCCATGTCAGATTTCAAAATGAAATATAAAAAAATCTGTTTGCTCTTTTGAGAAATAGATTTCAATGCAGAATTCTTCTGGAACAGCACTATTAACTGATGCATTTTGAAATAAAAAATGTCACAAATGTCACAAATATATAATACAAAGGATATTAGGAGACGTGTGTGATTATCACTTTAATGATATTGAAATGGTCCAGCCTTGACATAAATGTTCCTGTAAAAAACAGAGTTCACTAGAACTGAGATGTTTTCTTATGTACATACTGTATAATGAGTATATATGTTCTGTTTTCATTTAGCTGCAGTCTAATCGTTTTAATCTGTTTTCTGTTTCAAGCAAACAGGCATGTTTTTAAATTAGGGATGACAGTATCCCTTTAAATAGGATTGTGAGAGAGATAAGAAAGCTAAATAAGGTAAATGAAATCCAGCATTGTGTGTTTAAAAAAAAATGATTGATTGCTCTAAAAAGCATGATAAAGGTAAAATGTAAATTTAATTTAAAGCGACATGATCACCAAGAGATAAAGAGCCTTGTTTAGTTTTTGCAAGTGCGATGCTCGGCACAAAATGGTGCAAACACAACACTGTTGCCTTGTCCTTGTTGCACCTAGTGTCTTTTTAGCTAAGGGAAATTTACTGCAGTTTGGGAGTAATATATGACGTTACCCCTAGTGAGCTCTGTTGTGTTTGGTAGCCGAGGATGAGGAGAGTATAACACATAACAGCAGTAACTCTTACTTTCACTTTCAAGTTGTACAGAAAGTCCTATGTATGCACAGTGCCACCTGCAGGCCATTTGTATAAACACCACAAGCTCCACTTGCACACTCTTTTCGTGTGCTTTCAAATTCAGTGTAATAGGATGCCATGTAAGAGCAGGCTCATGCCTCGCCAGCTGATAAATTGAGGATTCATGATTTCAGCTATTCTTCTACATTTTGGTATGTACGCCCTCCTCTTGTCCTTCCTGGTGAAGGAAGGCAGAATCCTTGGCTAACAATAAGAGATTGAGCCATTTCACTGATTGCTGATGTGCTATCAAGCACAGGGTTGTGTGTACCACATTAATGGACCTATTTATCTTGCTGTGTAAAACATTGGAGATAAACACCAACAAGCAGGGGCGTAACTACAGAGGAAGCAGACCCTGCGGCTGGAGGGGGGCCCAGGAGCTATAGGGGCCCCATAAGGCCCTAATTCATATACAATTACAATAAATATTGGTAAAACAGGTCAACCACTGGACATTTTGGGGGCCTGAAAAATTATTTGCTGTGGGGCCCAATAAGATCTAGTTATGCCACTGCCAACAAGTCATGTTGTCCATAACAGCCAATCAGTTCTTTTGCTTTCCTATTCTAAGGCTGGCCATAGATGCAAATATCCACTCGTTTGGCGATGATCTTTCCCTGATATGCCACTAATTGGCAGGGTGATATCAGTGTAATCCGAACGTTCGGCCCTATGGCCAAACAATCGGATTACGACTTGAGCAACGGACTTCCCCCGGGTCGGTCGGCAGAAAATCCGACCTTCCCAATCAATATCGTGTCCAGATATCGTTCGGGAAGACCTGTCAGAGCCCCCATACATGGGCAGATACAGGGCCGGATTTACCTAGTGGGCACCCTTAGTCCCGCTGTCGTTTGTCGTCCCTTTTATTTGCTCAATGTAGGTGGATCTGCCTTTCCATCAAGCCTGTGTTTAATCAGAAGGCCAATGACAGTAAAGGATACTAATGGATTTCTATGGAAGTTGAGTCCTTCAGACGAGGACAGAAACCGGGTCTAAAAAGTGTCCCCCTATCTAAAAGCCATCTATTTCTGAAAAGCAGCATAGATCATTACAGGAATTACACTCATAATAGAACTAAAAGGATACATGATGAGAGATTCCAGTTACACTAGAAAGATCTGTAGGATATATAAAGGTTGAGAACAAATATAAAGAACATAAAGTATTTTGAGCTGCCAGTGCTAACAATATACATGCAAAATGGGCCCGTTGTGCTTAGTTTGGGTTCAGATGTGTTTTGTCTTTTGTTTGCAGGCTTAAACGTCCCAGAATTTCTGGTACTTATCAGTGGAATTTAATCCAGTTACTATGGAAACTAGGAGCAGATTTTTGTTCATATTGTTGTGAGTATCTTTTGATAAAAAAGATTCTGTTTCACTCTGTTCTTTTTGTAAAACTCATATCTGCAGGGCATTGCAAATACAGTTATACTCTGGGATAGATAAAGGCAACAGACCCCAACAGAGGTGAGGGCTCCAAAATAAATTTTGGTGATTTAAGGCCAATTTGAAGGACCAAGGACCCCATAAAGTACAACAGAAACCTGGTCAATTATATGAAACTAATCGGGCAGCGCTGAATTACCTAACTGAAAATGTAGTAGGGGTGACAAGATTGATTAAGCCAGTGGTATTTGGACTTTTTTATTTAAATCCCCCCTTTAGGTGAGCAGTTGGTTTACATATTCAGAGTGTCCACCTCGAATTGCACCCTACATGCTAGGTCTCCAGGAATACCTATGACAGCAAATAGTCATTCTCCCATCTCACTTAAACTAGACTTCAGGCTCGGCCCATATACAGACAACAGTGAATTATTAAACCATTTGCTTCTCATGGCAAAAATCAAGACACTCTACCCGAGAACCCCTTCCACTTCTTCACATCTCTCATCCTTGCCCATTTGAAGTCCCATTTTCCTGTAATTTGGGACCACTTTTGAATTACAGTATGAGCTCCTGTGAGCATTGCAATGTTTGCCCTCAAGCTTTCTTCCTAGGAAAGTCACATGTAAACTATATAAGTTGAACACTAGGTACTAAGCAAATTCAAAATACGTCTAAAAATATTCAGATTTGACCTAAACCCCTAGATAAAATTGTTGTTTTGGTGCACACTTAAAAATATCCATATGGGTAAAGTACAGGAAAGAGCATCACATTTAATAAGGGAAATGGTAGAAGATTGGTGGGCTTTCAAAAAGATTAAGGATACTCTAGGATACTTGGAGTATCAATTATAATTAAATAGGAGGTAGAATGAAATTTGATTTTTAGCCAGTGAACTGCAGATCAACTTCTCTCTCTCTCTCTCTCTCTCTCTCTCTCTCTCTCATAACGGGATGATGCAAGTTGTAGTGCAATAACGGGACTACAGTCTAAATATCCACAATGTAAAGTTATACACATTTTCAGATGAATTGGCCCTCTGATTCTGAGCCCCCTTGGCTCTGCATGTTCCGGGGACAGCCATTTAGGAAATCAAGATAATTTAGAGGCAGCTTCTCTGATCTGTGTTTCCAGTAAGCTGAACTTGTTTTTCTAATTACTGTTCTTAGGGATACCACTTGTGCCTGGAATCTTGGTAATTATAATGGTGGAATTATCAAAGAGAATCTCCCTGGGATTGTGATGTCAGCACTTCTTGTTGAAGGGATTCCAAAGTTGTACAAAGGTCCCCAAAGACTTAAGAAAGAGACTTGTTTTCCTTGCTGGCTGCTTTGCAGTGGTCATAGGTGCAGAAAATCACGTCAATTCCCAGGCAGCATGAAGCTCATGGACCTCAGTAATCTGGCTGTGGAGCAAAGAAGACAGGCCATTATTTTCTTACATGTGGGACTAATTATTGTTCTGAAAAACACATTCCGGAAATACCCCAGGGGGTGACGTGTCATAGACGCAAGAGTGCTGTCTGTCATCAGGCCTGGGTTTGTTTATCACAAGACTCTCTATTACAGAAGAAATGCTACTTCACTGTGAGCCCTTACTTAAATTAAAAGGTTTAGAACCCAAGTCAGAGAGAGCATGGGACATATCCAAGGTCATTCACATTGGTCCCTGGTGCAATAGAACCCACAGACTAATATCCCATGGGAATAAACAAGAAAACCCAAGCCTCAATATTCTCTCTAACCAACTACATGCAACTGGGGAGCAAGTATCTACACTACAGGGTGCAAGGAAACCAAAACGCATGGGTGTTCCCAACTCAACTCAATAATAATAAATATCATATAATAATAATAATCATTTTCTAGGAGCAAAAAAAGTTCAGGCACTTTGTGCAAAGGGAAGCAGGTCCTGGTCAGTGGCAGATATAAAGTAAAGGTTCCCTTGCCCTTGGCACACTGTTCTTGACCTTTTTTGCACCAACAGAATTGCAACAGCCATGTCCCCAACATGTGATTCCTATAATGATGTGTATGTAACTTGTATGACATTTACAGATGGGTGCAAGATTTGTACGTCTTTTAAAATCGCTCAAGCCTAAATGTGAATGCAACATTTGTAGAAACATTTGGAAGGAGCAATAATGTTGGAATCATATATTATTGTGATTTATTTTACTTTAACCCATGTTGATAAAGGTGCTGTTTTATATTAGGGATGCACCAAATCCAGTATTCGGTTCGGGATTCGGCCTTTTTCAGCAGGATTCGGATTCGTCCGAATCCTTCTTCCCAGCTGAACCGAATCCGAATCCTAATGCAAATTAGGAGCAGGGAGGGAAATCACATGAGTTTTTGTTACAAAACAAGGAAGTAAATTTTTAATCCCATTCCCACGGCTAATTTGCATAAGCAAATTAGGATTCGGATTCAGTTCGGTATTCGGCCGAACCTTTTGCAAAGGATTCAGGGGTTCGGCCGAATCCAAAATAGTGGATTGGTGCATCCCTATTTTATATTGTTCTTACTTGTGGTTTGCAATCAATCCAAAGATCCCTGGTCTGGGACAGTGCTGTCACTTTCTATTTATTTGTGGTTTTATGGATAAATATAAAAGAATAGAGTAAGAAAGCAAAGATTCCAGGGAGACTCCCAAATTACATTTGAAGTTGGAAGCCTCTGAAATTCCCTGTCATCTCACTGTATTTTTTAGTCTGGTCATACATTATGAGATCCAATTGTTTGGACCTTGGGCCATAGATTGGATCATAATTATGATAATGCTATGGGTCACATCTGACTGGAAAATCAAACCTGCGCCTTCTTTCATAAGCGCATGTGTCTCTTCTTCTTTGCCAGTTGCAGCCCCCCAGTCCGACCCTGAACCTGTCTGATCAACAT
>CM044437.1:137857449-137868980 GCA_024363595.1 Xenopus borealis
CAAAAGCTGAATGTTTTTTTGGAAGAGCTCATGCCAAATAAAGAGAAAAGCAGGAATGATCCATCTCCTCTGCCCGAGGGTTAAGGTTAGTTAAGGACACTGCCGAAAAATACTTTGTTGCAAATTATGTAACTAAATGTGTCCCTTTCTGACGAAACGCAGATATTTTAGATTTTAGTTTTCTCTAAAGCAAAAAACTATAGTATCTCCTGTGGATCCCCAGTGTTTCTGAACCAATGTGGGTGTGGCTGGGCAGCATGCCGCCCCCCCTAAAATCCTGTCACCCTAGGCATGGTCCTAGGTGGCCTTTCCACAAATTCGGGCCTGCTTACAATTTGTATTTACACTGTGTAACCTCTCATTGTATTGGCTAAAAAGAGGCATTTCCTTTCTATAGACTGCACTCTGGTCAATGCTGGCTGCCGCCAAAGTGCAGAGTTGGAAAGAGCTGGTAGTATGACCCTTCTGAGTGAAAGGAGCAGTAAAACTAAAATATACCTCCTGTACATTTAAACGTATAGTATATTTATCCTTCCGTTGTACATATTTTGTGTTTTTGTCAGAAGGTCTACTATGATTTATATAAAGGAGAGAGAGTATGACAAAATAGAGCATCAGACTTGGGGGTAAGTTCACTAAAGCGCGAAGAGGCTAATACTAGTGCAAATTCGCTTGTGTGACGTCACTTTGGAACTTCGCGATTTACTAACTGTCCCTAACTGGCAATCTGTAGGTTTGGGCAAATGCCCGATGGGCCAATTGCTTTAAAATGTAAATGAGCTGCTCACCTGATAAAAAGCAAATTAGGTATGCCTTTAATATGTAAATGAGCCAATCACTTTAGAAATGTAAATGAGCTGTCCATAATAGCCAGTTACAGCTAAGCCAATGCCTGCATTTGTTAGTACTCATACCTGTACTGGCATATGGGAGGAACAAGGAATTCTGACCAACTTCAGTTAGTAATATTAGAGTCGCTTGCTATCTACCCTTAAGCTTCTGATAGGTATGTAGGCAACAGGAGACAGGGCCAGAACTAGGGGTAGGCAGAGTAGGCACGTGCCTAGGGTACAAAGCTTTGGGGGCGCCAGGCATGTAGCTTTCACTGCTGCCTACCACTTAGTCTGGCATAGTGAGAGTCAGCAGTCCTGCAAATGCGCACGCATACGTGAAGGGAGGAGGAGAGCGTCCCTGAAGCAGCCGGTCAGTGCGCTATGCGCGCATCTCCTGCACGTCTGGTTGAGGGGGCGCATCGCCTGGATGGCGGCCGTTCGGCCTGGCCCTGACAGGAGGATCCATGCTCAGAACAATCACTTCAGTCTGTATATGTTACACTGTGATATGTAGTATTAATTATATGAGACAGACTAGTCTATTCAAATATGTGACACACATGGTAATTAAAGTCCTCTTATCTGCCAGGGTACATGGTCTAGCTGGGGGCACACAAAGGAAATTTTAAATATACTGTATAGGTATATATATATATTATAGGGTCACTAATCCATCAAATAGAAACGTTGTAATAGAAACTAGGGTGAGATATTTGTTGCAAGGGCCAGTTCCAGCACATAGGGTGTATAATATTGCTGGGAATTATATAGTAATGGCCTCTATTAATTAACACTAGTTCTAGTTAACCTTGGGGTTGGAAATATATATCATGCTTTGCATGCGTGTAAATACTGCTTTGATACTTTTGCTAGGGCTGCTTTTTCCTCCCAGTCCAGCCCTGGTCCCTGGTGTAACTTCACTAGCGAAGTAGACAGATTCTAGAGCAACTTCGCACCCTTACACCAGGTGAAGTTGCTCACTGACGAAGGGAGGTAACTACGCTAATTCACTAAGATGTGGATTTTACTGAAAGTTACCTCTTGCACAAGACTTGACTCCGCCACCTAAGACCAGGTGAAGTCCAATAGAGTAGATAGGAGTTTCTTAAAAAAAAGTTTACATTTTTTTCTAAGTCCGAAAAATGCTGGTGTCTTACTTTTTTAAGGTTGATAGGCTGAAAAAGATCATAAATATTTTTTTAGGGTAACCTCCTTCCCCCCCTACATTTCCTAACATACGGCAACTCAACTATACAGGGGGCACATGTAGGGCAATAGGACAACTTTATTTTATTTATTAAAGGTTTCCTGGGCTTGTGTAGTGTAATGTAGTGGCTGCAGCATATGTGTCCATTATACTTTAACTTGGGGCTGTATGCAGATTAGGCATCACTAGAGTAATTTCACTTTGTCTGACGAAGTAACGGTAGCGCAACTTCGCTACCATTCTTCTCCCTGAGCGTAACTTCGCATTTTTGTGAATTTGTATCGCTGGCGAAACTACGCATGGTGAAGTGCGTCGAAGCTTTCGCTGGTGCAATTGCCCCTTGGTCAGGATTCCACTGTCAATGGACCTACAAACGAGCAGATCTGAAGGGAAGTAGAAGGAGGCCACAGCCCCAGTAATGAGCACTGACAGATTGTTATCTGGGATTATTCTCAAGTGCCTGAGGGATTGAATTGCCCTTTAAGGGAGGTTTTCAGGAAATTCCTGCTTCACTGTTACCAGGCACAAAGGTGGACCGTCAAGATGCAGCCTTATGCATTTCGTGCCAAAAGGGCACTTAACAATATCTGCCCTAACTGAATTGACAGGAATGAACTGGGTATATATAGTCTTGACCTTGGTCTATCTGTGGGAAAAATAAATGCATGTGAACCCTGACTTGGTCAATGACCCCAGAGCCAACTCATTAAAGGACAAGGAAAGACAAAGAAATAAAATACAATTTTTACTTTCTTTAATGAAAAAGAAATCTATCTCCAATATACTTTAATTAAAAAATGTGTACCGTTTTTATAAGAAACCTGTCTGTATTCAGTGAAATTCTCCCTTCATTTAGTGCTGTGGGTAGGAATTGTCAGACGGTCCCTAACTTCTGGCAGGGAAACAATCATACTTATGATGCCTTACTTACCAGCCATTCAGAACTAAAGCAGCTTTGTTTTTTTATCATTTATGATGATCCCTAAGAAGCCCAGACCACACTGAGCATGTGTATGTAGTCTAGTCTTGCAAAGATGTATAACAAAGTTACAAGATGACAGCCCCCTGTGGCCAATTTTGAAAGCATAAATCATTTGTTTGATTAGGCTGGTGGTGCTGTAAGTTCATGTTTATGTTTAGTATACAAAATACAGCATTACTAGCCTTATTCTATTTTATACTTTCCTTGCCCTTTAAAGCAGGAAAGGATTTGCTACTCTTTATATATGATACACTTGAGTTATTATGGCTTGTATATAAGGTGCTCGACCTGCTTAGGATGTAATGCAGAGTGCCAGGTCCTGGAGCGTCTCAGCTGACACCTACTTATCTGCCTTCAGTACTGTTCTAATGGGGATTTAATGGCAGCTGCACAGAGGCTCATGTTATACAATACTAGAGCCTGAATAGAATTGTAAGCAAATAGATGCAAAAATATTTGCATCCTTTAAATCCTGCACATTATTTCTATTGAACTAGTACCTTAGAATCCATGTCCTTGTTAGGCATCAGTGGAGGAAAGAGAGAAGGTGCACCCAGTGATATACCTGGAAGTAGCCGAACTGAAGCATCCAGACAAACAAACAGACAGACAGACAAACCAGCAGCCCTGTCTTGATACATCCAGGGCCAATATTAGATAAGAGGCCCCTGACAATACAAGAAAGCTGGGTCCTTTATCTTAAATTGCAGGTGTATAACCTATTTTTCACAAGTCTCCTGCATTTAGATAATGGTACAGGATCCGTTATCCAAAAAGCTCTGAATTATGGGATGGACCTCTCCCATAGACTCTATTTTAAAAACGTGATTTCCCTTCTTTCTGTAATAATAAAACAACACCTTGTAAGTGATCCCAAATAAGATATAATTAATCTTTTTTTATAACTTTTTTTTACATTATCACCCAGATCTCCCCCATTTATAGGTTGAGGCTAATGATTTTTCTGCCTTGCCCTATATCCGTCTTTGGCCCGCACTTATCATTTGTGCTTGACATATTATTTGTGGACCTGCAGTGATTCTGGGGAAAGCACTCAGCTTATCACAAGCAGTTCAGAGTTGACAGAGAGAAACACCAGCATAAGCACATGAAGCAAAAAAACAACATATTTGTACTATTTAAAAGAAACCAGTCGTAGTGTGTTATTATAAACGCTCATAGAGAGCAGCCAAAATACACACAGACAGATAACATCAACACACGCTTATAATATTCAGGGTAAATATATCATAGCGTGGGGACTGCCATGAGGGATAACATATCATGAATGATGAAGTAATAGCTCTTAGTGGCAGGTCATGTGTCTGTCAGACATAAACACCAGGGCTCCTATATTGCTAATGGGTGCATCAGTGAGTCAGTAGGGCACTATGTGACTTTCATTATGTAACAGACATGGGTAACCCTATTGATCAAGAGTCCCCAAAGAGTTGGGGAGCAACACAAACATGACAAAATAAGGACTGTGATTGGCTATTTGGTGGCCTTATGTGGGCTGGCAGACTACAGGAGGCTTTGTTTGGCAGTTTTTTATGCAACCAAAACTTGCCTCCAAGACAGAAATTCAAAAATAAACAAAAAACAGAGAAAGTCCCTTTGCTGTTCTCTTTCAAATTTATCTCCCAGTATTTGGAGGGGTCTGATCTGGATCAGAGCACCGATATTTATGAAAAGATTGTTTTCCTCAAAGAAAGGAGGAATAAAAAGATACCCCCTAGTACTGGTTATTCCAAAATTGATGACTACTACCTTCACCTTCAATAATTCACCAAACCTTTACACAAAAATCTTTGCTAAAGAATCATATGAGATGTGATTAAAGTATAAACTTAAAAAGATATGTGTAGTAAGTGGCTTGGAGTCTAATTCCAACCACTAACCATACAAGGTTACTATTTAGGAATAACGATTTTATAATACTGGTATTCCAAAAGGTTGTCACTACAGTGAAAACCAATTATTATTAATTAGTTTGTGGATCGTGACTTAATTGGAACTTTTATACAATTCAAGGAATTATGAATTAATTATTCCAAAATTCATTCTGAAAATTTATAATTGTTTCTAAAGTGCAGTGCAATAAATATGATTAAAAAGTTACCATAACCATAATTTAAATTGATTTTAAATTAATTTGAAGGTGAACAAATTCATCAGGTGATCAATATTAAAAAGAGATAAAACTGGCTAAATTCAAATGCATCAGCTCGTTCAGATTATGGACAATAGTTTAGGAAAATGAAGAAAAAGAGCGGTGAAGTTGTCCCAATAATTAACTGCCTAAAATTGGGGAAATTCAAAAATAAGCACTGGTTGGGGATCACTGCTCTAGATGTTATTGGTGGTTGCAGAATAGTGATGGGAGAATCTGGGGCGTTTCACTTCGCCAAAATTTCCCCAAATTTCTAGTAGAAATTTGTGAAACGTGAGTCTCGTTTTTGATGCCGGCGAATTTTTCACAAGGTGACATTTTCCTGCCATTTTGCAAATTTATTCGTTTATGTCGATTTATGGGAATTCGCCGCAAATTGGCCCCAGCTGAATAAATTAGCCTATCACTGTTGCAGAACCCAAAAGTAAAACTGAGGGTGAGATATGGGGTTTTTATAAAACTTTATTGGAATTCGCACTATTCTTTTTAGCAATACTAATATGACTCCTTAAAGTTATAAAGAGGGCCAAAAATAATAGGAGGTTATGTTCAAAACTTAAAGAGATACTGACACCTGAAATTAAATTCTTTTTACATCTATTATAATATTGGCTTTTTGAAAGCTACTTCTAACTTTGCCGTATGTTATTTGCATGATGCTTTTACATTACCTGTCTGATCCCCCATGTTCCTGTATGAGGGGGCTGCCATATTTGTGCAGCAGGAGTCCGTTAGCATTAGAAACTGTAACTAACAGGCTGAGATGGGAGACCCAGGTTGGCAAAGTCAGAGAGTCAGACAGTCAGGCTTAGGAACTTCAACTAACAATTATATACAAAAACAAACCTCTCCGCAAAAAATGATCAACATGACCTATAGGTAACATGTAATGTACATTCATATGTTAAAATTAATTTTTTTGTGTCAGTATCATTAAGCTGGCCATAGACATAACAATTATGATCTTTCTTGGAAAAGATCTTTCCAAGAATGAGTGTTTGTTACAATGTGTAGAAGCAATAGAATTCTACCTGTGTCTGACGATTCAGCTCTGCACAGTGGCGATGTTCGAAGGCACCCAATCAAAATTTTCCCTCCAGCCCTGTCGATGAGCTAACCGCTATCCAAGTCTTCTGCTGAAGACCGCTAGTTTCTCACCATACACGCACCGAATATCATCCGAAATTTTGTTTCCTAAGTTATTATCTGTGCGTCTATGGCCACATTTAGAGCTGCTCTATATAGTCCTACATTATTGATGAGTGAGCTGAATTGAACACCTGAGGAATCTGTGGTTTGGGCTCGTTCAGGTTTTATGTGAATCTTAACAGTCAGGGTTGGACAGAGCTGGAGGGACATCAGAAAAATACATGGTGGGCCCCCCTGATCCAGACCCACTCAGCACCGGAAACTCTGATTATTGCACCTTTATCTGCCCCTAGCAAGATTGCAGCTGCGACTTTAGAGTGCAGCCAAGGGATGTAGGGAGTTACAGCTTTTTGTGTGCCTCCTCAGGTCTCTGAGGAGGCAGTGCTGGTGAGCCCTGGACCCCAAGTTTAGGTTAGGGTGAGGGTCAGGTGCAGACTGCATTAAAACAAGTAGATAGAAGGGCTACCCTAAAACAGACTGTGGCTGACTTACAAATACTGGGCAGATGTGCACATGGGCAATAACCTATAGCAACCCCTCAGTTACTGGCCTTTATCAGTCAGTTGCAAGCTGAATAATGAAAGAGGCGCTCTGATTGGTTGCCATGTGTTACCACCTGGGGCAAATTTCCCTTTTAGTATTGCCACACCTCAACAGCCATGTACCCAGTGATAAAAATAGCAAAACTCAACTGGAGAGCCTGCAGTGCTATGCATCTCTGAATTAATACATTTGCTGTCCATTGGACTTTTGTTATTTTCATGATACATTTAGCCTGGACTAGGCAAATCCAGACCACTGTCAGATTGAGCACTAGACTAAACCAGAACAATCCTGTGTATGTATGTGTAACTTTATTTGTAAAGTGCTGTTAAAGAGCCGCAGCACTGTACAGTGCATAAAAGTACAATATATATATATATAAAAGTATACACGGGGAGACAAATCACATAATAAATATATACAGAATCATAGGACAAAGAGCTTAAGTGCTATGTGGTAAGCGACATAGTGGGAAGGAAGTCCCTGCCCCATAGAGCTTACAGTCTAAGTGGATGGGAGGTTAACATACAGGTACAAATTGGAGATGAAAAAGTGCACATGGTAAGGCATAGTCAGTTGGCGCAGGACTAGGCTACTGTTCTAGTGCTCCAAAAGATAGGCTCTTAGCAGCGCCGGACAGGGGTAGAGGGGTCCACAGCGCTAGTGCAAAGCACGCAAGTACACGCTCTGCACTAGAAGAGCCAAATTTCCGAGTTGAAAACCAGAAATTCGGCTCTTAGTTACCAGGAGTGGTATTTTTGTCGCCCCTGGTAACCAGAGCCCCCCTGTGACGAGTGCCTCAACTCACCTCATTGGCAGAGCGCCCCTGAGCGCCCCACAGCATTTTTGCCACCCCTTGTAACTAAGGCCCGAATTTCCATTTTTGAACCCGGGAATTCAGCTCTCCTAGTGCAGAGAGTGCAATTGTGCTCTCTGCACTAGTGACGTGGACCATCCCGACCCCCTCCTACGTTGAAAAGGTAAGTCCCGTCAGGAGGGGTGGGGGGCGGCAAAAGGAAGGCCACCTAAGGTGGCAAAATCGCTAGGATCACCCCTGTGCCCTGGGTTTTGCCCTAGACCACTAAACCAGTGGCACTTGTGTTTGCCCTGCTGATGATAGAAAAATACATAATCAACTGTTGAAGAATCTCTGGCACCATGTTGTATTGTTTTCTGTCTTCCTGAATTTGACAAAACCTAATTGTAGTGTATAACAGTATAACAGTAGCGTAATCATGATCTACCCAAGATCTAACTATTCTTAAAGTGGTGGTTCACCTTTATATGTTAACTTTTAGTATGTTATGGAATGGCTAATTCTAAGCAACTTTTCACTTGGTCCTCAGTTTTTCTTTTTTTATATAGTTTTTGAATTATTTGCCTTCTTGTTTTGACTCTTCTTACCTGTTTCTGGCCCTTTCCTATTCAAATTATAGTCTCTTATTCAAATCAATGCATGGTTGCTAGTGTAATTTGGACCCTAACCACCAGATTCCCAAAATTGCAAACTGGAGAGCTGCTGAATAAAAAGCTAAATAACTCAAAAACCACATATAATAAAAAATAAAAACTAACTGCGAATTGTCTCAGAATGTCACTCTCCGCATCAAACGAAAGGTTAATTTAAAGGTGAACAACCCCTTTCATTGTCTTCATTTCAGCATCGCATTACCAATCGCTGTCGGCAGTCAGTGAGTTATATTCCGTAACGCTGCCTTTGGAATGAAACTTTTTTTCACAGTTCAGCATGGCCGGAGGTAAATATTAACTTGTTTGTCTACGGCTGGCTCTCAACCTGACATGAACTGAATGGCTTTTGAATTATATAATTAAAACAGCTTATCCAAAGAATCACTTAAGCCAAAAATCCCTGTGCTCAGGGATAACTAAAGCAAAATGAAAGGCTGTCTTTTAATCAGAAAAATGCTGTTTAAAAATGAATTACATTCTTTAGCGCCGAACCAAAAGTACAAATTGATTTTATTAATCTGACAAGTCACAGGGCCATTCATGCTGAAAGGAAAGACTTTAGCTTTCTCACTGCGCACGTTAATATCTAACTGGGTTTTGTGAAAGAGGTAAGAAGTAAAATAACAGAATACAGTAAAAGTACTAAAAAAGTAACATTAAATATGAATCTTATTAGTGCAAGACACACACTTAGAGAATATTCATTGCATTCGGTTTATTTTTGTACCTTGCCTTTGCAAGATTTTTCAGATGAGTCTCTTTTTACTTTATGATGCTGCTGAGACATTACATTAGATACATTAAACACAGTGTCGGACTGGCCCACCAGAATACCAGGAAAACTCCCGGTGGGCCAAGGTTAAGAGGCTAAATAGATGGAATAATTGATTATAGTATGTAAAGAAAACAAACTAGGAGAATAGAGGTTGATTGAGGAGATGAAGAATATTAGTACTGAGAGTGGCCCCTGGTCTAAGGTTTTATAGTGGGCCCCTGGTCTAAGGTTTTTGGGTGGGCCCCTGGTGTCCCAGTCCGACACTGCCTAAACATCAGCATTGGACAGGCCTCTCAGATTACCAGAGGATCTCTGATGGAGAGAAAAAACCCAAAGAACCCAACCCAGGGCAACTACCATCAATCCTGGGTATTATCTACAGCACTTAGCACAGTCTACCAATAATCATTGTGAGGATGGGCTACGGTTCCCTTTTGGGTTCTAGGAGGCCTTGACTGACCCATATTGTACATCCATTTGTACCCAAACCTGACCCAAACCCAGTCACTGGGTACAGAAAAAAACAGTCCTTTAATGCCACTGGATATAAAATATAAAATCCTTATACTAACATTCAAAGCCCTTCACTCCTCTGCTCCTCACTACATCTCTTCTCTTGTCTCGCTATATGTTCCTGGTCATCTTATCCGCTCTTCTCAGAACCACCCTCTCTTTACACCACCCACACCCACTGCCACCTCTCGTCTCAAACCCTTCTATCTTGCTGCTCCTTACCTCTGGAATTCCATCCCTGAATTCCTCCGTAAGGAATCCTGTCCCAATCTTTTCAAAAAAAAAAAAAACTAAGAGCCAGGGTTGGACTGGGCTGGCGGGACACTGGGAAAAAAACCCAGTAGGTCCAGATCCGCTTCTCAAACGATTTTCGTGCATACCTTGCGTCGCATGCATAACACAGATGCGGTGCTGGTCCTGGAGCAGCAGGGCCCCCAATGTCCGATGCTGGTCGACGGGGTATATACTGTAAGCGTCAGACTGGGTGTCCATGGTCCATCGGGGCTGCTGCCCCAGGGGTCCCCACACCCCCTCAGTGGCCCCCACTGCCCATTCGCTCATCTTCACGTGCACCTAGACTTCACCAATCGGGGAAGGGAAGGCAGCATGGGGAATGACAGGTAGAGATCAGGTCTAAACTGGCAGGGTTTATTCCAGATGCCCCACTGGCCCAGTCCGACCCTGGAGTAGTTTTTTTGTCTACTGACAATATTTGTCCTGTCCCACAACTGAACGACAGTAACCCCAATGTCTGTACTTTGCTCCTGTCTGTAAAATCTTTGTGTGGCAGTGGGTAAAATGTCAAAGCCAGAATGCAAGGTATTACAAAATTCCTTGCATTTTAATAAAAGGGGGTGTTCACCTTTAAATTAACTTTTAGTATGATGAATGGTGATATTCTGGGACAAATTGCCACTGGTTCGTGTTTTGTATCAGTTGTTTTTTGAGTAATTAGGCTTTTTATTCAGAAGCTCTCTAGTTTGCAGTTTCAACAATCCAGTTGCTAGGGTCCAAATCACACAAGCAACCATGCAATGATTTGAATAAGAGACTGAAACAGGGGACTATTAGGGCCTATGACCTACTAGTTCCATTACTAGACTGAAATAAGAATGGGAGAGAGCCTGAACAGAAAGATGAGTAATAAAAAGTAGTAAATGTAGTGTTTTAGATGGGATCAGTGCCCCCCCCCCCCATATGAAAGCTGGAAATAATCAGAAGAAGAAGGCAAATAATTCAAAAAGAAAAAAATGAAGATGAAGGCCAATTGAAAAGTTGCTTACAATGAGCCATTTTATAACATAATAAAAGTTAACTTGAATGTGAACCACCCATTTAAATGACTGGGGGAATAGAAAAGAATATTATAGGACACAGCAGAGGACACTAATAACCACATGTTAATGGATGTATAAACAATTTCATTTCAAGTCATGGGAGTTTCTGATTCAAATCAGCTTTATATATGAACCAGACGAGAGATGTCCAATATGTAGAAAAGTTCAAGTACAGGTCCACAGGCAATCACCAGGGGTTTGCTGTCAATGGTTCCCATCTGTATGCTTGCTGGCTTTGGTAATGCTTCTGGTGGAAACTCCAGTCGGTGCAGGGGACGCTGGTTTTCTGCGATAGTTGCACTTTGGGGCAGATTTATCAAGGGTCGAATGGTCGAAGACTTTTAGGGCTAGGCCAGACGGGGAGATTCGGGGGCATTTTGTCATCTGGCGACTTCTCGCCGCGACTTGTAGCCCCCGAACCTCCCGAATAGCCAAGTCCTGGGGCGCACCGGCGTTGCTTGAGTCCAAATTGACTCGCGAGGCAAGATAATACAGATAATAACTGTATTCCCTTTAAACACCCACGTATGATATATAGAAAACCAATCA
>CM044437.1:137877062-137887125 GCA_024363595.1 Xenopus borealis
AAAACTGTCTGTTTTCAATACTATATGGCAAGTGGGTAGTTTTGCAGCTCTGTTCTAAGTTTTAAAATTGTTGGAGTGCCCTCCATTTACCAATATAGACTCTATTTTATCCAAATAATTTTTTTTTTAATTTTTTTAATGATTTCCTTTTTCTCTGTAATAATAAAATAGTATCTTGTACTTGATCCCAACTAAAGCTGGCCACACACTATAAGATCTGCAACCTTTCCATAATATGTCCACCAACTGCAGGGAGATATTAGTTTATGCAGGGCGCAGACAGGCTGTAGGACTGCATCAACTAACTGATGTGGTCCTTAATAGCAGGAAAATTTTGAAAAAGTAACAAAAATTAAAAAAACGGAAGCCCCCATACACAGGCAGATAAGCTGCTGAATCAGTCTAATGGACCAATATCAGCAGCTTTAATCTGCCTGTGTATGGCTACCCTAAGATATTATTGAGATATTATTAATCTTACTGGAAGCAAAACCAGCCTACTGAGTTTATCTAATGTGTACATGATTTCCTAGTAGACTTAAGATATGAAGACCCAAATACGACCATGAAGATTCTCATTCATCCAGGTCATGGTATATTTAACAAAAGTAACTCAAAGCAACTGGACTTGCTGAGAAATTTTAATGAAGACGTTTCACTGCTCATCCGAGCAGTTTCTTCAGTTCAACTGACTGGAACTCTCACAAGTACCACCTGTTTTCTAGGAGTTGCACATTGGTAATCCTATCACAGTAACTACACAGAATCAACACCTCTCTGAAGAGTTACCATGTGCCGTTGTGATTGGATTGTTGGAAGAGTCTGTGTGCCGAGAACTCCCCACACCAATCAGTTGAACTGAAGAAGCGAGTCTCCCTTAAAATTTCTCAGCAAGTCCAGTTGCTTTTAGTTACTTTTGTTAAATAAAGATCCAAATAATGGAAACCCCAGGTCTTGAGCATTCTGGATAACAGGTCCCATACCTATACTGGAACCAAAATATGCTTGTTGTGCAGTCAGGATTCCTGCACTGAAACATGGAGTCTGGAGATGCACTTCGGCATACAAGCCAGTGCTGTCTGCATCCCAGGACTAATGCATGATAACAAGTAGTCTGTAGCCTGCATTGCTGCTCAGAAGCAAGCTCAGACTGTAGTATAGAAGCCAGTGCAGTTTGTAACCCTGGAATGAAGCATAGTCATGCATGTAGGCTGCAGCCCTAGACTGAATTCATAGTAACCAATGCAGTCTTGGAATGAAGCATAAAAGCTTTTTTGTTTATCATCATCATCAATATCATCATTTCCTCATATAGTGCCTCATATAGTGCCGGTAAAGCCCAGCAAGTTATACAGTGCTTTACATGAATGAAGCTTAATATGCAACCACTTTAGCATCTTTGTATGTCACAAAAGGGTTTTATTGCTCCTATAAACTCACTACAGTCTGTTAAAATAGAACCAAACCCTTATTAATAAAAATCCCTATCCCCCCTACACTATATAGACCCCCCAGCCTAGGTGTAAACTTTGATAATTGCCCCTAAGTCTTTACTTACCTCTCTTTGCAGATTCAGCGCAGCGGAGCTCACAGGCTCCATCTTCAGCTCTTCATTCTTCTTTGTGAAGTAAGCTCCATATCGGTGCATGCGTAGTTGCAGCAATCTTCCTGTATCTGACAACTGCACATGTGCCGAAAGTGGTGAAAATTGCCTATCTACTATAACCTGACGTAGTCAACTCTGGCGAAGTGAGTAACGTTCATAAAAAATTAAAATTTTGTAAATTTGAGAATTTTGGCCACCTTCGCCAGTTGCACTAAGCTATATCGCTGGCGAATTTCCCCCATGCCTTAAGCTACTAAAAAATGCATTATCCTTTAAACAAAACAGGGATTTTATGTCCATATAGGAGCAGTGGCCAGCTCCCTGATGTAGCTCCCGCCCTTTTCAACTATAGTCAGGTGATCCCACTGGTGGCCAATAAAAGGGCAACCATGTTTGGGAGTTTTAACCTTGAAAGCAGCAAGTAAGTTGCAGGTAAAATGTTGTCCTTGTGTAAAATGTATAATGAAGTAATAGAATTCTTAATGAATCAGACGCAATTTGAGAGAAGGACTAGCCAGATATGGGATGACATTACGTATATTGACTTTATATTGACTTTAAATATATTGTAATATATGGACAAACAATGGCTTAAAGGGTAAGCCATTTTTAGTAGCTGTATGCACAAAAAGTCTAAATTTCCTAAATATATTGCTAATGGGTTGAGTGAAAAGGACCTCTATAGCAGGGACCTGAGAAATAATAACATTGCAGATTCTGCAGATAGCTTCTTAAGTGCTCGACTGAGGACCTACAAGAAACAAGGGGAAAGGTGGTTGAGTCCAAGAGAGACTCTAGAACAATGACTGCAGTGTGGCTTGGACCATGTCAGACTAGAGAACACAACTCCTAAGATTAAATTATGGCCCAGCCTGATGCAGTTTAGTAAAAGTACCTTTCTAAAGGGGCTTGCTAAAGAAACTGTAGGCCCTGCACAACCACCATTAATTAGGACAAACCTGTTTATAAGGGGAGAATTTGTATGCTAGATACATTGTTCATTTAAATCAGCTTGCTTGCATGTGCTTCTGTTATTAAACTGTATTTTATATAGCGACCAGTTACCCAGGACAATCTTATATCTTGAAACTGGTTTCTCATTTCAACCATCAAGCCTGCTCAGATTACCCAACACACTATGTCATGTGCCTTGCAGTCCAACAGGATTAGGCAGGAGAAGGCCAAGCGAACTAGAGAAGACAAGTCAAAACAAAATAGTGTTTAGGGTACGTCACTCATGCCATTGCTAAGTAAGGGCTGATCATTCTTGTCTGGGCTCCAGGAGGTTTAACAAATAAAGATGAGGCAGGTGGTGCTTCGTTACTTGGTCTCTTAGGTCTCATTATAAAGTATTTCAGTTCCTCCCTCCCCCTTTACTTTTGGAAGGATTGGGTGCCAGTCTTAAACCTTTTAATTGGATTCATCATGGAGAGAAGATGCAGTTAATAAGCATTTGGGTAGGTTTTAATGGACAATGTAGATGGGAAGGCATGATGGTTACTGATGCATTGCATTGTCATCCAGGATCACCCCAAATGCCCATAAATCAGACATTGAGAGGGATGAAGTTGTACTTACTCAGAACCACATGGACACCAATAGGAATTTGTAATATCAAAGATATAGTGGAAGAGATAAAATCTGATGTTTAGATCCACATTGTGGGCAAATCAAGGGTTAGAAAGGATTATAAAAAAAAAAGTACATTTTTAAAATGGCAGTTGTCCAATACCTACGAAGAAACATTTCTCTGCTTTCATGAACAAATGTGCCCTTAAATGGCATGTAAAGGCAAAAAAATAAAATCCCATTTTTACTTTTTTTTAATGAAAAAGAAATCTATCTCCAATATACTTTAATTAAAAAACGTGTACCATTTTTATAAGAGACCTGACTGTATGCAGTGAAATTCTCCCTTCATTTACTGCTTTGGATAGGAATTGTGAGATGGTCCCTAACTGCTAAGCAGGGAAACTATCATACTTATGAACAGCAGGGGGAGCCGTCACCTTACTTCCCAGCCATGCAGAACTCAAGCAGCTTTGTTTTTTTCCCTGTTTTGATCATTTATGACGATCCCTAAGAAGTCCGGATCACACTGAGCATGTGCACAGTCTTGGTCTTGCAAAGTTATATAACAAAGTTACAAGATGACAGCCCCCTGTGGCCAACTTTGAAAGCATAAATCATTTGTTTGATTAGGCTTGTGGTGCAGTAAGTCCATGTTTATGTTTTGTATACAAAATACAGCATTCTAGCTTTATTCTACTTTACACTTTCCTTGCCCTTTAACATTACTCAACAACTGATCATCGAATGAACAAGTTGATAAACATACATTAACATTCTGTATTACTTGTCCTTTAAAACCATATGCAAGGAAACATTTACCACAATTTATATACCCTAAAGCAATGATCTCCAACTGGCTGCTCACCAATTCCTTGGATGTTGCTCCCAGTGGCCCAGGTGCTTATTTTTTAATTCCTGGCTTATTTGCAAGTTTTAGATACATAAAAACCATATTTATTGCCAAACAGCAAACAGAGCTTCCTTTAGGGCAGTGGCTGATGGGGAGATTCACTGCCCACAGTTATTTATGCAAGACTGTGAGTGACAAATCTCCCAAAAATGCATCTCCATTGGAAATAACAAAAATTGCTGGCGGTAAAACCAACATATTGTCAAGTCACCCGAGGTTTCCTCCCAAGGCACTTCAGAAGAATGAAGTGATGGGATGGTTTTCCCACCAGCAAATATTTCCAATGGAGATGTATTCCTGGGAGATTTGTTGCCCACAGTTGAGCATTTTTATACTGCCTGTCCACATAGGGACTACCAAATGGCCAATCATTGGCATTATATTTGGCATGCCAATGAACTTTTTTCATGCTTGTTTTGCTCCCTGAATTTTTTCACATTTGAATGTTGCCTTTTATATATGATTCCATATTGGTGTCTACCCGCTAATGTCTAATGTCTGCAGAGCACATCACCTTGGGTTGTCCATGGGATACATTATGTAACCACCAGAAGAAGAATGTGTTTTTAATGTTATGTAATACTAGGAGATTATCAGCTGCTACTTGTAAACAGAAATAGGTGTCATTGTTTCCACTGGGAATATAATACTTTCCTTATAGAGCACAATAAGACTTTTACATAAGCCCTTGGGTCGGAAAAATGGCTGTAAAGTATTTCAATGAAAACCCACTGAGCAAATGACAAAGCGCCAGGCTTCACAGCCAAATACAAAGCTCCGTTCACATATCCTATTGATATCATCCCATTTTGGTGTTTCTTCATTCGCTGCTGTTATCTAATGTCTGCAGAGCATATCACCTTGGGTTGTCCATGAGATACATTATGCAACCCACGGGGGCCGTTGAAATGGTTATGTCACACTAGAAGATTATCAGTTGCTCCTTGTCAATGGATAGAAATAGGTGTCATTGTTTCCACCTTGATATAAAAGAAAACATTCCTCGTTCCCCTTTCTTGCCAGCAACAAGATCGTGAGATATAAGCCCAAGAGTCTAAAAACCGCAAAGGATATGAGTGTTGGCCTTCTTAGTAGATTTATTGAATTAGTTGCTGAACTTGTTGTGAGCTAATGTAATTTTAGGGATATCTGTGAAGGTTCTCATTCATCCAGGTCATGATTTATCCAGGGCCGGTCGTACCAAGTGCGGGGCCCAATTGGAACCATTTTGGTGGGGCCCCCTAGAAGGAACTCTGCTGTCAGTCTCAGGGTCACAGAGCTGGATGGGCAAATAGTGGCTGCTTTCCCCCTCTGTCCAAGTGATGTAAAGTGCAAATTTAGGCTACCACTGTAAACTGTGTGTGTGCAGCACCATGGATTATATATACAACATTTATGTATTTCACTTGTTATTTTGGCCAATGGGGTTTGGGGTGGGCTGGTTGAATTGGGTTTGGAGTGGGCTGGGCCAATCAGGTTCAGCTGTGGCCTGGGTCAATCAGGTTTGAGCGGGCTGGCTACTGGGGAATTAAGGGAATAGGAATCAGAGCTCGCACTGGAGCGGGGCCCCCATAAGTGCGGGGCCCAATTGGGCCAAATTGGTCCAATGTGCTTAAGACCGGCCCTGGATTTATCTATAGTAATACATCAACTGGACTTGATGTATTTTCTTTTTCCTTGAAGGTGTTTCACTAGTCAATCTACTGGCTTTCCCAGTTCAGAATGACCTGTACAAAAGTGGTTATATAACCTAGAATCTTACTCTCATCGGCATAATCTATTTAGTAAAAGTAGCATGGGTTCAGAGACCTCATGGAGATTAGGTGTTGATGGTATTAGCATGATTTGAGCTATGAGGTGTTACTAAAACATCCAGGTTATTGGTCAACCCTTTTGAAATATAAAGGAACTAAAATGTTCTGAAAGCTTGCTATGATTATATTAATTATCCAATAAAGGTATCACCTTTATACCATTTTGTTATTTTTTATTTCAAAAGGGTTGACCAATAACATTTTTACTGGCTAACACGGTACAGCAACTTTACCTGCTAAAGCATCCAGGGAGAGGTGCTTAAACAGCATTGTATGTGGCAGACAATAAGTGTCGCCCCCCTCCCCCCGTGTGCCTCTCTTCAATCTTCTTTTTTTCCGTTTTCACACGTTTAGCTTCTTTGACCCCTCTTTTGAACCAATCCTCTTCCCTGTCCAGAATGTCAATAAACATTTTCTTGCATTGCCCTCCCTCATGCCAAAATGGTTGTGCCTTACGCAGGTGCCTCTGATACCTATCCTTAGTTTGGCCCTTTCTATATAACCCACTTAGTACTCTCTGTTCTGACACCATCAGAGGGAGATGAGTGGCAACAAGAAGAGGATTTCTATACAGTGATGTTCAACAATTAAATGGAATTTCCTGAGCAGTCCCAAGCCCTACAAGTACTGGTTCTCATTGAGTTATATAGTTACATACAGTTCATAAGTTTGCCTATACCCCAGCAGAATTTATGATTTCTTAACCATTTTTAAGAGAAAGTTTTGGTGTTATCATTTATATTCTCTGAGAGAATAATGAATTAATAATGACCAAATGAATTTGTACATCTGATCAATTTTTCACTTAATGAATCCACAGGAATGATTTGACAAATCACATACAAAGGTGTTTTATATTATACATGGTTTTTATTTCTCACACAATAATAGGTACAAATTCTTAATCGTATATTTTGTTACACCAATATTATTTCCTTTTCACTAAACTTTGGATGGTGCAACGTTTAGAACTCTCTTGGTGGTTCCTTCCTTTTGGGAAATTGTTTTGTAACTTTTATAGAGTTGTCAGCACATCCAAAGGTGTTTGGAATTAAATGTGACATTGGTACTAGGTTAGATGGTGTGGACATTTGAAAAGAATTGAATTTTCAATGTAGACACATACAGAGCATCATGAATTGACACCAAAATACCTCATTCTGGGAAGGCTAATAAATGTGAAAACACTGAACATTTAGGGGCCGGATTTACTAAAGGAAATTCGATCTTTTGCAAATTCGATCGAATCAAATAGATCGAATAAAATTCTATTTGACTATTCGATTATTGGATGGTAAAAGAGCTTGCACTCTAAATTTAAATTCGACTACCTAGTTTGCCAGATTAAAGTTACCGAATTGTAATAGAAGCCTATGGGAATCCCCCATAGGCTTTTTTTTCCCATTACCTGTTCGAATTGAAATCCTACGATCGAACGCTTCAATCGTTCGAATCGTGAAATCGAATAGCGCTCAAAACGAATGAATTTTTCATACATCCAATACATCAACAATTTTTGAATTCAATAAAATTGAATTCAAAAATTGTATTTTTGGCGAATTCGAGGGCTTTTGGCCCTCGAATTAGTGAATAATGATAAATCTGCCCCTTAGAGGCACAAAGAGGAGTTTTTTTAAAACTTCCATGAACACGAAATTTGACCAATCCAAAAAATTTTTTTTTCCTAAACTTGGGTGAATGGGATCGACCCGAAAACTCAAGTTTTAAAAACTCAATTTGAGTTTTTTCTCCAAAGAAAACTGAATTTAAGAATTTCAAGAAGGCTGCAAACAATTCGAAAATTGATTGGATGTCTCCTATTGACTAAAACAAAGCAATTTGGTAGGTTTTAGCTGGCAAATATTCAAATTCCAGTTATTAAAGAGCCAGTGTATGATAAATCTCAAAAATCGCATTTGACAATTTTGGCCAAAAAAAACTCAAAAATTTTAATTCGAATTTACAGTTCCACCCTTGATAAATCTGCCCCATACAGTATAAACTTGTGTGCGTGTGTTATATATCAAGTTTTATGACATGTCACAGATCTGCTTAGCAGAGTTCCTTTTTATCTCTGCGTATTTTTTCTGCTGATAACTCCCATTAGATAAGCGTTTATGGAAATGCCCTCATCATATTAGGTCGCTGTACAGAGCGGTGACATCACCAATAAGCCGCAAGGCATTCCATTGTGGCACACCTCTTCTTACACGGCAGCTTATTGCTTGTGGAATTTAAACAGTTGCCTGTTTGTGACATATTTAGTAGATGCCATACATGGTGTTTTTCTCTAAGAAGCCACAGTCCTTTTATTTGCACCAACTGATTATTATTTCAGGCCATTTAAAGAAGCAGCTTAAGGTGGCCATACACGAAGAGATCCGCTAGTTTGGCGATGTTGCCAAACGAGCGGATCTCTCCCCGATATGCCCACCTTGAGGTGGGCGATATCGGGATGATCCGATCGTGGGCCCTAGGGCCCAACGTTCGGATCAGTATGGGCGGTTGGATCGCGGGACCGCAGGCTTTATCTGCCCGTGTATGGCCACCTTTACAAAAAAATCATATCAAAGTGGGGGGAGACAGATACAAATGGGGGTTGTTTCATGTTAATTCAAACAGATCTACCGGCAGAATGCAAACATTATACAAACTTTCAGGGACCATGTGATTTCCTATGACCTATAGTTGAATTACATAGTTAAACAGTTAAGTTTGGTTGAAAAAGAACCAAAGTCCATCATGGTCAACCTCTCTAAGTGAACCCCAGTGCAAATATAAGCCTAAATGGGTTGGAAGCATTTCCTCAGAATTCTACTTCATGCCTACCAGTTATGCTAAGGTGGAAGATAAAGGTTCTCACTATAGAGAACTTTTTAGTTACTGAAGTAATAGGTTGCACGCATTCTGAATACATTATCTTTGTCCAAGGAATGTCACCATAAATCCAGAAAAAGTAGTTGGTGGGGGGAATCATTGCATGAGTACTTGTCTCCACCTAATTATCACCTGTCTTCTACATATCTTAAGGGTCATACAGAACTTTACTATATTTTCTCTTAAACAAAATCTGTTGAAACCCTTCCATGACTGTCCTATAGACCTTTTGGCTTTTCTTCTAAGAATAAGACTAATAATTGAATGGTTTGCATGTTCAGAGAGGATTTATAAAAGACCCAAAACCTCAAAACCTCTCAGATATGACAGGTATTTGATAATGCCCCTCAGTGCTGCCTATAGCTGACAAGAAAATTTAGAGTCCTCATGCAAAATATGGGAGGGTTTTCAGCATGTTCGCTGTAAAGTTTACATTTTTGTTTTGGGAAAGTTAGAAAAGCAAAGGTGTTGGCTTCAATTATGGGTGAGTGAAAGAATGGTTGGCAAAACACTCATGGATTGGCCTTACATGGCCCTGGCATGTGTTTTTTTTTCTCTTCAGGATGGTAAGTTTCATCTATACACTGACTATTGGTGCCTCAACAGAAACATGGTAAATAAATTGCTACCTCCTGCCCCCGATATAATAAATATTCAATAAACTGAAATCTTTGTTTAGCTATTAATGTCATATCCCATGATATGGTAGGAAAATGTGTGATGATTTATTCAGACTGAATTCAGGTGTCTGAGCATCGTCTTCATGTTTGTGAGGTCTAGCTCTACCTCACATAATACCAACTTGAAATCAGCACCTTTGAAGACACATTAGTTTCCATGAATTTGTGGTAAGTAACAGTCTGGTTTGGAAATGTATCCTACTTCAAACAGAACTACATCGTCATTTCTTAGTTGGCATTAAGGGGATTTTCCATCTCAGTAAACCCATCTCCAAACGAAATAAAATGGTAGTAGAAACTAGAATTTTACGGTTTTGATATAAGCAAATATAACTCGACTATGCCACCCTGAATTGGCTTTTTATGCAGAAGTGGATGCCTTGGATGTGGGTGCCATTCTAACAAATTGCATCCTTGCTCGGTTTCACCTAAAACATTTTCCCAAAAAGCTATTTGTGTTTTTGATGTCTACAACGTGTCCACAGTGATTTAGGAAAATTAAGTTTTTATTTGTGCTAATAGAGCATGAAGTTAGAGTGCTCTCACCCACATACAGTGGTGTGAAAAACTATTTGCCCCCTTCCTGATTTCTTATTCTTTTGCA
>CM044437.1:137889242-137899297 GCA_024363595.1 Xenopus borealis
GGCAAATAGTTTTTCACACCACTGTAGGTATGTTCAATCATCCGTTGTGATGGCAGGTGCTCACTACTAAGTCTCAAGCCTGCACCTGGAGATGTATTCATATGTAGATTGAGGAATTAGTCGCACACTCTCCGTTGCAAAATAGTGAATACCTTTATTTCGCCTTCCAAAGCAAGGCAGACAACGTTTCGGACCTCTCTGGGCCCTTTTTCAAGCCCTTGGAAGGCGAAATAAATGTATTTTGCAACAGAGAGTGTGTGACTAATTCTTCAATCTACATAGTTGTGCTAATAGAGCTGATAATAAGGTTGTGTGCTGGTTTGTTATTGTTCTGTGGCCTAAACACAAGACACATGCACTTCCAGTACTGCCTGCAGGCCAATCGATTGATGGTAGCACTGATGAATTCTCAAGCTCAAATCAATGGCAATGTGCATGGGAGGCATAATGTAGTTAGAATTGTGCCTGGTTTACTTGTTCAATACTTAAAACTCACAATGGGCAGATACATTATTTATCAAAGAGTGGAATAAAGATTGGTATGGGACAACAGAGGGAAATGTCATAGCTCTTTATTAACATATATAAATTGCTTTAGTTGCATGCTCCTTGCAGCCTGTGTGTAGCTTCTGTTCAGTCCGCTTTGATGGATTTCCACTTGCCAGGGGCACTGTAAGCAAGAGAGCTCTGGAATAAACACCATTGAGAAGGTGTTAGTTTAAAGGTTAATTTAATGTGTTGTATCTACACACCCAAGTGACTTGCACCTATTCAATTTTCCTGCTCACCTACCATTGGCTGCACACACCCTCCATCTATAAATGGCTGAAGAGGCTACGACTAAGTGATAGAGTAGTTGACCTGGGTTTGGGGGTTAATAGGAACCAATAACAACATGGAGACTATCATTTCTGTAGCCATGTTAAGCAGCGCTGTCTGTTGTCACCTGCTAATGTGCCATTCCTGTGAAGAGAAGCCATCAGGAAAATGGCCAGATATGCTTAACACCTCTATTAAAATGAGGCACTAAGCCTTTTCAGTGAGTCACCACTCCAAAATCACTTTTCCAACAGGATTGTCACTTTTAAAAAAGTTGCAAAGGCTGAAACATTGGATGTAAAGCCAACCAGAAAGCCAGCCAAAGTGAGGGTTTACTGCTTTGCACTAAATGTAATATTTCCGGGGTGTTCATGAAAAAAAGTAAATAGTTATTGTGACAACACATCACACGCACTTCCATTCAAAAAGTTACACAAATGGTCAGCAATGTTCGCCTGACCCACAAGTGCACCAACAGTGTTTGACAGGAGTTTATGGGGTCCACTGGCCAACCTGAACACAAAGAGCCCCCTGCAAAGTCTGGCACACTCAGAGGCAATTTGAGAGTAGGCCTGGCCAGATATAGGATTACTCTGAAGTAGTTGGCCAGCTTAAATATATTGCAATATATGGACAAACAACCCCTGTTTTGTTCAAAGGGTAAATGCCCGATATGCCACTAACTGGCAGGGCTATATCGGGGTAATGCGAACGTTCAGCCCTATGGCCAAACGATCGAATTACGAGAAGTGCAATGGACTTCCGACGGGTTGGTCGGAAGAAAATCCGACCTTCTCGATTGATATAGTGTCCAGATATCGGTTGGTAAGACCAGTCGGAAGTCCCCATACATGGGCAGATAAGCTGTCAAATCGGTCTAAACAACCAATATCGGCAGGTTAATCTGCCCATGTATGGCCATCTTAAAGAACAAGTAAACGTTTTTTTTTTTCTATCACTAAATTTGCTCTAAACAGCCCCTCAAATTAATGTACCTTAGTCCCTGCTGCAAGTCTGCTGTGGTTTCTGTGTTATCAGCAGCTTGTTTCACCTTCTTCCTGGTGCAGAGTGAAACCCAGCCCCTTAGCTTTCTGAGCTGACCTTATATCTTGGACTAGTCCAGGAGATCATTTGCATACTATGACATAGCAGAGACCAGTGTGTGTAGCAGCTTTTGCTTGGGGAAACTAGCTTACTAATGCACACACTGGCTCCCTCTTCCTCTCTATTGTGGAACAGCAGCAAATGGACAGCTCAGTAAACTAAGGGGCTGGGCTTCACTCTGCACCAGGAAGAAGGTGAAACAAACTGCTGATAACACAGAAACCAGAGCAGACTTGCAGCAGGTACTAAGGTACATTAATCTGGGGGGCTGTTTAGAGCAAATTTACAGAAAGAAAAAGAAAAACATTTACTTTTCCTTTAAGGCATTTTTTAGTAGCTGTATGCACAAAATGTCTCAATGTCTTAAATATATCGATAATGGCTTGAGTGCAGAGGGCCTCTTGTATTTGTCTATATGTATTTTGTGGTCACAGCCTCATTACACCCCTGCATAATATTTTTAAAAAATAGTGGTGAGCACAACTTTCCCTTGTTTGTATAAGAAAGCATTGACCATCTCAAGTTAACCTCCAGAGAACTGTGACCACTGTAGGCTATGTATTGAAGAAGTTTGAGGCTGTGGCACTGTACTAATCTTTCTGGACATGGACCTAAGTTAAAACTGATAAAAGATTGCATAGAACATTTGTTTGAATTGAGGAGAAAGAACGGATTCAAGATTTCAGTTGATCGTCAGACTTAAGGCACAACACCTTAAAAACACATCATCCATCACCAACTGAAAGTAGGCTTTATGGTAGGAGATCAGGAAGACCTCACTCCTGGGATACTGTCCTGTGGAAAGTGAAAATGAAATACAAGCTTTTTGGTAAAGCATCTCTGCTTATAAGGGGAAAAAAATGAAGCCTCCAAAGTATAGAACCCCATCCCTAGCCACGCTGGCTCACAGATGTTTTGGGGTTGCTTTGCTGTCCATGGAACTGGGTGTCTTATGTCTGTGAATGGCATTGTGATATTTTCAAGTGAAAAATGAAACCCTATATCAGAAAGCTAGTGTCTGTTCATGATCATGGGGCTTCTAGTAGTACCATCACTTCAACCAGAACCTAGGAAAGGTATAAGACAAAACGCTGGCCTGTTCTGCTGTGGCCATATCTAAATCCCACTGATCACTTGTGGAGACATCTACAAAAACTGCAGTTAGGGGTGGTGACACATGCTAAGATTCGGTAGATTTAGTCGCCTGGTGACGAATTGCTTCTTCTTCTGGCGACTAATGTCCCCGAAAAGCCTTCCCGTCAGCTAGAATCTTAATTGCCTCGCAAGTAAACTTTAGGGAACTTTGGAATGCGCAGCTCTACGGGTGCCATCCCGCTGGCGGTTTACATTCTAGCTGGTGGGAAGGTTTTTCAGGAAGATCAGTGGCCCGAAGAGGAGGCGATTTGTCATTGGGCGACTTAAATCTCCCCAAATCTTAGCATGCGTCACCACTCTAAGAGAAGACAAATCTGAGAGAACTGGATCAGCTGGCAAAACGGAGTGTCCAAATTATCAGAAGAGAAATGTAGAAAGCTTGTTTATCACTATAGTGCATCAGTTGGCTTCAGTTACTGTTTTCAATGGGGGATGCTACCAAATATAAATGTAATAAAGTTCTCTTGGTAAAAACATGGGATGGTGGACACCAGGTTTTGTCAAGATTATTTTGTAGTAAATCCATTTACAGTAATTTGTGATTTATTTGAAAAAGTGCTAGCATTTTTGGCCACCTCTGAAATACTGTTGTCAGAGCTGTGACCTCAGGTGGAGTTTTTCCATGAATAAATAATTAATGCAAAATAATATAGTGGGGGATCAGGTCAAAATGTGTGTTGCTTTGCAGTGGAGCCACATATTTATATTTTACGCAATGCCCAGTTACAACTGATGAATAGGGAATTGTAAAATAAGATTTATATGTAATATCTGCACTATGGACAGTTGATTGATGCTCTTGAACCCCAAGAAACGGCGGCAGGTCTGTCTGCACTACCAGCCTTAAATAAAATCTACTTATTAAATACTGGAACCCTGACAAAAATGAGTGGCCCTAATTTAGTGATGACTCGAGTGACTAACCCTTAAAACTATTTCAGTCCTATTTTCATAGCTTCTCCAGCACCTGTGTCCTTCTGTAGTCTGATCCTGTTGGACTGAGAAGCACACGGAATAGCATGTTGCTGGGTAATATGAGCAGTCTCAATGTCTGACATGAGAAGCCTGTTCTGAGATAAATATGCTCCTACTGGGCAATTGGCCCCCATATAAAAGGTATCTTAATAATAGTACAACATTCAAGGGAAACGTTAGAGCAAATACCATGGCATGTATTTCTAATGGGATTTGACTGATAAAGGGCCAGGCATGATTATAAACCATTTTCTTTTTAACTTTTCCCAATGTATTGTTTATGCTACAGTGCACACTCCCTTATGTATACATAGAAGTGGCAGCTGCCATATACATTTAATGAAGAAAGCATCACCACTCTTTACAAGGGTATAGTTTGTACCTGTTTAAAAAACCCATGGAAAATAATGAGAAATACATTTTAGTCTTAGACTGGTTGCTGTGGGCTATGGTAGTAGTGCTAGCATGCACCTACTGTTTGCCTAGCCAGGGCTGCCATCAGATATCATGGAGACCCCCTCGCCCCCCCCTTCCCCACCCATCAGGCTACACGGGCACAAGTGCTAAAACATTTAAGGCCCACCTACAAGTTAAATTTTAGAAAATGGTGGCCATGGAGGACCCCCCTACAAGTTATTAAAACATTAGTGGCCAGGACCCCACCCTACAAGATCTATTAAAAAAACTGGTGGAGAGGGCCCATGTAAGTTTTATCAAATAAAAATGGTGGCCAGGACCCCTACAGGTTATATATAAAAATGGTGGCCAGGACACCTACAGGTTATATAAAAAAATTGGTGGCCAGGGCCCCTACAAGTTATATACAAAAAATTGGTGGCCAGGGCTCCTACAAGTTATATTAAAAATTGGTGGCCAGGGCCCCTGTATTTATTTTTTTAAAATGCGTACTTACCTCAGCTGCAGAGTTTGGGGAACTCAGGTGTCTGTGTCTTCAGCTTTCCTGTACTCTAATTTGCCAGTGAAGTGTAAGTCCTGGTAATCGTTGTGTATCCCCCACGGAATACACAATAGTAATGCCATATGGGGATTGGATAAGCTGGAGGGGAGGTTCAGACTTCACCCATCCAATCACCATGGGGCTTAACCGCAGAACAGTTAGAAGATGCAGGCTCTCACCCACTCTCCCATCCAAAGCCCCAGCTAAGCATAGCCAGCATAGCCAGCTTTCCAAGTGAGTGCAGCATGGCCGGGGCCCCCTTAAGACCTAAAACTGTTGGGACAACGCTACCCCCCTGTTCCCCCTGAACTGGCTATGATGTCAACACTACATTATGGCATCGCCACATTATACAGAATATCTATATAATGAGAAACAATATCAGTGAATGAATCATTTACTGCAATGAAGTAAAGAGGCATCGGGGGGAGTCTGAAATTTCACCCTTTGATAAATATGCCTTTAAAAATCCCATAGAAATGAATGGAGAGCTGCGGAATTTCCCTCTAGTGGCGGAACTTCACTCTTAGATAAATTTACTATAACTCAGCTTCACTTCTGATACCACACCATTGGAAATTAGCCTTTTTTCGTCTGTTCCCCAATGTCAGCTTTCTCCTTGGTGCCTATATCCTGGGCTGGACAGCCTTGCGGCCTTGACAGACAGCTGCCAAATTTGGTGTCTTCACAAAACCTTCATCAAAAGCCAAATATACAAGATGTTGGCAAACCCTGAGGAAAGAAATGCAGTAATAAATTCAGTACTAAATTTAGCGAGGTGTCTTACAATGTCCTCAACTGAAAATAAATGGTCACCTATGGGGTAGTGTAATGGAAAGCCTTCCTCATCTGGTTTGTTAAGATGAATTGTCTTCTCGGATAAATGGCTTAAATTTTAATAGTCTTTTATGTCCCCATTCCACAACCCTCCTTCTCTTTAAAGGGTAGCCAAGGCACATGTTTTGTTGCATCATGGCAGCTTGGTTTTAATGGCTTTGCAAGTGAAGGTCAAGTCTACTGCAATGTTTGCTTTTATAGGTACTAGAGGGAACTGAGACATTATTTGAACTGGCACAGATACAGCAGAAAACTCTCTATAGACAGCAATAACAGTGGTGTTCTGTTGGACTGGAGGCCCAATTGCACATTAGAGGACCTGACCTTCAGGGTCCTGCTGTCTCCACCATCCAACCCTTACTGCCTCTATTGGCTGATGCCTTCCACTGAGCAATCCCAGTTGAGCAGTTGAGACCTATTATCTAGCATGTTTGCGGACCTGGGGTTTTCTAGATAAGCAATCTTTCCATAATTCAGATCTCCATACATTGTCTACTTAGAAATAAAATTAAACATTAAATAAGCCCAATATGATTGTCTCTAATAAAGATAAATAATATCTTATTTGGGATCAACTGTTTTATTATTACAGAGAAATGGGGAATCAGTTTTGTCTTCCCGTAGTAATGTAATAAACGGTCAAAGTTTGCTACTTGTTTACTAACCTATAGCAACCAATCATCCTGTAGCATTTTCTAGTTGAACACACAACCCTTATTAGTTGCTATGGGTTATTAGATGCGGGCATACTTTGGACCCGTAGTATTTATGGGACTTTATTAAAAGTACAGTTATCTGTTATCCAGAAACCCATTATCCAGCAAGCTCCAAATTATGGAGGCTCCATTTTATCCAAATAACCCAAATTTTTAAACAATGATTTCCTTTTTCTCTGTAATAATAAAACAGTAGCTTGTACTTGATTCAAACTAAGATATAATTAATCCTTATTGGAAGCAAAACCATCCTATTTAATGTTTACACTAACAGTACACAAGTAGTGATGGGCGAATTTATTCGCCAGGGGCGAATTTGCGGCGAATTCCTGCAATTCGGCGCCGGCAAATAAATTCGCGAAACGCTTAAAAAAACGAGTCGCGCGTTGTTTTTGACATGATGCGACGGAAACGCAAATTTTTTCACCAATTTGTGAATTTTTCGGCGAAGCGAAACTGGGTAGATTCGCCCATCACTATACACTAGTAGATTTAAGGTAATATTATGGAAAGGTCTGCTATCCGCAAAACCCCATGTCTCAAGCATTCAGGAGAATAGGTCCCACACCTGTATTGTGTTTTCTATAAATAATTCCAAATGTAAGAGTTATTATTTTTTATTTACCAATATAGACTTAAAGGTGTGGTTCACCCTTAACTTTTAGTATGTTATAGAGTGGACAATTCTAAGTAAATTCGTCTTCGTTATCCAACTCTGCCCAGCTTTTAAATGGGGTCAGTGACCCCATCTAAAAGCAAATACTCTGTAAGGGTAAGGTCACATGGGCAGATTCGGGGAGATTTAGTCGCCTGGTGACTAATTTCCTCTTCTGGGCGCCAATCTCCCTGAACTGCCTTCCTATGCCATAGCGCCGGTTTGAATGAATGGCACTTGCGGCACTTCTTTTCCCAAAGTCGCCCAAAGTTGCGTCATGAGGAAACTTCGTGTGACTTGAGAAGTCGAAGTGCTGTGAGTGACTTTTCATTCAAGCCAGAACTATAGCACCGAAATACAGTTTCCGAATCTGCCCGTGTGCCACAAGCCTGACCTTACCCTAAAGCTACAAATGTTATTGCTACTTTTTATTACTCATCTTTCTATTCAGGCTTCTCCTAATCATGTTCCAGTCTCATATTTAAACCAGTGTGTGGTTGCTAGGGTAATTTGGACCAGATTGCTGAAATTCCAAATGGGAGAGCTGGTGAATAAAAAGCTAAATAACTCAAAAACCACAAATAATAAAAACCAATTGTAAATTGTCTCATAATATCACTCCTTGGGGTAAATTTACCAAAGAATGAAGTTCCACCACTAGAGTGAAATACCGCCGCTCTTCATTCATTTCTATTGGATTTTGAAAGGCCTATTTATCAATGGGTGAAGTGAAAGTTCACCCTTTGATAAATACGCCTTTAAAAATCCCACAGAAATGAATGGAGAGCGGCGGAATTTCCCTCTACTGGCGGAACTTCACTTTTAACTTCACTCTTTGATAAATATACCCCTTTGCATCATACTAATAGTTAACCCAAAGACTAGCAGTTCCTATCTTGCCCTACCAACCCTACTGTGAGTTTTATCCGGACTAGAGGAGCTGCATCCCTGAAGATGGATCATATAGGATGAGTGAGATGTCCAATGGCAGAGCTTGTGATCTGAAAGGGCTGATGATGATTCCCGGAGGGGCGTATGACTGAGATGTGCCATCACACTCCTCTGTTCCGGGAGCTGGAAGACATTCTAGCAGAAGCAGAAGTGATCCCATGTTTTTCTTTGCTGTGGGAAGTTGGAGTACGTTGCTAGCCCTGCCGTCTGACCTCTGCCACTTATAGCCCAACCGCAAGAGGATTTCCAAGCTCCATAAACAGGCAAGTGTTAAATAACTCTGCAGAGCACATCACGTTCCTGCAGTCTGGGGTTTCCCTCTCACGCAAGAGCACATTCACTCCCATTGCAACGAACATGGAAACCTACTGACCCATGTGCTCAGCCCATTTTCCTATTCACTCACATTCTTACATTCTTTTTTTTTTTAGGTCATTAAACCCAGACGTACAGTGGGAAAAGAATATATATTTGTACAGTGCACTTGCAAATCAAACAACAATAATGACTAATGAGAACAGAACCCTGGAACAATGGAGATCTGTACATCTGAACCTGCTCCGTGTGATATTAATCATTAATAAAGGAATGTAATATAAGCCAGTAACGCAAAAACCATTCGCAGTGCGAAAAGTTAAGCCTTTGCGCTAACAAATTTTGCTTTGTGTGAATGTAATATACCTTTTGTGAACCCGGAAACTGTTTAGCGACCACTTCTGCCAGCGGAAGGCCGTTTGCGGATTTTCTAGTTTGCGCTAATGCGCTGTCAATGTAATAAAACTTCTTACTGAAAAAATCGCAATATTTGCTCCAAAAGATTACGACACCTTCAAGCACTTACATATTACACACTGAGCAATTACAGTTCGCAACGCGCAATAACGATTCGCAATGCAATAAACATTTAAGGAACAATATTACATTGCGAGATGTGGATTTTTACTCTTATTGGTGCGCAATGTTTTGCACTTTGCGACTTTAATTACTTCTTTCCCCCCATAGGATCTAAAAAAAAAACATTAATCCATTATATATATATATATATATATATATATATATATATTTATAACATAGTAACATAGTAACATAGTACTGCACTCTACCAGGAATACTCGTGAAAAAAAATCAAGATTTATTGAAAAAATCCGATTTACTAAATTCACATGAAGGATTCGAAGTTCAATCAAATTTTCAAAAAGTTTTGAATTCCAATTTTCGAAGACCACTTCGACCAGTGAATTTTGAAAATTCGATTCGAATAAAAATCTATTTGAATATTCGACAAAGTACTTCCCCTTTAAATTTATATTCGACTGCCTAGTTCGCCAGTTTCAACCTACAGAATTGGATTTCAAGAATTTCGATTGAATAAAAAAATTCGACGGAATGGTTAAAATCGGTCAAATCGATCGATTTGGACTATTTCATCGATCAAATTTTTATTTTCGATCGTTCAACCAATCGAATTGCGATAAAAATCCTTCAATATGGTGAATGAAGTGTTCTTTTATTTAATAACACAACATTAAATCCAACATTTCAGTCCCTCCTGGGGACCTCTATCAAGGGAACAAAACATTGGATTTAATGTTGCGTTATTAAATAAAAGAACACTTCATTGACCATATCATAAAGAGTGTGCTGATCCTGTGAGAAATCTCTCTCTCTCTCTATATATATATACACAGTCCTGCATCAATAAGTGATTGGTGCAGGACTGTATAAGGGGCAAACTCAATGGAATTGACCATTTACAGGCAGAACCATGGCACAATATACATCTGGTTAGAATTCAAACCTCTTTATTTCACAATTAATAACATTCATAGAGGAAAACAGGCAGGTTTTGGGAACATCAGGACAAAATGTATATGTAAAGTCAGGG
>CM044437.1:137923765-137936904 GCA_024363595.1 Xenopus borealis
TAAAACTGAAGGATTGCAGCTAATTCTCAAGTGTATTACTGAAAGATGCTTACCTTTTCATTTTATCGTCTTTTCTGTGCTGTCGAAGTCTTTCCTTTGTAAGGTTATCATTTTCTAACAGAAGAGCTTTTTTATGAGACCATCTGGACAGTTTACTTTTAGGCTCACTGCATTCTGAATAGTCTACATTTTCCAGGTTGTCTTGGTCCCCATTTAAAGGATAAGCGATCAAACACAGATTTCCATCTTCGTCTTCTTCAAAGCTCACAGACACCACACCTGCAATGGCAGAGAATAGACATATTTAGAAAAGAAAGAGGTGTCGTGTCAACATAATGTAACACAAAGGTTACATTACAGTTTGTTATCCTTACCCAGTCCTTAGAATAAATGCAGCCACAGGCCATATCTGATCTGCCAACCTAACAAATATCAAAAGAGCTAAACACAAAAATGCCACACAAACACAGCATAGTATACAACAAATATCTTAAATACCTGACACAAACAGCATATTAAACAACAAATATCTTAAAGAGCATTGTATATTGTAAAACAGGACAACACTGACCAAATAATAACAGGAGACGATTTTCAATGCTTGATATAATTTATTAAGATGAAGTTTTTATTGATTGTATTTAAAGATGTAAAACATTTCTTATTTACATCTTACAGTGAAACACAAGAGTGTTTCCATAATGCGATGTTGCAAAGCAAAACAAAAATCAAAAAGGAAAAAAAGTAAAGGAAAAAAGCATTCAGTATATCACAAAACTGAAGACAGATCTAGGCATCTGATTAGTAGAGCTACAAGCAAAGCAAAACAGAAAAAAAAAAGACGTGAAACAAAAACTATCTTTAAAGCTTTATTTTCAGAATCAACATAAGTACTTAGGTTTTTGTTCATTTTATTTAAAGCAAAGGACCTGTTTTCTGAGTTGCAGCAGGGTAGTTTAAAAAAATAAATTAAAACATGTTGAAAACATGGAGCACCTTCTGCTCATCAGTCTCTAAAGAACTGACTTTTTCTAAGTCTTTGAAACATCTGAATCATTCAGTTGTTATCCATGAGTGCCCCAAAAATGTCCTTTAAGTCTTTTAACTCTCTCTGCTTTCTAGAGTCTGCATGTGTTCTTGCTGCTCATGTCCCTCAGGACTGCTGCGAGAGAGAGGCACTTGTGTGCTGGGGTGCAGGACCCTGGACTTACAGTAGCTGGGAAGGTATTGCAGAAGCTCACACCACTGCTTCCAAGCACAAAAAGGAACAGCTACAAGGATAGAGGGTTAAAGCCATCTAGCAAACAGCCTGTCAATATATCACAGTTCATTCTGTGTACATATACCAACCTTCACCATATTAAAAACAAAACAGTGGAAAGAAACAGAAATGATAAGACAACAGTCATAAATGCTGGTTTCCAACATTTCAAATAACATTTAAATGTGTTGATATAAAAAAAAAGGTCCTTCTTGTTAAATGAAGGACCTCATACAACCCACAGGAGGAAAAATATGAGGAATATGGAAAGAGGAAAAATGAGAAAAAGAATGAATATACTGAAAAGAATATTCAACATTATCCAAAAAGGATATGGAGTATCACAAAAGCAGATAATTCCAAGAGTTGCAACTAACCGCATCTATCCAAATCCAAGTCTAATTACTTTTACAAAAAGGAGACTGCGGCTTCACAGGATGTAAACAGAACGGGTTATTTATCCCTGCCATCCTTTTCCTCTTCAGTATTTGGCTTAGGCCATTTCATTCTAAGCAGGAACATTAAAAATATAAATGGGAGAATTGTAATCAGCTTTCAAAGAGTGAAGGCATACGAAAATGATAGCACAGAGGAAAGAAAGATAAAGTGTTCAGATGATCATTTATTTTGAAGATCTGGTCTGAACAAATTCCACTTACCTACTGGTGCCTATGGGAGACTTAAGGCCACAAGCACAGCTTGTCTAAACTGTAATGCTTTTAGTCAGCCAAGAGACCCAATGGTAAGCATCGCCAACGCATCACAGCCTGTCCCTGACAACATTGAAATATGTGAAAAAAAAAAAATAATAATTCCCCAAAGGCTTCTATAGAGAAGTGTTTTAGGGAGAACAGATGATACCAGAAAGAGTTGAAATAAACGACTTCCTTAGTAAGAAGGGTAAACGTACCTTTATACTGTGGTGTAAACTTCCTGATCGCTGCAGGGAGTGTTTCATAGAACAGGTGCTCCCTTTGAATCAGTGGCTTACAGATTGTTTTGTCATTAAAGCGAAGGACGCAAGAATGTCCCCCGACCTGGTGTAGAAAAGGCTCGAGCAGGACTCCCTTTGCATAGTGCTCCACTTCCATGGCTCCGAAGGCAGGGCTCATCGTTACTGCACATTAGAGAGAGCAAAGTATCTGTGTGGAAAGAGCAGCACAAGAGCTTCTATGGTCTTTTCTTTACAGTAGCTTATTCCCTGTTTGAAACAAATGCAAAAAAAATCCTTTGGTTTTAGAAAGTGCAGTCCTCAGTGCATAAAAAGACAAAATATAGGCTTCATGGTTTTGACAGTGAGAATCCACAGTGCGTGTGCTCTGCCAGCAAATCCTCTAATGAGCTTTCAGGCTCCCAGCACCGAGACAAATAGAGTGATGTCACGCAGGAGAAGAAAAACAATCTATTTTGCTCCTCCTGCCAGACATTCTGGCCAATCCTAAAGGTCTCTGCAAGGATGGGCGGAACCCTGAAAAGGAGCTGGCCAGACAAAAGAAGGTGGAGGCGCTGCTGTTCTCAGCTGTTTTTGTCATTCAGAAGCACACACACACAGGATTCTCATAGACACAAGGGCAGATTTTTGCTGAGAATCTACATCAATACTCACACATAAAGACCATTACATGAAACATCAGAAAGGCAGTTGCAGTAAAAGAAAGCTTTTGCCAGCTGCAACCCAAGTAAAAAAAGCCCCAAATATGAATTAAACAAATGCCCTGTGATGCAGACTTTAAATGATGTCTAAATCTAAAGAAGACAACCTAGGTATACATTATCATGCAATATCACACGGCAGAACACCAACAAAAAAATATACGTATAAATTTTGCATCCCCCACCCCCATTTTATGTGAAGGTACAAACAAATTAATTACGGGCTAAATACAGAATCAGTTATTACTGGAAGGCAGAACAAATAAAATGGTTGTTTGAATCACTTTATGGTGCTAATAAAAACCTATGTCCCAATCCTTATGATTTTTTCAATATCCTGTCATTTTACTGTTCCTAGGGAATACCACAAACACAAGCCCCGCAATGGATTTCAAACATTCACCAGTAGGGGGACCTCTTGGCTGCTTGAAACAAGAACATGCCTTTGTTTATCTTCTGGCCTACAGTGATTAACTCTTTCCTGACCAACTATGAGTTTTGCTGTGACATGACAGATAGCAGCGCGGCACACAGCTAAGTATTATGCTAAAAGCTCACATTGTTTTATGGACTATTAAATACACAACAGAGGGGTGCAAATTAAGTCAGTAATGGAATAACAAGCACAATGCCAAAGGGGTTGTTCACCTTTAAATTCACTTTTAGTATTATGTAGAAAGTGATATTCTGAGACAATTTGCAATTGGTTTTAATTTGTTACTATTTGTGTTTTTTTCAATTATTCAGCAGCTTGCATTTTCAGCAATTTGCTTACTAGGGTTCAAATTACCCTAGCAATCATACACCGATTTATACAAGAGACTGGAATATGAATAGGAGAGGACCTGCATAGAAAGAGAAGTAATAAAAAATAGCAATAACATTAAATTTGTAGCCTTACAGAGCATTTGCTTTTAGATGGGGTCAGTGGCCCCCATTTGAAAGCTGGGCAGTCAGAAGAAGGCAAATTATTTCACAACTATTTTTTTAATCAAAAATAAATAATCACAGCCAATTGAAAAGTTGCTTAGAATTATCCATTGTACAACATACTAAAAGTTAACTTAAAGGTGAACCACCCCTTTAACTTTCCTTTGCTGAACACACATTAGAAATTAGGCACAATTCTGAGGGGTTAATCTAGTGCGGGGGGGGGGGGTCTCCTTACAGGTCCCCATACAAAATTTTATTTAATTTAGGCACAATTTATACAAAAGTGGTTCTTAGGTTGCTAGTCTGACTTTAAGATTATATTTAGGTGCCCTGAAAAAAGGGTGAAGGAGCAGTGATCAGTGACTGACCAGACAATACAGGGACCTAAATAGATACAGAACCATTTCTCAGACACCAGACTTCTCATTACAATTTGCTGTAAAGTATTAGAGCTATAATTTATAGACATAAAGGCACTCTATAAATTCTTGCAGATTCTGTTTAACACTGAAATCCATAGTACCTCAAGCACTGTACAAAAACATGGAGGAAGCTTGAACTCCTTTTTAGCAGTGACATTCAGGTGAGAACACATCTAAGCTGGAACGGATAACATTCCATACAAGAACAGCTTTGCAGTGCATATAAAATACTCAGGAAGAGAATAAGAGAATGAGTGAAGGATTTTTGCTGGGGCTGTGAGCGTGTCCCAGGGAATGGAGGACGTGCCAGCTAAGAAACCAGAGAAACAAATACAGACACACCCTACCAAATCCCATATGAGATCATTATAAGGCTCACAATGACAGGACAGTTTCTCATTTCAGATCACTTCTTTTAAAGGGGTCGTGCTTTCCTGTTAAATAGAAACAACCAAAATGTTTCTAAATCACACTGGGCCATAAACAAATCATACACAAACAAAAATATGACATTACACAACATATCTAGAAAAAGGCAAATGTATTGGATAAAAGCCCTTTTGCTATGCAGTCTTGCAAGAGAACGGTTTTAATCACATCTTTTTCAGTAGAGAGGCTTGCGTGCTGAGAAGTACAGGCAGTCCTGTGTCAATGACAATTATATAATAAAGATATATTTGCCGGCATTTACTACAAGCAGTACATATTCAGGAGCAACTGTCTTTTATCCAATGATTTTTCCATATGGGAATATGACTCAAGCATGACATGATCATGAGCAGTTAAATTCTATGGAAGAAAATAGTCTTGTGTTACTCATCACAGATAGGATGCAACTCAGAAAAAATATGGTGGAGGTCCATATGTATTTCAGGTTTCACCTGCCACCCCTTAACTTAACAGTTCTTAACAACAGAGACGTGCCAAGAGCCCACCTTTACCAGCACTAACATGATATGGTGGATTCGGGAGTTCACAGGTGCCTTCTTCTATTTTCTGTCTTTTTCTGAGGTTTCAATAAATACATTTCTGGACTCGAAACACTGTGCATGAGCCTAAAGTCACGAAAGTCTACTTCCGAAAGAGACTGAAAAAAGAAGATGGTGCCTGTGAACAACCATTGCCGGGGGGGGGGGGGTTCTATTACAGGTTTGGTTCTCCTTTAAGATTGCCAATGCTGGCCTTAAAGGGGTAGCTCACCTTTAAATTAATTTTAGGTATGATGTAGAATATGTCATTTTTTTTACTTTTTGTTTGTTTCGCAGAACTGTAGTTTTGGAATTTCAACAGTGGTTACTTAGATACAATTAACCCTAGCAACCAGGTAGTAGTTTTCATGAGAAGCTGCAAGATGACTACGGCACAGCCTGAACACAAAAGGTAAGGTATACAAACTAGCAATACATTTTAGCTGTTAGAACCCTTAACCCACATTCGAAACCTGGAAATAAACAGTAGAGGTCAGCAAATAATTAAAAAAAATGAGGACCATCTTAAAAAAGTTTTCAATAGGAAATTCTTTAACTACCCTTTAAACCTTTCTACCATTTATATTAAGGCAGCAACCAAATATTTTGTACATCTAGATTAGGGTGTGTTTCCACATTTCAATACTTAAATATTTCTTAAACCAAAAAGTAGATGACAGCGATGAAGAAGCCGACTATGGGTACGGGATACATTATCCAAAAAAATCTCCCATAGACTGCATTTTAATCACATAATTCAACATTTTAAAAAGGATTTCCTTTTACTCTATAATACAGGTATAGGACCCGTTATTCAGAATGCTCGGGACCAGGGTTTTCCCGGATAAGGGTTGCTTCTATAACTTGGATCTTCATACCTTAAGTCTACTAGAAAATCATGTAACATTAAATAAACCCAATATGTTGATTTTGCATCCAATAAGGATTAATTATATCTAATTTTGGATCAAGTACAAGCTACTGTTTTATTATTACAGAGAAAAAAAAAGAATTTGGATAAACTGGAGTCTACGGTAGACAGCCTTTCCGTAATTCGGTGCTTTCTAGATAACAGATCCCATAACTGTAACCAAACATTACCTTTTACTTGATCCCAAATAATATAGAATGTGTCTTTATTGCAGGCAAAACAATCCTTTTGGGTTTATTTAATGTCTGAATTATTTTTTAGTAGACTTAAGGCATGGAGATCAAATTGCAGAAAGACCCCTTTATCCAGAAAACCTGCGGTCCTGAGCATTCTGGATAACGGGTTCCTGTATTACTTTGTCTCACTGCAGTGTGCAGGCAACTAGTCAGTCTTGATAGAGGAGTCACTACACCCCATGCATCTTTATAAGAGTTGGAGGAAAGTGTGGCGTTCAGAAAGGCCAAGTGCAGAATTAAGAAGGCAGGTATTTGTAAGCAAGGTACCTATGAATATCTGGGCCACTGGCTTAATGAGAGTAGTATAGCCAGTACCAGGTGGTAGAATATATAAACTGTAAGGGTTCTACAACCCTATATGCCAGGTATTATTAGGGCACAGCAAAATACTTTGCTTTCTAAAAATGTATTGCATATAATTAGATACCATATACTATACTTCCCGATGCAGGTATACTTTACATGTGCTTGTAAGCAATTAATAATTGATCAGCTGCAGATGAAATACAGCTAGTGCAATTAAACATCTAAATAATTAACTATTTGTGTAAAGGTTAGATATTTTAAACAAGCTAACAAGTATAAACTACTTCCGGCCAGAAATCGGTCAGGGAAACCTGTTGGATGGCCCCAAACACCGGCCAATTAGCTGCCGACTTAGTCTGTTGGCAGCTTTGATCAGTCCGTTTATAGAGGCCTTTAGGGCTCCTACACACGGGCGTTTATGACCTGCGCTTCCCTGCGTTGCGTTTGGCTGCGTTCAGCCGCAGGGGAGCGCAGGTCTAGACGCACCTCATTTTGTTCAATGAGGTTGTACCCACGAGACGCGTCTAATCGCCGAACGCAGATTCAGACGCAACATGCTGCATTTTTCCTGCCTCGGGCGCTTACATGCGTTCGTGTGAGTACAGCCCCATGGAAGATAATTGAGTGCGTCTATACCTGCGCTCCCCTGCGTTTGAACGCAGCAAAACGCAATGCAGGGGAGCACAGGTAAAAAAGCCCGTGTATAGGAGCCCTTACAGTGAGGGAATACATGCCAGCATAAAATACATATACATATGTACACAAAATCTGTAGCTAACTTTAGAGGAACAGGAAAATCAAAAAAGGAAAGTGTTTTAAAGTACAGTTATAAATAAGAATATAATGCAGCGTTCCCCTGCTGTGTTTTCTTCAGAAACACTACTATTGTTTAATAAGCTGCCGTGTAGCAATGGGAGCATACATTCAAATGAGAAAAGACTCAGGTTACACAGCAGATAAGCTCTGTAGAACATAATGGAGTTATCTGTTATCCACTATTTAAAGGGCAAGGAAAGGCAAAGAAATAAAATCACATCTTTACTTTCTTTAATGAAAAAGAAATCATTGCTACACAGCAGCTTGTTAATATGAACTATAGCAGGAGTGCCCATACTTTACTAATGCAGGGTCTACTTTTAGTGATGTTGTCCCATTATGTGCTACATCCATAAAATATTGTTAGCATTCTGATTATGATTTATGATAAAATGTAGAATGCTATATTTAACAAACAATTATTTTTTATGTTACCTTAATATAATAAATATCCGAAGGAAAAGTATGAAACAGGAGGGTGATTCAGTTTTTTGACAGTCTTGAGATCTACCGATCACCAGCTAAGGGGCTACTTACTGGTAGATCCTCAATCGACCTCTAAAGCTCCCCATAGACGCAACGATATTTCCCTGCCGAACGACCGATCTTAGGGAAGTCCGACCAATCTGTCAAATTATCGTGCGGTTAGTGGGATACAAACGATCGTTCATCTTACGATTTTTCATCCGACATTGGTCTGATGATTGATCGGCCAGGTTAGAAAATCTTTATGGGTCCCCATACAATCTACCTATGTTTGCAGGGCCAAGCAGGCTGCGATCCTTCAGTTTTGCTGGCAATATCTCCTAAAATGGTCTTTTTAGTTGATGGACACATCAGGCATTTAAACAATCGTTTTGAGACAATCGTGGTCTCACGATAACCATTGGATCTTTCAAAAATCTTTACGTCTATGGCCAGCTTAAGGCACCCCTGAACAATAGTAATGTTTGTGAAATAAAAAGATCAGTTTTACTCTGCAGGGCAATAGTACACGATATTTTCATTACTTCAACACTTTATTTTTGGTGTTATTGTTCCTTTAAGTTGGCATGTACTCCTCCAAGTAAAGGATGTGCCTGTCAGAGTCGCTTTAAAAAGGTTACACTTTTCAAAGCAGAAATGAGCAAAACGAACCTGCCAAAGAAGGCTGAGCATGCAACGCATCGTTTAATGGTGCAACACCAGAAATGACACTGAATGATTGGCTAATACAATTATTGAAAACCAATCACACAAGCACAAAGCACAGCACCGTGTAGGCAGAGTTTGTTAGAACACACACATCACATGTATTCTGCTCTCAGAAGCATTAACCTTTATGTCTTGTTATAGCCTGAAAAGCTCACCTAACCATGCCATTACCGGTAATTGCCATTATTTGATCACCAGCCCATACACTGGCAAAGCCGCCTAATTGCATCTGATGTTATAGATTAGCTTTCTCTTATGAAACAGTGATGCTTTTCATGACCAGTGCATCATTTAGTCTAATTAGTTTACTATCATCGAGCAACTAACTAGAGTTCTTTACACCAGGGAAAGAAAAAAAAAAGACAGATCAAATCAGAAACTTTGTTAGTTAAGTCTATAAATGCCTTAACTGCAGTGTTTTTTTTTTTTACATTTTTTAATTAACGTATTAGTTTGTTCGCTGTAATGGGGTTCACAGCAGCCTGACACTTCAGACAACTGCTCATTCGTGGAGGTAACCTGACTAGCAGATTTTTACCCAGTTTGGGGGCCACTGCTGTATCGAGTTAAACTGGAATAATCCAATCATTTGCCACTTGGGGTTCAACAATCAGATAATAAAATGGAAGTAAAGGAGACTGTGATTCTACATAGTGATTCTTATCCAAAGGTATTTTCTAAACTGTCAAACATTGCAATTTTCAGTCAGATATCACATCGGGCAGGCTTCACTACACAGCTTTGCCTGGGGGATTCAAATTAATAATCTATACTGGCTGTGTATATCAACTTAAATCCACAGGAAACAATACAGAGGACCTATCTCAGCAATTGCAAAAAGCTTGTTAATGGTAAGAATCTAGGGTAACAAGGACTCCAATTTTGTTACACTTTTAGTAACCTTACCCCCACCCCCCCGGAATCTTTACTTGCTTGTCCACATTCTAGTTAGTATATTTAAAACATGCATACTAGAACGTTATCCTTGGTGGTGTATCAGCAACCTTTATGAATAAGGAAGGAGCATTCGTTGCAAGAGAACTCTGGACTGAAGTCCAAGTTCACTCCCCATGTTTGCTATGGTTTACAAATGACTGCAAGGACATAAGCAAAAATTATTTTATTCACTTTAGACATAGACATGAAATCACATATATTTGGACAATCAATAGCCAATTTAGAGAAATTTGAAAAATGTAACCATGGTTTAATTGGAGAATTTGAGTAATCCCAAACAGCCCTGTAAGATATCACCTTTTCGCATGATTCTTATGTAAAGCCATGTTATACCAGAAAAATATGACAGGAATTAGAAGACAGAAAACTTAAAGAAAAGGTCACAGATGTAGCCTATACACACATTCCCCAAATAAGTAAAACATCAGTGGGTTAAGCTTTAGGAAATAAATGTAGAATAATGCATCTTTTGTACTGAAAGTGTGTTTAACAACTGCAATCTAACAGAACTTGTGCAACATGACAATATTTAGCTTTTTTTTTCTTTTAAAATACTGTGTGCTGCTGCATTTAAATGACAAATTTCAGCCAATAATCTAATACATGCACAATGAGGTGCAATATGGACTAAAACAGGCTTCAAATTGATAATGAATGAAAATCTGTTATTGCTACACTGATCAACAGCACAAATTATATCCCAGAAGATTAATGCTAATTAATTTGTGACATTTGTGTTCCTTAGGGCTCATCCAGACGAGCAGATTCGAGGAGATTAGTCGCCTGGCGACAAAACGCCGCGTCTTTGCGGCGACCAATCTCCTTGAATGGCTTGCTCGAAGCGCGCACCCGCTCAAAGTAAAGTCGCCTGCGCCTAGTCACACGCATCGACGCAATTTTCAAAGTCGCTGAAAATTGCCTCACCACGAGTGAATAGGCGCAGGCGACTTTACTTCTAGTGGGTGCACGCTACAAGCAAGCCATTCGAGGAGATTAGTCGATCGCTTTGAGACAATCTCACGATAACTATGGGATCTTTCAAAAATCTTTACGTCTATGGCCAGCTTTATACAGACATGCTGTTTCTACATAACCCTCACTAAGCTACTAATGTTGCTTATTTCCCTTGTTTCAGTCCTTCCAGTTAGCAACCGTCCCCCCTTCCCCACCCTTTTGTATTCAGTTGACAGATAGCTCCCACCCTCTTGTATTGATGTCAGAAAGCTGTTCATGGTATATGTCTGAATGACCCTCTTATGACCTTGATCTCCATAACAGCTTTTGTATTGTAGAGCTAAACCATTCATTTTTAAACCACCCCCACTTGTGATTTTTGGGGTTCCCTTTTACTTTATGTCTCAATAGGACATGATATAGGACAGGCTTTTGTGTACGAATAACTAGAGGAAACTTGCATTGTGCTTGCTCTGGTGAGATTAATAAAGTAGAATACTCCCTCTGCTTAACCATTATACCTTTAAAGGTGACGCGTCACCAAAAAAATATTATTAGAAAGTAACTCACCAAGTGATGGAAGAGGCCAAGCTGCACTGCCCTGAGCCTTCAGCAAGGGGAGTAGTCACAACCAGGAATTTGTAGAGCAGGCAATCGAATAAAGGCAATCTTCCCCAGGCAGTAGAATTCAGTAAAATTATTTTATTAGGTCATGATTAGCCTTACATGTTTTGTGTTATACACACTTAAGTCACTCAAAATTGTATTTGTGCACCAGAATGGGGGCACTGATGTCCATAGCCATGCACTGGTTACATTACACAATTAAATGACTAGAGAGGGGAGGGCAGTGACATCTAGGAAGTGCTGAATGGAAAGTGAAAGTAACGGCCTGCCTGAGACATGGAGGAGGGGCAGGCAGTGTTTGATTGACAGCTGATATTTTTTAATGAGTTTACAACTATGAATACAACTACAACTTTTAATAAAAAAGGATTTGGATTTCATGTTTATTTTATAAAGGACTTTTATTATCCAGCTTTGTATGCCTGGGTGACAGGTCCCCTTTAAGCCATGCATCTGTTATAGTCAACAACAAAAAAAAAGTGATTCATACCCATATATGTTCCTAACTCTTTAACTGGACAATACACTTGAGGATAATGGGGTGACCTGTTTTGTAGCTCAATGAGCACAAAATACTCTCAACTACCCCTTTTCATTCCTATGCAAATTGCCTGTAACACCTGTGCAGGTGATTTGCATAGGAATGAAGGGGGGCAATTCAGAGTATTGTTGCAATGCTACAATGTGCGTGGAATCGCCGTAACTCGCCGTATGCCTCCCAAAGGCATAGTTTACATTGCACTTGCTTTGGCCACACTTGGTGCACTTTTAACCGAGGACATGTGAAGGGGTATGTAATAAAAAAAAACACAGTGCTGGTGCATCACAAATAGGACACACATTCAACACAAGATGTTCTGCACCTGTGATGCGCTTCTCGAGAAACAAATACAGCCCTCCAAAAAAATCACTGAGCAGCAAAATGGCCACGGATACACAGAAGCAGCATAATAAAGTTACATTTGTGACATGGTTGTTTCATTATACACTGTGGTCACATAGATTTGTCACCTTAAGCAGAGCTCTAAAGAGGAGCTCAGTAATGCGAATACACAGAAATGGGCAGGAAATGGCTGCGCCCACACATATAAATTTACAGTAATTTCTTTACATACAGCAAATAAAATCAGACCGTACTTCAGAGAATAATAACCGTGTAATGCTGGCTTTTTGTTTGCACAGCAATCGTCTTAAGTTTTTGTTCAGTGCAAACAGAAAACATAGGTAAAACAGCTGCAAGATGCTCAGAAAATAGAGTCAGTGAAGCAAAGATAATATGTACATTCCTTACAGTGTTCATTAATGCCATGGCAATCAAGTTTAAAGCCAGCAGTGAGGCCAATGTCTCTTTAAGGCTGGGGACAGACAGGGAGATTCGGGGAGATTCAGTCGCCTGGCGTTAAATAGCAGGCGACAATCTCCCCGCACGTCCTTCTCCCTGTCCGTCGCTAGTTTAAATGGAAAAGCGTCGGCTCTGTGCACACGCGGTGCGGCGATTTCCGGAATCGCCCGAAGTTACTTCGTGAGGAAATCTCTTACTTCGTTAGAGAATGAAACGCCTGTGTCATTGAATCAATCACTTGAAGTGACAACAGCTAAGTGAGAAGAGTAGAACAACTGGACAAGTAAAGAAGGGATATAGCACTTACATTGGTAGCAGGAATAGACAGACTGAGAATTATTAATGCCAACATTTCCGATAAGAGTGTTAGTATCCCCACATCAGAGGTAACCATCTAATTTATAGGGTTGATCACGCTGCTGATCTTTAACTGTTCACTAACGATGAATGTATCCCCCAGGGAAGAAAGCAGATTAGGCAACCTCACTGTATGACAATACAACCATTATCTGCAAAGGCTCAGAAGGGAAGTTGGGGGG
>CM044437.1:137942788-137966256 GCA_024363595.1 Xenopus borealis
TTTCCACAAATTTGGGCCTTATTGGGGAGCTTCAGGGCCAGCCCAGCACTGCATGCTTTCTGAAGTAATTCAGTGCGTCTCAGTCGTTTTTTATGGTGGGTGTTAACTTTAGGAGCAAATTACAGGGAACTGATGACTGTGTTATTTCTGCGGATGACTGGGTGATGGAGGAGGGGAAAACAGGGTGACTCCCAAATAGCCTGTGTGCGTTGACATGTTTGCTATCACATTCACACACACACACTCTAACTGGAGGTAAACCAATATAAACTCAGGAAGACATGACAAAAAAAGCAGGACATCAACAATGCTCTGAGCCACTGTGCTGCCCCTACAACCTATAAAATACCCCATGGTCTGAGAACCGGAACCTGGCATCACGTGCAATTTTACCAGCCACCGTGCAACCTCAGCCTGCTTCATCAGGTACATGGTCTGGGATGACTACAAGTGTGTACAGAGTGTACAAGAATACATTAGAACCACACAGAGGGGATGGGGATGACATACAAACTTTTATCTTACAGTATTATATAAACATAAAACCCTTAAGGAAATACATCCTACAGGTTGTTTTCTACTATATTTTCTATGATTTACCTGTCAGGATGGAAAGTCAAAGCAATTGCTATCATTCTATTCATATCCTACTTTTAATAAAACTAATTTGAGAACTGAAGTTATATTATTATTGTTATTATGATGATGATGGTTATCATTATAATCATAATCATCATTATAAATTATATTATACAATAATAATATAGCAAAAGGCTAGGAACAGACACACATCATTTCTCACCTAGTTTTTTTTAATAAACAAGGTTTATTAATGGCTCTATTTTTCTGCTGACTTATACATTGTTTGGTACAAGCTATGATTTATACAAAATACTGATTTATGTGTTCCTTGAACCTGTTCACCATTGTATTCACGTTCAGACTGTAATAGCTTCCTCAGCAGAGGGCATCTCTATGTACTGATATCAAATGTATTGTATACCTTGATTATACATTTCAGTATGATTTGGACAGTGGCATTTGCAACTCATCTTAGTGTTTGTATTTGTTAATTTTTATTTTATTTCTTTTAAATGGTGAACATAAAAGTATTAAATACAAGCTAGCATGACAAGGTAGACCCCTTCTTCAGGACTGTTCATTAATCAAACTTACAGTGTGGGTTATATTTATTCATCAACCCTATATTTATTCTCTGTCAGATTGTATAATTTAGGATATAGTTAGCTAGTATACAGTTCAACAAAGGAATGTGGTAAGACTACATAACATTTACTGACAGACACATGGAGCATGTTATTTTAATTATTCAAATATGGCCAAGTGTTGCAAGCACTTCAGAACTACCTGAAACCTTTCTCTAGATTAATTGTATTGCTGATGGTGCCAAGGGCACTATTAGTTTGCATTACCATAATGTTCTTTCATTTTAAATGTTATCTAATAATTGCAAGTGTGATGTCCTCAGTGGTATTGTGATTTGGCCAATAGATCTGTCTTTTTATGGTTTATAATGAATCTGTCTTAGTTCTGTGTACTTGCCTCAGTATAGCCTCCTTATCTCTTGCATGAAAGCAGTCACAGGCAACCCATGCAGCCCAGTTAGACAAAGGGTAACTGATCCCATGTATATTGTGGGGAAGTGGCCGAGAGTAGAGTCAATGTTGAACTGGGATGTCCAGGACCAGTGCAGCCACCTCAGGTACCCTAAACCAGTTGCTAACTCCTCCACTTCACAAACCTGCTGCCACCCTATACAACATCTGGGGTTAAAGCACCCAAGGTTCAGATGAGGAAGCAGGCCTGGGTTGGCGAGCCCCTTTATATTTTTTGCCAGCATCCTGCAATAAAGCAAGCTAGGATGAAAACCAGGAAAAGGTGTTCAGCTTAGATAAGCTTTGATTAATTGCACCCAATATGCCACAATGATGCAAGGTAATTAACACCAGACTTGACCTGCTTGTAATTGCAGGGTTCACTTACTGGGTTGGACCTAGACACACAGGTGACTTTTGTCTAACATGCTTGACACCAAGCTCACAAAACTATATATATATTTTTTTTATTTATTTTTTTCTTGCACTACCAGGCCCTGATTTGTGGAAAGGCCACAAAGGCCCAGACCTATGGCAGTATGCCACCCAGCCTCCTCTACACATGTTTCTGAATACCTGGGCACACAGGAGATTTAGCTGCGATGTCACTAGCACTATGGGACTGAAGAAAGCACATGTGCAAACAAGCAGGAGAAGCAGAAAGGGGTGAGCAAGCAGAAGTATTACACAGGCAAAACCGTCTATTCCCCCAATTTTACCAGGAGTTACCAGATATTGAGCTGTGTCCCCATTCTCCTGTCATTTACACACATTCCCTAAATTTTGGAGGATTTCGCACAACCGATGTGCATATGTGATGTCTATTTCAGTGACGTCAGTGGAGTGGTTTCTGCTTCAGGAGGAGTTCTACACATGTGGTGCGTGACATCAGAAACCCAGAAATCTTTGGCGTCCCGCTATCGCAAGCAGCAAATTTCCTCAGCCAACTATATTTAAAAAAATGGCAGCTGTGCACAAGGGAGACTTGGCCTTGGGGTGCCCCATTGAGAAATCTGGGCCTGGGCACTGCTCATTCCTACATGCATATAACACCACATCTGATGTAGTTAATATATTGTTATGAACAAATTTAAACTAATCAACTAATTAAACTAGAAAAGGTTTGTTATTATTAATCTCACACGCCGCCAGCTGACAAAGTAGAGTCTCATAATATGCAATACAGTGCACAGCCATTTTTTATCAAAAACTAGAAAAGGTGTCAGAGCATTTATAAATCTTTGTGAATTAAAATGAAGATTTCCACATAGGTTAAGCTCTACTGAACTGCTTGTTTACAAGTGTGGCATCAACAAATACTTTTAATACTCTTTCATAAATAGGTATGTATTCTGAAGACAAGCAGATAGCACAGGATCAAGATTAAGAGATCCAGTGGATGAGATCCAGAGTTCATACATAGGTTCAGGTGCTTGCCCTGGTCAGAAGACAGGATCAACACGTACCTATACCTGCCAAGAGAAGAATGTTACAGGGACCTGAAATGGTAAATAGTATCTACTTTATCAACTTTCCCTGAGGTTCTTGAAATTTCTTAATTCGTAAAAGGTAATTATTCCTCTCGATCTTATCACTATGCTTTCACAGCCCTATGTTATGAACTTAGCATCACTTTATAACAATATAGCCTTTAAATAAAGTTCTTCCACATCATCATAGCTTGTTGCTTGAAGGCATCCCAAGTGCAAATAGTATCTGCTAAGATTGATATATCACCCCTGTAAGCCCTCCAGGGTGGCTAGGGGATAACAGCTGATAGCATGAGGTAACATGATCTTTCGGTACAAATCTGCCAAAATAAACTTAACATCCAGAAACTATATCAGTTTTCCTCAGTAAAATAGCTTTAAATTTTTCCATCTCAAAACAAGAATGTAATTGAAATAAAAAGGGTCATGGATTTAATATTCAGTTGACAAGGATGACTCCTTTCCACAACAGGGAGCTGCACCCAATACCCTATCAAAAGTTTGGTATATGCTGGGACAACATACCCCTTTTGTGGCTTTACACATCTGTGTATAAAACACCTGTCAAAAATGTAATTCGTTTGAAGAAGACAGTGATACATGTAACATCTGTATTGTAGAAATTCTGCCTTTGTTTGGAACATGAAGTGTGTCCTAAGTAAAAGTGAATGGTCTTTGTATGGTAAAAGAATAAAGCTGCATCACATTGACTGTGAATCCTGAATGAAGCGATTCGACCAATGGGTTCAATGGAAACTTGTTAAAAGAGTTCTGTCCTACAACTCTCCAACACTGCAAGGTGATGCCCCCCAGAAATACAACAAGGTATGGGGAGCATTGTCTGAGGCCATAGACTAACATTATATGGTTATCCATCTGAGACTATGCCCCCTCCCTCCACTGGGAACTCCAAAGTTAGCAGGTGACCGAACATCATCTTGAGTAGGTCTTTGCTGACTGATCATTATAGGAGTTCTGGGTGTATTTTGGACACAGAAAGGAAACATGTTTGTAAAACCAATGTTATTGCTGCAAATAAACACCTTCAGATAAAAAAGATCCATCCAAGGTATTTCCTCTAGGAATATACAGAATGATTGGAAGTACCCCTGAATACAGAATGTCTCCCAATCAGAGGTATAATCATTCAGCTTGACTTCTAATTCATAACTTAATCTTTAGTATGTAGTGCAAAGTGTGATCCAGGTTTAGTAATCAATCAGATGATTGGTAACATCATTCTAACTTCGCTAAACCAATACCAGACCACTGACTTCTGAATGACTGATATGGTTTACTCGTCCTGCAGAAGATTTTGAAAGTCTAAAAGGGGATTGTGAAGAATACATTGTGTAGTTGCATTGATAAAGGGATTATTTTCACCCTCTGTGTTCCCATTAACAGATTTATTTTTGTGACATTCCCACTAATTCATTATTATACAAGGATGTTGTTAGATATTTAGCACACTTCAAAATGTTGACGAGAACTGAATAAAGACATCAGAAGGTGACACTTTAAAATTGGAGATAAGGGAACTTAAGGTGGCCATACACTGAAGGTAGCCATACACGAGCCGATAAAAGCTGCCGACAGTCAGCAGCTTATCAGCCCTTGAGTGGGGCCCTCCAACGGGCTTCCAGATTGATATCTGGCCGAAAAGTCGGCCATATGTCGATCGGGCAGTATTAAAAATTCCGTCGGATCGCGCCCGCATCTGCGTCCACTTCTCTACATTTAAGGCCACCTTGAGAGACCCACTCGTTTTCTGATGTCGCCAAACGAGCGCATCTCTCCCCGATATGCCCACCTTGAGGTGGGCGATATGGGGCTGATCCGATTAATCAGATCATAATGGGGGCCATATGGGTGGTCGGATCGCAGGACCGCATCAACGAACAGATGCGGCATCGATCTGACGGGATTTTTAGAACCGCCCGATCGACATCTGGCCGACTTTCAGACAGATATCGATCGGGAAAGCCAGTCGGAGGGCCACATACACGGGCCGATAAGCTGCTGACTTGGTCTGTCAGCAGCTTTTATCGGCCCACGCATGGCCAACTTTATTCTCTAAGGAAGCAGACTTTGGACTATTTTTGGTTCAAGCTTCCCTTTTGTTTTAATTGTTCATAGCCCAGTTAGCTCATAACAGGATTGCAAATATAAGAACACACTGCTGCATCAGTCAACCAGAGTTCCTAGAATATAAGGTAATAAAAAATAGTTCACCCCATACCTCACCATGAAATACCTTTAGATTGGTTGTCTAAAACTATCATGGACATCAAAGAAGCATTATAAATAGTGATGGGCGAATTTATTCGCCAGGGGCAAATTCTCAGCGAATTCCCGCGATTCGCCGCTGGCGAATAAATTCGTGAAACGCCAGCGAAAATTCGCCCAAAAAAAGAGTCACGTGTCATTTTTGACATGACGCAACGAAAACGACGCAATGCGCGTCGAAAATGACGCAGCGTGCCAAAAACGTGCCTAGACTCATTTCGCAAATTTTTTCGGCAATTCGGGAATTTCGCTGGAAATTCGTGAATTTTGCGGCGAAGCGAAACTGGGTAGATTCACCCATCACTAATTATAAACTAATATCAATGTAACTTCCCTCATGCTGCCCCCATCCCACATAGCTCTGGGACCCCCTGATGGGCAAGTCCCGCAGTTTTGCAACTGCTTTCTTAAGGTTTGAGTTCTCTGTCTTGTAGCATTCCATGGGTGACTGAAGTAGATATTATATTTCAGCCATGTGTGCATTTTGGAATACAGTATAGGAAGTAATGATAACTACAAGGACCAACACAAAAATTGTCAAGCAATAGGAGGAAAAGGCAGATGACAGTTTTGAGGCATAAGAAAGTTTGCCAGCTGTAAGGCTGGGAATGTGGTTAGAATGCTAAAATATGCAATAGATAACAATCTGTTATACTGATTTTAACAAATTTAATGACGTTCCTTTTGAGGATATAATGACAAATAGGTCAGCAATAAATATAGCTATAGAATAAGGGAAATTAAGGGATATTGTTTCTGTTGGTTTCATGACTAAATGAGTGCTAGCAACACTAACCTTACAGTGGTAAGATGTTTTAGGGTTGGTGCAGACAGGTAGATTCGGGGTGATTTAGTTGATTGGCAACTAATCGCCTCTTCTCACCGAACTCTGCTAAAATGAAGAATCACCTGCGCTAATGCACTTGTAGTGCTTCGATTTCCAAAGTCGCCCGAAGTTTCCTGTGGTAAAGGCTGAATAATAGATTTGGTGCATCCCTAGAAAATGTTTTTTTTTTTTATACTTGCATACAGGTATTTATTTTGTATTGTTCATGACAGTCTCCAGTTTTTTCTGGCAGAAGCAGGATTTCTGTCTTTCTTTATAGCAGGGTGTCCAAATGTATTATCAACAACAAAGCAATGTCCTGGAAGTACTGTAAGGAGCTCATTATCACTCTCCGCAGTAAGCCCGGAATGGGATTCCAAATAAGCCCTGGCATTTCAAATACACAGAAACCCAAAGAGCCTCCCACCAGCCCAATAAATAGTGACTGTCTAAGACATCTTACAGCAGCCCAGGACAGTTTGTCTGAATGTTTAATTCTCACTGCAATGATCATTCAGACTGTAATCAAGTCTCCATTCATCGTGGTATGCTGCTGATGGATACACTTTGAAAAAATGTGAAAGGGTCTGAAAGTTCCCAGAAAGCATTTATAGAGGTTAGGGCATTTCAATGCTACAGCTGTATCTTACTATGCATCGTAGTGTCATAAATTAAAATGGCTTAGAATTATACAATATCATCCTTAAAAGTTTTGTTCTGCAATATAATGCAACCATTTGGCCCTTTCATTTTACTTTTTTTTCAGTATGCAGCACAGGTTTTTCATTACTTACGCATTTATTCTAAAATTGCATCTCATTCTTTCTTTAGTTCAAACCAGGTTTAGAACAGTGATAATAGTGCATGAAATTTCTTGCTGCTCCCATTATTTAGGAAAATACTTTTCCACCGGTGGTAAGAACAGTACATTATTGGTTAGAACTGTAGTAGCACTGGAATACAAATGATGTGTCAGCAAGGGAATATTTACAGGGCCAGATTTGCATATCGGGCACCCCTAGGCCCACTGTTGTCCGTCGCCTCCATACTCTTCCCTTTATTCGCAAATTTACAACTATCATATCTCCTGCTTATCCCCAATGTTTCTGAACCAATGTGGGTGTGGCTGGGCAGCATGTCGCCCCCTAAAATCTTGCCACCTTAGGCCCGGGCCTTTCCACAAATCCAGGCCTGAATATTACCTGGCGTAATATAAACTGTTAATCAGCTCTTATAGTAGATTTTTGTTGGAAAGTTGTTAAAAAGATGCAGATTTTTTTTTAAGCTCTATAATCTTATTCCACCAATGACCTTACCGGATTTAGGAACGTCTTCTCTAATCCATGCAGTATTTCCCTTACCTCCGCACTCCCTTCTCAAGCTCTATATGTACATCAGTCTTCTTTTCCTCTCCTTGATCGGTCTTTATTATGGCCCTGTGTCACTTTAACATTCCCACTCTTCCAGTTTTATTCCATAAGTAAACAGCGCAATGAGTTGCCATTAAATCTGTTTGTACTTATTAGCCCCTCTTTTGGTTGCCAAATATCTTTTAGCAAATTCTGTCTGGATACAGTGCCAAATCTAGAGTTAAAACACACTTATTGAGATTCTATTCTAGTTCCTCAACATTTTTCTTACTTGACTGTCAACTTACTAGTTCTTCGATCTTCATCTGGAACTTTGTTAAGACAAAATGAAAACCTAAATACCTCAGTCAGCCATAATTAAACATATAGTGGTATAAATCCTTTTGATCCAGAGAGATAAGGAATGAGTTTAAAGAGTAAAGAGCTAGAAGAAACACTTACTCCCTTTTAGATAGGATTGTGATAATACTCTATTCCTACTTTTGGCTCCTGGCAATTGCAATTTCTGATTTAAACGATGATTGGCATAATAGTTACACAGTCATAATCATTAACTCTAATATCTTTTTTTATTGGATGCCTACGTGCCTCTTCCAGCCTCCCCCTATAAATACAGCACTGACAAACTCAGGCAGTGCTGGATTCATGGGAAAAGTGCAGGTGGTCGTGCTTCATTTTGGAGACCTGTGGGTGCCCTCCATGGATGGCTATCTGTTTTTTCTTGTGAACCCTGCACAACCATTAATTATTGACCCCTCTAGACTGTAAGCTCCAGCAGGGGCTACTGTGAAAAATGAACAGTCTTTGTAAAACATAAGAACATGTCTGTGTTGTGTAAATAATTTAGAATAATTAAACCCTTAAGATCAGGTAAATGTGAAATTGACTGATGCAAATGATACAATATATAAATGTGTAGCCCATGGGTCGAGGCAGGTGCTATTCTAGTCCCCCAGGTGAGTGTGTTTAAAGAGCAATGAACCTTGCCAATTCTGTCTGGGAAGAATTTTTCGGCCTCCAACTAACGTAGAATGTAAAAAGTCAGCCCAGATCCTGGGACACACCTGTTTCCAGCCTACCTGTCCTAGCAGACCAAATTTCTCTATTTAAATATATTGACTGTGGAGAAAATGCACAATTTTGCAACTACAAGCCAGGATTTCATTATCTTTGAATCTAAATGGAGGTAAATTAAGCCATTTCATTGAAATTCCTGTCTTTCTGGCAACAATTCATCTGCTGGGATTTCCAGGAAATGAGTGGAACAAGTTACAACACTACTTTACTCAGTATGAAATGTGGTTTTCTGGTACTAAATAGAACAGTATTTATGGTGTTTCTTTAAATAGACTGTATATATTAAATTTTTATGTATGGACTCTAAACTTAAAGGGCACCTATGGGCAGAAAAAAAATCCACAAACTGAAGGTGCGGGCTCTATCAGCCAGCACCTTCGGTTTGGGGATTTTTGGGGCTGTGAGACGGACATTGTGTAATTAACATACACATAGTGCAGCAGCAGCCTTGGTAGGTCTTCTCATGGCATCAAGTGATTCATGTTGAAACAAAGTGTTTCAGCAAGAGTATACACATAGTCCAGTTTGCCCATGCAGGTAGAGCTGAGGCTACACAAGTCGAGGAGATGCACTAGAAAAATTATTTACTTCGGATTCCCTGCAGGAATTAGTTGACACTTGTCACTAGTAAACCTAAACAGTTTAGGCTTGGTTCATTGATCATTGTATCTGGTTTTCACTTTTCCATTTGCCTTGAATCTGAGTCCAAATGATACGACAACAAACCACTGGTGGATCATGGCAGAACCTTCAGTTCCCTTGTAACTTGCACAGTGGACAACAAATGCATTTTTCCAGCTTCTTGATCTTGTTAATCCAGCAATTCTGCTTTGGTGCTGACTTAGTTAATAGTTAGTACAGATATGGGATCTTTTATCCAGAATGCTTGGGAACCTGGGTTTTCTGTATAATGGGTATTTTTGTAATTTGGATCTCCATACCTAAACCCTAAAGTTTGTATCTCCATAACTAAACCCTAAAGTTAAAAAAACCCTACCCCCTACCCTAATTGACCCCCTCCCTCCTCCCCCCCAGCCTAGCTGCTACCCCAGGCAAATGCCCCTAAGTCCTTACTTACCCCTTGGTGTAGATTCAGAGTTCACAGCAGCCATCTTCCGATTCTTTGGTAATCTTCATGTCTTCTTCTGGCACTTCGGCAATTACCAAGACTTTCAGCGCATGTGCAGTTGTTGTGAACTGGGATATGCGTCGATATGCCATTCTCATTCCGAAGATTACCAATGAGAAGAAGATGGCTGCCATGAGCTCTGATGACCTGAATATGCACCAAGGGGTAAGTAAAGACTTAGGAGCATTTAAATTATATTTCTACTAAAAAATCATTTAAACATGAATCCAACCTTGTTGGATTTCCAGAAATATTTGTAAAATATTTAATATTTTCAATGAGGGGTCGATTTACGAAATTCACACGAATTGATCGAAGTTCGAACAAATTTGTTCGAATTCTGACATACGATTTCTTCTGATGATCGAAAATTCCGATTTCTGCATTTTCAATCATCGAATATCGAACGATCGAATGATCGAATACATTAGAATGAATTAGAATGATCGAATATTCGATCATACTATCGTTCGATCATTGAATTTTGGAAAAACCTAAACCTATTCGACTGCCTAATTCGGCAGATAGGACCTACCGAATTGCAATAGAAGCCTATGGGAAGCCTCCCATAGGCTTCTGAGGCTAAGTCCTGATCGAATAGGATTCGTACGATCGAAGTCTTCCATTGTTCGAATCGTACAAATCATTCTAATGATCGAGTAGTTCATTTGAATGATCGAACGATTGTTATTCGAATAGTTTTAGGCTACCCTTTTATTCGATTGTTGATCATTCGACGATCGAATAAAAGGGTAGCCTAAAACGATTCTCGAATGCTAATCGAATATCGAGGGAAAACAAATATTTTTTGGGGAATAATAGTAAATTTGCCCCTGAGTGTACAAAGATATGCTGTGCTATCATGCGCCAGTCAGTTCTCCATGGTATTGGATTATTATAGTACTACAGAGAAAGTGGTTTGTGCTGCTGGCTAAGCAATATAATAATAATAATAATAACAACCCAAAATATGTTGCATGACAAAAGCAGCTTCAAGGTATTGTAAACCCAAATATATTGCATAATGAAAGCGAATCACCTGCATTCCTCTGCCATGGTTTTCTACATCTCCTCCTTTTTGTAGCCCATTGATAAGAATGGCATTGGCCTGTGTGCAGTGGTGTAACTACTCGCTGGTGGGCCCTGGTGCAGGATTGGCACCCGGGCCCCCTATCGTGCTCTCCCCCTATGAATTGCACATTGGAGTTCTCCCTCCGGTGGGTCCCGTGAGGGAACGGGCTCTGGTGCAATTGCACCCACCTGCTCCCCTGGTAGTTACGCCACTGCCTGTGTGGATGATTGGATATTGTCAAGAAAATGCTAACTCTCATGTTTCTCTGACAAAAGACACTTATTATCATGCTGTGTAAATGCTGTGTAAAAAGTGGAGGGAAGCATTACCGGTGATGTTGCTTATAGCAACCAATCAGATTTTTGCATCGCTCCAATTTTTACACAGCATGGTAAATAGGCCCCTAGACCGACGCTATGTCTGTGATATGTTCTACATAAAAGAGTGGATTACAACAGATCCCCTTTCCTCTGCTTTCAAAATGCAAACTGAGGAAAGTGGATGATCCTCTCAGTGTGCCCCTGCCAGGGCCAAAACTAGGGGTAGAGGCAGTAGGGAACTGCCTAGGGTGCAAAGCTGGGGGGACAACAGGGACGTACCATCTTTGCCCCATATCCCTAGTCTGGTCTCCTGTCACCACTCTGGCCAGCAAGTGTGTCCTTTTTTGCTCTTCATTTTTGACACACACACACATCCTTTTTGACAGACGTTGCTGGTGCCCTTTTTGACACACATGTCCAAGAGCCTTTTGGGCACTGCAACCAGCCAGGTTGTCTAGGGTGTCTGATCCGGTGCTGGTCTCTGCCTTAATTCTCAGTAAGTTTCCAATATATATATTAATTACAAATATTCAGTGATTTTAAGGTTATTTGCAGTATCAGTAGTCAGCTCTCTTCCAGCCAAGACAATTCTCACAATGCTTTGCATATTTTCGTAATGGTAGACAAGGCTATTTTGAGCATTTTGTCTCCCAAGTGTCTTGCATAGGAATTGCCTACAAAGCAAGACCTCTGTACCAAGAGTACAAGTAGTTCACAATTTGTTAATAGCCCTACACTTGTAAATGTTCTGCATTTTGTAGGAATAAGCGTCTCTCTTGCAGGTGATACCTTTCAAACTAAATGGGGAAATTTAGAGATTTTTTGTTCAGGTGACAAAATTGGAACTGGTGTTGGAATATGATACAGCAGGGGTGTCCAATCTTTTAGCTTCCCTGGGCCACATTGGAAAAAGAAAAATTGTCTGGGGCAGCACATGAAATACACAAACACTTTTGATTTGTAGAAGTAAAGAAAATGCACAGAAAAGAACTACACTACCAGTTGGATAACCACTGGAATATAGGAAACCTGGATATTAAACAGATGTATTAACGAGCCCGGAATGGCAATCGGTGGGTTCTGGCAAATGCACGGTGGGCCGCTTGCTTTAAAATGTAAATGGGCTGCTCATCTAAAAATGCAAATTTTGGCTGTCTTTAAATGTAAATGAGTTCATCAGTTTAGAAATGTAAATGAGCTGTCCATAATAGCCAGCCACAGCTAAGCCAATGCCTGCATTTATTAGGGCTCTTACACACAAGCGTTTTTACCTGCGCTTCCCTGCGTTCCGTTTTGCTGCGTTCAGTCGCAGGTGTGCACAGGTATAGACGCAATCAATGCTTTTCAATGGGGCTGTACTCACACGAATGCATGTAGGCGCCGAACGCAGGTTCAGACGCAACATGCTGCATTTTTCCTGCGTTCGGCGCCTACATGCATTCGTGTGAGTACAGCCCCATTGAAAAGCATTGAGTGTGTCTATACCTGCGCTCCCCTGTGGCTGAATGCAGCAAAATAGAACGCAGGGGAGCGCAGGTAAAAACGCTCGTGTGTAAGAGCCCTTAGTGCACATGCCAGTACTGACACATGGGTGGAACCAGGAAATCTGACCAACTTCAGTTAGTAATATAAGAGTTGCTTGCTATATACAATCACTTCAGCCTGAATATGGAACACTGTGATATGTAGTATTAATTGCATGAGACAGACTAGTCTTTTCAAGTATGTCATACTTTGGCCCTGTGACACACATGGTAATTAAAGTCTTATCTGCCAGGGTGCATGGTCTAGCTGGGGGCACACAAAGTGAAATTTAAAATATACTGCATAGGTATATATAGGGCAACTAATCCATCTGATAGAATATTTGTGATAAAAACTAGGGTGAGATATTTGTTAAAAGTTCCAGCACATAGGGTGTATAATATTGCTGGCGATCATATGGCAATGGACTCTTAAAATATCTATTAATAAACACTATTTCTAGTTAACCTTGGGGTTGGAAATATATATCATGCTTTGCATGCACATGAATAAACTTGCCAGGGCTGCTTTTTCCTCCCAGTCCGGCCCTGTGTATTATATTATTATTATTATTACTAACTGGGCAATGGGCAGAGTCCCCCCTCCTGCCTACTCCTATATCCTTTACAACATGAAGTTTCCTCTGGAACCAAGGGATTAAAGTAGTAATAAGTAGTAGATAAGTTAACCTTACCGTTTGTCCTTGCACAAAAAATCAGTAATTGTAGTAAAGAAGACATTTGAAAAAAACACAATCTTCCACAAAGTTGTGTTTTAATAATTCAACTACTCTTTTTCTGGAGTTGAGAAATAAAAAAAATTAAATGTTTCCTATAACAGTAGGGGTGGGGTATTAGCGGGGAAAGCAGGTATAGTAGGGAGAGATGATGTCTGTAGTAACAGTGGGATAATAGTCTCTGGGAAGGGAGTGTGACTGTGGGATAGCAGGTATAGTAAGGTGAGATGGTGCCTATAGTAACAGTGGGATACTAGTCTAAGGAAAGGGAGTGTTACTGTGGGATAACAGGTTTAGTAGGGAGAGATAATGCCTATAGTAACAGTGGGATAATAGTCTCTGGGAAGGGACTTTGGCTGTGGGATAGCAGGTATAGTAGGGAGAGATGGTGCCTATAGTAACATTGGATAATAGTCTCTGGGAAGGGAGTGTGGCTGTGGGATAACAGGTATAGTAGGGAGAGATGGTGCCTATAATAACAGTGGGATAATAGTCTCTGGGAAGGGAGTGTGGCTGTGGGATAACAGGTGTAGTAGGGAGAGATGGTGCCTATAGTAACAGCGGTATAATAGTTTGTGGGAAGTGACTGTGGCTGTGGGATAACAGGTATAGTAGGGATTTGCTTATAGTAACCAGGGCCGATCTTGAGGAAGGAGCCACTTGAGGCGGCTCCTGAAATGCTGCCCCCCCTCGCTGGCTTACCTGTTGGGAGGGGGGTAGGAACACTAGTGTGGTGAGCGCAATTGCCCTAGTAAAGCCAAATTTCCGGTTTAAAGCCTGGCAATTTGTCTCTTAAAGGTACCGCAAGGGGCATTTTGTCTCCTCTGGAAACCTCGCCTCATTGGCATTGTTAACAGTGGGATAATAGTCTCTGGGAAGGGAGTGTGACTGTGGGATAGCAGGTATAGTAGGGAGAGATGGTGCCTATAGTAACAGTGGGATAAAAATATCTGGGAAGGGAATGTGACTGTGGGATAGCAGGTATAGTAGGGAGAGATGGTGCCTATAGTAACAGTAGAACTTTTCTGCATTCCCTGACAATGTTTATGTGAAAGCTGTTCTGTGTTAAAGGGGAAACTTGTACTTCTTTTTCCATTTCCTGTGACTTCACCCAGTAAACAAGCATCTGAACTGACCTCAGGATTCACTAAAAGCCAGATGGCTCTCTTCATGAAGTTTTGTTCCCCTGCAAAGTCCCATTTATTGCCATGTAAGAAGCTTTAGTCTGCACATCTTTAGTCTGCACATATGGGAGTGAGAGCCAAGAGTTCACACACAGCTGGAAGGAACTGCAGGACAGTTATTGGCAGCCTCGTCTGTTGACAAAAGTAAATACTGCCGGTGTGCTGCTTTTTCAGCTGAAAGTGAATGTACAGCATAAATCCATCAGCTCTGAGGTTCCTAGAAATCCTGGCACTTTAAGATGTGTGTGGAATGTGGAACACTCTCTAAACTGCACTGAAGCAGACAGGGAGGCTTTGTTTCTTACTCTCTTGCCCAGTCCCCACATGGCATGTCCTCAGGTTACTCTGTCAGACTTTCCACCTTCTCTAGTCATTCACAGGCCGTTCAGGGCAGAAGAACAGAAGAACACGAAGAGCCAATATGCAAATATCTATATTATGATTTATATAGCACCAACATGTTACCCAGTGCTTCACCTTCCTTGAGATGGATCAACAACTGGCATTATGAGTTGGCTGAGCATGCTGAAATACACAGCAGATGAAGTCCTACAGAAAGTCTGCAAAGCAAGACCAGGGTCAATCAGGTCCACTGGAAAAAAAACCTAGTGTGCTCCAGTCCTGATGGACCTAATTGGCAGCAGCAGGGGGGATGACATGGCACTGGGGTTGGTAATTGTCAGAGTGGTGGGCTCTTTGTACTTTCCCTCTTATAGACATTTCTATTAAAAGGACCCAGACACAGGGATAAGGTTTGAAATATCTAACATATATAAAAGGAAGTGCTTTTCAGTTTTAACTTTCCCTAACACTGATTTGTTTCCCTATGCATGTCTATGCAACAAGTCCATTTATTGTTAAATGTACAGTGGCAGAAAATATTCAGCTGTTAATATTAGTGACAGGTGTATCCAGCTGTATCCAACTGTTAATATTGTTTATTGCTCCTCTTGCCTTCTGACAGCTGAAGGAAATATCTTCTCAAGCATGTAATCCATCCGGATCTGCAGGAAGGTTCTCCCTGGGAGTCTTGAAGCTGCACAGAAGGGAGTATTGACAGCATACAGCTGTGTGCCTATGTTCTAGTTAAAGTGATGCTGACACTATGCGGAAATCCTGCAGTACCACCCCAAAATCGCAAAATCCTGGGGATGGTGCTTCCGCCCCCAACGATCTAGGTTGCAGTGACTGAGGAGCTTCTAAAGAAAGCCAGGTTGCTACCTGCTTTTATGTGATTATATAGCAACTTCTTTTCCCAAAGTGCTCCTTGGGCAGTTGGAATATAATAATATAATATTATAAATCTCTGAAAATATTGTATTGTGCTGTGCTCCATTTGCTAGTACAAGAACATCTCTCTAAGCTCTAAGCCATCTCATTTACACTTCAAATTGTTCCGGAGAAACTCACTGTAGAGCTGGCCATAGACGTAAAGATTTTTGAAAGATCCAATTGTTATCGTGAGACCACGATTGTCTCAAAACGATCGTTTAAATGCCTGATGTGTTCATCAACTAAAAAGACCATTTCAGGCGATATTGCCAGCAAAACTGAAGGATCGCAGCCTGCTTGCCCTGCAAACATAAGTAGATTGCATAAAGACTTTCTAACCTGGCCGATCAATCTTCAGACCGATGTCGGATGAAAAATCGTAAGATGAACGATCGTTTGTATCCCACTAACCGCACGATAATTTGACAGATTGGTCGGACTTCCCTACGATTGGTCGTTCTGCGGGGAAAGATCGTTGCGTCTATGGGGAGCTTAACAGTCTTATATAGTCCCTGTGACACTCACAGTCAAAGATCAGAAACCAATTAACCTGCCTCTATGTTTTTGGAGTGTGTGAAGAAGAACATCCACAACAAGCACATGGAGAACATACAAACACCTTGCAGTTCGTTCCCTGGCTGGAATTCGACCTGCAAGACTGCAGTGCTGATTACTGTACCACCAGTTTTATTATCAGCTTCACAGGTCTCCCCTGCTTTTGTGTTGCAGTAAATTTGGCATGTTTCCCTTGAGTCCCAAACAACTATTTCATATCTTTTTCTTTCATGATTTGGCTTTCCTGAGTGCTTTGTATGAAACATTACATTTAGAAAAGATTAATTTAATTTAAACATTTAAAGGCCGATTTACTAAATTCACGTGAATAGATCGTTCGATCGAATTTGATAGAATAACGATTGTAGGATTAATTCGATTGGTCGAATATGCAAATTTGGCTTATTCGATCGTCGAATAGCGAACGATCGAATGATCGAATATTCGATCATAGAAGGATTTAATATTTTACATTTATTCGACTGCCTACTTTGCCAGATTGAACCTACCGAATTGTAATAGAAGCCTATGGGAACCCTCCCATAGGCTTCTGAGGCTAAGTCCTGATCGAATAGGATTCGTACGATCGAAGTCTTCGATCTTTCGAATCGTACGAATATCGATTAATAATTCATTCGAATGATCGAACGATCGTTATTCGATCGTCGAATGATCGAATATCGAATAAAAGGGTAGCCTAAAACTATTCGATTAGCATTTGAAAATTAAATGCTAATCGAATATCGAGGAAAAACGAATATTTTTTTGGGTGAATTTAGTAAATCTGCCCCTAATGTTTATTTGTGGTACAAATATATATATATATATATATATATATATATATATATATACGTATATAAATCTGTCATAGGTCTAGACAACCTAAAGTAACATAGAATTGTGATGTTAGGAATTGTCTGTTCCTGATTGTCCTTGTTGGTTGTGTATCTCAACCATTCTGACATTGTTGTAATGTTTTAGGGTACTGGCACACAGGGAATTTTTTGCCCGTTCTTAAATCTGCAATACCATCAGTGACAAATCCCCGAAATGCTGTGTCACCAACAAAAAGAGTAAATCGCTGATGGGAAACATATGTGGTGGTTCGTTTTCTGAAGTTTCCCAAAGTTACCTCGCAAGTAAATTTCAAGTGACTGTATTCAAACACAGTGATGTATATGTTTTCCTAGGCATGGTACAAAGAGGCCTAAACAGCCCCCTGCCCACTAAATAGTGACTTTCTATGTCAGCAGCATCTCTTTGCCACAATCCACAGATTGCCACTTTGACCCAATGTAACACAAGCCTCATTTTAGTGTTACACTGGTGTCTGGTGATTGTTTTGATTTGATTTTCTAAAATGTTTGGACATATAAAACATCAGAAGATAGATGGATAGGGATAGAGATGCAAGAATGACAATGAATCGAGCAAAAGCATGCCTACTGATGTTGGGGAACCCCCAAAGCTACCACCGCCCTGCCCTACCAACAGTTTAACAACAGATTCTGGAAGCCATCCCAAATACCCTAGCTCCATAGTTCCAACCGCTACCAGATTTTCTATTTTTTATACATATAAATATATATATATATATACTTTGAACAACTGCAGTAAAATTCCTTTCTGTAAAGTGCTATGCCTCTTCAGTACAAGGTGTTCCAGACCTCAGGAGCCATAATAAGGATGAGTAACCTGCATGAATCATGAGTCATTCCACTAAGAATGTCAGGCTTCCTTGAGTTGCCATTCTAGCGAAGGAAATGATGACACCAGTTGAAAGCTGCCAACACACCTGTCTCCCCTCTCTCTGCAGTACATTTTCCTGTTGCCTTGACTTGGGTTTCTTTTAAAACTCTATGACAATCCATATTATGCCTGCCTGTTTACAATACATTCATTGAACATGTACAGTAAGTGGTGTTAAATATATTTTTTCTATGGCATAAATACTCTCATTTGGAGAAAAAAATAACACTTGCGCAATTGGCTGACTCACTTTTGCTTTTTAAAAGAGACTTTCGTGAAATGTTATATGTTCTGGTGAAGCAGTGGTCCCGAACCAGCGGCTTGGAAGTTTCTCCCAGTGACCTCAAACCAGGTGCTTATTTTTCAGTTCCTGGCTTGGAAGCAAGTTTTGGTTGCATACAAACCAGGTTTATCAGAGCCTCCTGTAGGCTTCCAGTCCACCAAATAGTCTACCACAACCCTTATTTGGCACCTCCAGGAACTTTTTTCATGCTTGTATTATTCTCCAACTCTTTTTACATTTCAGTGTGTCTCATGGACAAAAAAAGGTTGGGGACCCCTGCCCTTACCGGTGTATATTTACAGTATATTTCCAATTTCATTGTTTCCCTGCCTTCAATGATCTCTGTTGTGGTCTAAAATCACAAGGCCAATCTAAAAGCATCATGTAGCAGCAGGAGTACAACATGTACAAAAAATGATGCACTCTTACAAGGGCAGCAAAGACAAACTAAAAATTGCTTCGGCATTACTTTGTAGAGTTTCCATGAAGGCCATGTTTATGGACATGGAGTGGGAAGTGTAGGTCTGTACTGTGATATTGGAATTAACAATACTACATTAAGGATGCATGCTACACACCTCTCAAGGTCGGAAAGAAATTTCTCACCTGGATGGACAAATACTACATATTTATCCAAAAAGAAGAACCCATGCTACCCAATGCTGCAGGCAAGTACTGAACTTTAGTGCTTCAATTTAGTCTAATCCTAGAGTAGTATTTCTAGGTGCAGTATCTATGGCAGCACTTTATCAATGCATTGAGTGTTCTGATATATTCCATGTGTCTGACTGCCAAAAATGTGCCATTCAGCTCAGGCTTATTGCACACTGACTGTCCACATAAAGGTGTCAAAATAAAACACCACTGCATGGTGCCTGGGGGCTAATTACTGTAGTTCAGCTTCTATGCACACTGTGAATGCTTGTTAATAGTTGCTACTATATTTGTCTATACATTACTACAGCCTATTACTACACTGCTGCCATGTATGTGTCTGGTGTGTGGGTAGATTCTGATAGCAGCTTAGAATATATATAGCAGTTTAGATGATTATCCATCAATTGAAAGAATAACTAAGGATCTTCGTTGATATGGTAAAAAAAATGTGAATTTGAAGATATACTGTGCTTCAAGGCATTTTCTCCCACTTTATTTCTCGTTGGCATTTGTTTCTCATAAAGCTCATTAGTTCTGTGTTATTTTGTACGTTCTAGTAATTGCACAGGCAAAGCTTGCCATATAGACTGTACTAACCCAACCGGATATTGACTTTCATTATTTTGATTGCACTAGACCAGTAAAACATATCTGCTGAGAGGTTGCTGTAGTTAACAGGATAATATCAAACTTGGCCAGGGTATGGTATGAAACCCTATGAAATATTTTCAATTGTGATTTCTTTGCATTGTCAATACTGTAGTTCCTCACTACATGAGTATCACTATGATTGTACCTTTTTGACAAAGGTCATTTTTAGTGTTGGCAGTTACTCCAGTAGGTGTTTCTGGGTTTCCACTAGTTTATAAAGATACAAACATTGAATGTGAGGTCAAATAAGGATTCACTGGTCTTTCTGGTATTCCAAGTCTCTGCTTAAATAATTAAAGAACATATAACTGTGTCTGATCCAAGGATAACACACCATTGTTGTTTTTCTTGTTCCACTAAGATGCCACATAAATTGTTTTTGCTTCATTGTATTTACCCCATATCTCTCTCCTCTCAGTGAATGTATCCAATCACTACCTCTCCCCTTCCCCTCTTCACTTATCCTCCTCAGCTATCCCTTTCACAATTTGGTTTATTTTTCCGATTTGTCCCCTCTAAGTGAATTTACACCTTACATTTCTGAATGATGTATATGTTTTCACACTGATGATTTACTTTATTGCTGGTAGGAAAGCATTTCAGGGAGATTTGTTGCTCAACAAATCTCCCCATCTGCCAATACCCTAAGGGTAGAACTACACATCTGATTTTGCTGCTATTCTGCCGGATCCGATCAAGTTGGATGCGTCGGGAAACAAGGTAAGTAATTCAAAAGTCGGAAGCTGTCACACGACTGTCTGATGCTAAATGCTATTACAGCTTCAGACTTTTGTATTATTTACCTTGTTTCCTGTCGCGCAGGAAAGTTTTGTCACCCAGGGTCGGATCCGGCAGAATCGTAGCAAAATCGCCCGTGTAGTTCAGCCCTTACATCAGTTTATTTTCCTCAGCTCCTCTCTCCCTCTTACAAAGTATATTTATATTGGTCACTTCTCCTTCCATCTCCCCTGGGAAATATAGTGCCTTGATTGCCCTCTCTTCAGCATAGCCTGCTTACTGGTCCACGGGTTTGCATGGCACTGCTTTACAGATTGCAATGGCAACTCAGAAATGGCATGCGGTGTGTGCCACATGATCTGCACATATAAAGATGCACCTGTCTTTTATCTCTGTAACGGCCTGTCTTTCAAATGATGTAAAAACTGAATATATATATATTGCTCTATGACCTGCACAGATGTCATTAAAACACACACCCCCAGTCCAATCCATTCTCAGGGTTTGAGACCATCTTTGTGACATCAACTATGTTTCCATGTCACCAACAACAGGAGGCAAAAAGAGATGTAAAGATGAGTTTGAAAAGAAAATAGGAACAGAACCCTTTTTAGTGGAAAGGAGAGGGAAGAGAATATTAAAACCGAAGAGAAAAATAAAATTACAAATAAGTACATGAGCCACAAATTATTAATAATTTCAAATACTGGGCTGTGGAATATCGCCAAAGTATATTAAATATCTCATACAGGTATAGCAATCAGATATGCTGGAGGCTTGAGTTGCTTTGTTCTCAGACCCACTATTGAAAACTAGGAGCAACTAATTAGATAATGGTAGATATGAGGAGGAAATAATGGAAAGTCTGGGTAAAAGGGGGGTTATGCTAAATGGGGGCCTTTCTATTGTCTCATTTGTGAAACAATCAGCAGACAGAAAAAGAAGCCAAAGTGGTTTAAATGTGATTGACTGCCCAGGTGGTGGTATTGGAAAAGTTTTCTTTTAGGGCAAGTTAACATTTACAGCAGTAAGTATGCCTGGCCAAATCATGCAAATGGCACAAGCGATACAATCAGTGAAATAGTCAATATGTTGTGTCATATAAGCTTAAATGATCCTATAGTTATCCAATTATTTCAGTGTCTGCAGAGAAGGGGAAATAGTACATAATTATTTGCCCACCACTATCAAGGAACAAATAGTATGACCAAATCTTCAGATTGGGCCCACAGATGTTAACATTAGAGAGGATAATTATTAGTTCTCCCTAGTTATGAAAACTGGGAGATGATGTATTGGAGTATAGTTGATGTGTCAGACCCAATAGAAAAATGCAGAAAAAACTAAAATGTCCACCTCTCTCTACAGCTGTTTAGTGTTTTATGTCTTTTTTCAATACGGTAGGTTTGATCACATGAGAATATTTATGCAGTCATCAACCCAGAGTAAATTTTCCCCACCCCTGTTCATTCATTCATCATTCTTTCCATCAGCTGAGTTTAGCCACCAGTTGTCAGCCACCAGTAGCCACCAGAGTCCAACAACCAGACCCATATACATGTGGCCAATTTTATTAATTGAATAGACGTTTTTTTCCTGCTTCCCCCATGGACTTAAAGGACCAGTAACATCAAAAAATTAAATAGTTTAAAAGTAATAAAAATATAATGCAGTGTTGCCTGTACTGGTAAAACTGCAGTGTTTGCTTCAGAAGCACTGCTATTGTTTATATAAATAAGCTGTTGTGTAGCCATGAGCAGATAGCAGATAAGCTCCGTAGAACATAATGTTATCTGTTATCCATTAATTATCCTGTGCAATGTAGCCGTTTTTCAATTCATTGCTACTTAGCAGCTTGGTTATATGAACTATAGTAGTGTTTCTGAAACAGACAGATCAGTTTTAACAGGGCAACACTACATGATATTTTCTTTACTTTAAAACACTTTCATTTTTTGGTGTTACTGTTCCTTTAAAGGGCATGTAAAGGCAAAAAAAAAATAATTGTACAGTTTTTTAAAGAAAGGTGACTGTATGCAGTGTACTGCTGTAGATAGGAATTGTCAGACGGTCCCTAACTGCTGGGCAGGGAAACACTCATACTTATGATCAGCAGGGGAAGCCCCTGGCCTTTCTTCCCAGCCATGAAGAACTCAAGCAGCTTTGTTCATTTCCCTGTTTTTATAATTTATGACGATCCCTAAGAAGCCCAGACCACACTGAGCATGTGCACAGTCTTGGTCTTGCAAAGATGTATAACAAAGTTACAAGATGACAGCCCCCTGTGGCCAATTTTGAAAGCATAAATCATTTGTTTGATTAGGATTGTGATGCAGTAAGTTCATGTTTATGTTTAGTATACAAAATACAGCATTTCTAGCCTTATTCTATTTTACACTTTCCTTGTCCTTTAATCAACAGGGCAGTGACATTGCTACTACAGAAAAGTTTGTTGAGTATAGGTTTCGCTTCACTGATTGCAAAACATAATTTGGCTTTCCTGAGAAAAAAGGTCTGATATTATTTCTTCATACTCCTTTATCTTCTTGAGCATCTCATATGCTTCCTGTTTCCGGAGGTACTTGTCTTTTATGGGATATTGGAAAGTCCAGAAATAGTGCCCGTTTCTACTGCAGAATTGCTCCTAAAACCCCAGATTTATACTGGTTTACCTTATAAAATGAAGACAAATGAAAACATATTTTGTCATACTATCTGTTGTCAGAGAGCAGAATCAGGGGAGCAGACTGAAGCAGAACAATGAACGAGAATAAATTCTCAAGTTTCAGTCAGAGAGATACCAGTCTCTTTAAAGGAGAACTAAAACATAACTAAAGAAGTAGCTAGTAGCTGTTTTTTGGCTTCTGTACCACCCGAAGGCAACCACAGCCCTTTAGCAGTAAAGATCTGTGTCTCCCCAGTAGATGCCCCAG
>CM044437.1:138010342-138020568 GCA_024363595.1 Xenopus borealis
AGAATTGGTCGTTGTATAACATAATAAAAGTTACCTTAAAGGTGAACCACCCCTTTAAGAGCAGGTGCCTTTGAAACGGCACCACTGCAATTTAATATCATAAGCTAAAGCTCAGAATCCTTCTGAAAATAAACATATATCTATTATCTATTTTGTTATATATAAATACTGTATATGTACATCAATTCACGGGATCTCCATTCTGAGCCTATAATGTGAGCCGTAAAGGATATACTATTAAACCAGTGCAGTTACTTGCAAGTACCGTGACTATTTATCTCTTTACATTTTGGCACTTTGACCTTGTGCAAAGGTTTGAATGTATGAGCGTTTATATACTCATAGGAACAGAAATGCAGATACTGTAGCGGAAACTGTATTTGAGTTAGCACAGTAGGATAACTAGAAATTATTGGATGCCATTGCAAAATGATTCTACACAAGCCATCCCCCTAAATTTGGGCAGATCTGTTCTGTATATACCCCTTCCCCCTGGCCCCCAATGGATCATATACTGTACACTCCTGTGTTCTCATGGAGGCAGGGAACATGATATACAGTGTTAACAGCAGCACATGGATAATAAGGTAGTATTGTATAAATATTTATGAATCCCTCAGAGTCTGATTATATTTATAACATTTTGCTTGGGTGGTCTGCACATCAGCACAGAGTTGTGTACCAAGAAGAAATGTATTTTGTTCTGCTGGGATAACATAATCAAGGACACAACGTTTGCCCAAGGTGGAACCCTTAGCATCCAATCAGATCCTTGCATCCAAAATGATGGTCAGTGATATATGCCTCTTAGTTGTTATGGGTTTGTGGACCTGCAGCAAGCTTTGCATCTTTTATTAGACTGCCCATCGCTATGGGTTGAGAGAGCATCAGCATCACTGGCAGACATTGCTATGGGCTCACTATGAGAGCTGAGATGAGAATGTAAGGTTTAAAAGGATATCAATTACTAGTTGTGCCATTATGCCATTTTATAGATTATAAATATAATACACAGTGAGGGAAGCATGGATAATATCTTCAAGGGAGTAATTAAAGAGGTAACCCAACTTTCCGTGGAGTGGAGACCAGGAGAATCCCCAAATCTGCAAGAGAATATATAGAGCAATCCTAGATCATTATGGAGAAACTTGTGGCCTTAAACCTCAGTAAGTTCTTCTTCTGACCACTTGGCTTGTAAGTTGGAAGGTGCTGTAACAGCAAGTGTGGAACGACAGGAAAATAGTCAGGGAAGAGATTGAGGAGGTAAATGTATAAATGGAGGCGAAAGAATGTACTGAATAATGTAGACAGACTGATATATATAGAAGAAGGCAGTAGAGCATTTTGGGCAAGGAACAGCAAAGCATAGAGGTTAGAAGAGGAGGTGGTGGAGGAATAGAGGTGAATGGAGAGAAGGAAGGAAGGGTATGGAGGGAATGGAAGAAAGGTAGTAGACCACAAGAAGGCAATAGAGTGGAAGGATGGTCAGTAGATCAGTGGGAAGGTAGGTGGATCAGAAGGATCTAGTTGAATGAAAGCAGATGAACTAAACATTGGAGTGGAGTGGAGTGGAAGGCAGTAGAGTAGAAGGTAGAGATGTCAGATGAATGGAAGGAACGTAGGGGACCCCAACCTAGAGATGCAGTAAAGAATTAATAAAGAAAGGAGCAATGCTGGTTAGAAAGGGAGTGGTAGGGATTATATTACAGTAGAGGCTGGAGTCCATTGTACAACTGTTATTGAATGTCGTGTGTATGTATCTGCCTGTTAATCTATATGATGCTTTTGCCTTCATCTTTGAAAATAATGATAACATTCAGTTGTTAAGGTTAATATGAAATCAGCACTTGGAATACCCACATTCAACACATACACCTTATGGCAGCCTACAGATAAGGGCTTGTAAATTGTTTAAAAATAGATTACTATTTAAAAATAGATTTACTATTAAAGGGAACAAAAGGTGGCAGTGAAGAATGACAGCTTATAAAGTAAATATATGATGTTATGGGGCTCAGCCTGACTGGGGGCCCAGGGTTTGTTTATCCCTGATATAGTTCCAGGGCCACCATCAGGGGGCAAAGGGGGGACAATCATGCCAGGTCCAATGAATTATACCTTTAAACCATACCGCACTACCAGGAGCCTGAAGCTGCCAAGAGCCGAAGCTTCCAAACGAGCTGAAGCAGCATAATTGAGCCGAAACAACAAAGATGGAGCCGAAGCAACATAAAGAGCCAAATGGAGCTGAAGCTGCAGAAGAGGCTGCTGTCGAGGAGACCATTCAAGGTAAGTTTCACTGAACAACAATGGTCTTTTTCATTTAAAAACTCTGCCACCAATGATTTTTTTAAAAACTTGTTGGGGGTGGGCCTGGCCCCCGGTGTTTTTTCTAACATGTAGGGGGTCCTTGGCCATCAATGCTTTTTAAAAACTTGTTGGGGGGCCTGGCTGCCAATAGTTTTTTTTTTACTTTTTTGGGGGGCCTGGCCCCAGTGGATTTCTTTGAAAACTTGTGGGGAGTCCTGGCCACCATTGTCTTTTTAATGTGTGGCTGTCCCTGGATGCCAGTGGAATTAATTTTTTTAGCATGTGGGGGAGCTGGCCCACTCTTGCCGCTCATGTTGTGTGTCCTTTTTAATCTGGTGTGGAAGTCGGTGGGTGGTGCCCGGGGGAGGGGGCTGTGGTAGACGTGGGCCTGGAGAGCAGGAACTCTGTGACTTCTGATTGTGTTCCTGTATAGTTAATTTCATGGCAAAATGACATTTCCTGGACTTTTCCTTAAACATGGAGCTGGAATAGGCTGCCCCAGGCACTCTGAAGCATGTGCCAGGCCCCTGTGATTCTGGGGGGCACTCTAAATCCAGCCCTGCTTATAAATAAGGTTCCCTTTCTTTATTGCTGAATTTCTAACATGGAGATCAGTCTACTGTTTAATGTATTTTTCCAACTCAGTATGTTGATATTGCTTTTGTCCTCCTCCTCATTCCTTGGGGAAGAATATGGGGTAAAATATCTAGAGTTGGTATTTAAAGTGCATATTTTGGTATCATGCAATAATAAATAGAAACTGGATAATCCCTGGCTCAGCAGAAAGTTACTATTTTTGGACTAAATGATGTCACCGGCAAGAAGTGGAACTGCTTGCACAATGTACAAGGTGTGTCCATACACCTGCAGGTAATGAATGGCTTTCCTACTGCCTCGTACACACGCGGGAGATCACACATCCTGATGCAACGTGTCCTACTCCGCATTCCAGGGAGCCTATCAGCCGTGCCGTCTGCCCTATTGCTCCTCTCTTTCTACATCAAATGTGCAATAAAGATCTTATACTGCCAGTGGTGTTACTGGGCCCCACAGCAAATTTATTTTAGGGTCCCCAAAATATCCAAAGGTTGACCTGTTTTACCAAAATATATTGAAATTAATTAGGGCCGCATGGGCCCCCCTATACCTCCTGGGCCCACGCTGCAGCCGTAGGGTCTGCTTCCTCTGTAGTTACACCCCTGTTTACTGCATACCATCAGCATGGCTGGTATTTCGTCTTGAACCAATAGAACCAGAGGGGACCCCGAGAGGAAAAGCAAGAGCGAGAAGTACAAAATACACCTGGGAATGTAATAAAAGTCAGTAATGGAAAATTATTCGCAATGCTACTCTGAAAACACATTTTCCTTTGCTTTATTATTGCTTTTGTAAACCAGGAAACAGTTTAGGGACCACTTCCGACAGTTGAAGAAGTTTTTGCAAATGTTACAGTTTGCACCTGTGCGCAGTGAATGTAATTAAACTTCTTACTGGAAAAGTTATTTTTGCTCTCAAAGATTACAATGCCTTCAAGCACTTCTTAAAAGTGGGCAATGCGCAATGAAAATTCGCAGTGCGCAATGAAAATTTCACAATTCAATAACAGGTTAAGGAAGACATTACATTGCCAAATGCTAATTTGTATTCTTATGTGTGCAATGTGTATTCTTATCTGTTTTGCTCTTTGCTACTTTCATTGCATAACCCAAATAGAGTGCTAGCAATCTTTAGATCTTTATCCAGCCTGCAACCTTTTAGCTGGCTCTTCATTAAGGCTTCAGTCTTCATCTACTGACCTACTGCTTGTCCTTAGTGATGGGCGAATTTATTCGCCAGGAGCGAATTCCCGCGATTCACTGCTGGCGAATAAATTCGCAAACCGCCAGCGAAAATTCGGTAAAAAAACGAGTCGCGCGTCGTTTTTGATGCGACGTGCCGAAAACGACGAGACACGCGTCAAAAGCGACGCTACACGACGAAAACGACGCGACTCAATGAAAACGTGCTGCGACTCGTTTCGTGAATTTTTTCGCCAATTTGCAAATTTCGCTGGAAATTCGCAAATTTTTCGGCGAAGTGAAATGGGGTAGATTCACCCATCACTACTTGTCCTGGAACCCATTGCTACATGGCCCTTACTTTATCCAAGAAGATATGGAGATACCGCACACCACACAAACCCAAAATCCTGGTGCACAGCAAATAGAGGAATCGCCAACCTCACCTCAACGTGTAAAAGAATTTTCACTGGCACACAGGAATTGTTAGCAGGGCAAGTCCTTGCAACTTTATTATGCTATTTTCCCCCATAAAGAGGCTTTGGTGGGGGCTTCATTCCACCTGTCTAACCTCAGTTTATCCTGCATTTATAACATCTGCTCACATTAAAGGCAAAAAAAAATGAAAAAGAAATCTATTTCCAATATATTTTAATTTTAAAATGTGTTTTTTTTATAAGAAACCTGACTGTTTTCAGTGAAATTCATTCATTCCCTTCATTTACTGCTATGGATAGGAATTATCAGACGGTCCCTAACTGCTGGGCAGGGAAACAATCATACTTATGAACAGCAGGGGGAGCCCCCACCTTACTTCCCAGCCATGCAGAACTCAAGCAGCTTTGTTTGTTTCCCTGTTTTGATAATTTATGACGATCCCTAAGAAGCCAGATCACACTGAGCATGTGCACAGTCTTGGTCTTGCAAAGATGTATAACAAAGTTAGATGACAGACCCCTGTGGCCAACTTTGAAAGCATAAATCATTTGTTTGATTAGGCTTGTGGTGCAGTAAGTTCATGTTTATATTTAGTATACAAAATACAGCATTTCTAGCCTTATTCTATTTTACACTTTCCTTGCCCTTTAAGTCAAAAGCATTTTTTCCAGCTTTGAGGATGAGGTTATCGTCCAAGGAGGAACCCCTGGGTGATCCCATTAATTGCAGGGGTAGCCTTGGTCTCTTTGGCACTGCTAGCAGCACTACTGCAATAAAACTGGGCAAAAGGAGCTGCTGTAACTTTTTGAACTTTGTATCAGTTTTAAAAGATAATGACTTTACAATCCATGCTGTAGATATCGTCGGCTCTCAGAATAAGGCTATAAAAGCAGTGAATAGTTTACAGGGATGGTGCCTTATCTGTCTGATTTCACAGTAGAGGGATTTGTATGGGGAATTATTTAGTGAGGTACAGGACAAATAAGAACAATTGGGGGTCCCCAATAAAGTATATAAAGTGGGTGCATCTACAGCCCTGAGTAAATGACTTGAACTGATGAGCCATTACTCCCTAACCTGCTCCATACTTCACTGGTAGTATGTAGACCACTGTACCCTGCCTTTCTGCAGATCGGTGCAGCCTTCCTCAGCACATAGCATGGGGTTAGAGGAAGAAATACAGTTGCTCTTCAGTCTCCAATCAAAAAGTAACCTCTCTGTCCAGATACAAAAATAATGACCCTGCCGCAGTCAATGGCGTCACCACTAGTGATGGGTGAATTTGTCCTGAAAAATTTGCGAATTTCCAGCGTAATTTGTGAAACTGTGAAAAATATGCAAACAGCTAATTTTGACTCCCACGAGAATTTTGACTATTTCGACGCCTTCAACAATTTGACCGACGCTATTTTGTCCAGATGAATTAAAGTCAATGGGCGTCAGAATAATGTTGACGCACATCAGAATAATTGTTGCAGGAGTCAAATCTGTTGCGGGTGACAAAATTGACACAGGCGACAAATTTTTTTTTTTGACGCACCGAATTTTCACCGCAAATTTGAAACTGTCGAGTGTATTCACCCATCACTAGTAACCACAGTACACTGTACAGTTCTCTTCTATACACATTGAGATTGGGGCCAGTGGGGGAGGTCAGGGAGCAGCACAGGGAGCAGGTTTGGGTATCTGGCGCCCACGTGTTTTTTTCCCAGAGTCCGGTGGGCCCAGTCCGACCATGGGAGCTTAAGAAAAAGAGAGAGCCTGGTAATCACTGTAACATTTCCAATATTAAAGTACATCTCATTGTCATGGACAAATAATTAACATTTTTAAAAATAATTCCCTTTTTAATATTTCGCTTTTACTTGATCCCAACTAAGATATAATGAATCCTTATTGGAGGCAAAACACACCTGTCAGGTTTATTTTATGTTTAAATGATTTTTTAGTAGACACGGAGGTCCAAATTACAGAATGACCCCTTTTCCAGAAAACCCCAGGTCCCGATCATTCTGGATAACAGGTCCTGTACTTGTATATTTTATAAGACAATTCCAGACACTAATTTTATAGGTCTCCTCTAACATGTATGATCTGTGCCTCAAGCCAAACAGAAGAGCAGAGTAGACTTGGGCATTATTAAAATGTCATTATATACTGTATATGTTAGAATGCAATAATATTATTAAAAAAAAAAACGGAGATCACCGGTGGGGTACAGTGAAACCAGGAGTTATATAGTTAAACAAGCTGAGACTACAGAACAAGGCAAGAGGAAGTGAATGAGAAGTGGATTTGCATAGTTAGTTTTGCTCTGTTAGCTCCTCGCTGCAGCCTCCTTCACTCGCAGTGCTGCCTGTTTATCTAGAAGTGTTACTGACACCACAGACTTGCCTTGTGCATTGTATTCTGATCATTCTGCCAGCGGAAATGTGACGAACAGAGAAATGAAACTGATGGTTTTCATTTTACTGTACAGGAAAGGGGCGGCTTGTTATGGGAAAACGAGAATTTCTCACCTGTGTGTTTCTTTTTAAACAAAATTTTGACTGAATCTGACCAATTACGATATGGGACACATTATCCGGAATGCTCAGGATCTGGTGTTTTCCAGCTAAGGGATCTTTCCGTAATTTGGATCTCTGTACCTTAAATCTACTTAAAAAAATAATTGAAAAAACTTCCAATAAAAAATGATTGAAACATAAAATCTACTTAAAAAAACATACAACTAAATTATTTAACTGTGGGCTTATGTGTACGGCAGGGATCCCCAATCTTTTTTGGTTCAGGGACGGGGGGGTTGAGGGGGCTCGTTTGCGGTCGGAGGGGGGTTGGCATCCAATTCGGAGTGCCGGTGTCCAATCCTGGTGCGCCAGCGTCCATTTTGGTGCAACTTGTTAATTACGGGCCAGACTCGACTGCCCACTCCAGGACTGCCCGGTGGTTGTGGACCCCTAGTATAGGGTATTAAAACAACTCTATTGACTTTATTCAGGTTCCCTTGGCATGTCTAGTTATCAGTGTAAATGTAATGTATTAGATGCACCACGTAACATAAATAGCCGTATGCAAATTAGTCTGAGCACAAGAACTCTAGCGAAGTTGCAGAATTGAACACTAGCGCAGCTTCGCTTTGATTCACTCTGCAGAAGTGACGCTAGAGAAAATTCGCCAGCGTTCAGAGCCATGGACGAAACTTCACACTTTACTGAATTAGCTTTGTCCCAGTGAATTTATGTCTAAGTGTTGTGATGGCCGTGAAGCCGTCTCTGGCGAAATTTCACTCTCGTGAAATTGTCCCATTTACTCTTTTGAACCCCATTATGCAACATTCATTTTTTTCAGGCATCCAAACAACAGGGAGCTGGCTGCCAGAAAGGCTTTGGGAATGGGAAATCTGTATTTTAGAGGCAGCATGGCATTGCAGTGAGTGTAAAGCGTAGGAATTAGTGATGGGCGAATTTATTCGCCTAACTCGAATTTGCGGCGAATAAATTAGCGAAATGGCAGTGAAAATTCGCCAGAGAAAATTCGCTGGCATCAATTTCCGATTTTCAAAAATTTTTCGTGAAAACATTCGAAATTCACAAATTTATAGGGAAAACGTTTGAAATTCACGAATTTATAGTGAAAATGTTCGTAATTCATGAATTTTACATTGTATTCACAGTCTGATCATAACGATCGGCAACGGGTGGTCGGATTGCGGGACCACATCAATGATGCGCCCGCGATCTGACGGGATTTTTAGTCCCGTCCAATCGACATCTGCCCAACTTTCAGCCAGATAATGATTGGGGAAGCCTGTCAGAGGGCTCCATACACGGGCCAATAAGCTGTTGACTCTGTCTGTCGGTAGCCAGCGCCGTTTCTTGAGACGTTGCCGCCTGAGGCGGCTCCAGTAATGCCTCCCCCCCAGTCCGATGACTTTTCCTGGGGGAGGCAGCAACTCTAAAGCGCTCTCTCGCACTAGTAAAGCCGAATTTCCGGTTTAAAAACCGGAAATTCAGCTCTTAAAGGCACCAGGAGCAGCTTTTTTCCACCCTTGGAGACCTAGCTCAGGCGAGCACCTCAGCTCGCCTCATTGGCGGAGCGCCACTGTCGGTAGCTTTTATCGGCACGTGTATGGACACATTAAGACAAGGCAGCTGATTAACAGACCAGTCTTTGCTGCTGGGGAACTAAGACTTTTGCAACATTGTTTAAAAAGTAACAACCAGGAGTTCAGCAAATGCTGCTTTCAGTTGCAATTGTTTTTACAAATAACTTTAAAAGGCACCTGTTGGGACAAAATTGTACCCCAAACCAAAGGTGCGGGCTAATAGAGCCCGCATTCCGGTTGGGGGTTTCACAATTTTTTTTTTTTAAATGCCCCTCACCAGTGCTAGCGGTCGTGCTCCGGGAGGGAGCTCCCGGAGCGAGCAGCCGTCTCCCCAAAAGCGCACGTGTTACTGACGTCACGCGCATGCGCAGAATGAAAAAGCGGTCTGGCCGCTATATGAGCCTGCACCTTTGGTTGGGGGTACAATTTTGCCCTTTAAGGTTAAGTTCACACAGGCAGAATCGGGGAGATTTATTCACCTCTTAGTTCTTCTGGGCGACAATCTCCCCGAACTGCCTTCCGCCTGCTTTAATGAGAAAACGCCAGCGCAATAGCACTCACGGCGCTTCGATTTCCAAAGTTGCCAGAAGTTTCCTTGTGAGGCATTGCAACAGGCGGTTTTTCATTCACCCGCAGTAAAAAAAAAAAAATCGATTTTTTTAAATGAATTTCAGTTGGTCTTTTTTATTTGGATTCCGAAGTTATTAGAATTTAAAACAACTCCCGAAATTGGACCTTTGATAAACCTGCCCCTTAATGTAAAGGTGAACAACCCCTTTAAGTTAATCAGACATTTATAATGATGATCTTCTCTGTTAAATTAAAGTTGTGGCCTTCATGAGTTCAGAGCATTCTGCATTCTTCTTTCTTTTATAGCGTAGTAGTTGGTATAGTGAGAAATCACAGACTTTGAATGAATTTCCACTTCCAGCTTTCTGGAATCAGATCATGTATTTCAGCCTTGGCCACCTCCAATCACGTATGAAAAGCTGAAGACGAGGCCATCTGCACTTTCTTGTGACAACACTGACCCTGGGTTTGTCTTTGTGGTATTTCCCTGTTTTATGCTCTCCCGTGTGCCCAGTTATATAGGTAAGTCTTGCTATACCACTTGGTTCTTGCAGAGCCTGCTGGTTCTACCCAGTGATGAAGTCAGGACCAAGGAGAAAGCAACAATGCAGACAGGCAGAAACAGGCAGATACGCGGTAGACAAGTTAAAAATCAGGCAAAGGTCAGGGGCAGGCAGCAATCGGCAAAGTCAGAACCAAAGCAGAAGAGTCAGGGACCAGGAATCAGTGCAATATTAGCACACCCAGGATCTCACAGCAGAAAGACCTATATTCAGGTCGGACTGGGGGCCCGGGGCCTATAAGGGCTGGTTCCTCAGGGCCCCCCTCCAGGGCCCGAAACTCGTAAGCGCAATCGCATGAGTGCTCAGACCCCTGTCGCATGATTGTGCATGTGCACTGAGTTTTGCCACAACCTCACAGGAAGAGAAGAAGAGGCTCAGGGTGCAGATCTGGGCCAGCGAGACCCACAAGTAGGGATGGCGCGAACTGTTCGCCGGCGAACTTGTTCGCGCGAACATCGGGTG
>CM044437.1:138062686-138090986 GCA_024363595.1 Xenopus borealis
TGTACTTGGGGCATTATAGGTGGCATCTGGATGGCAGATACTGGAAGGGCTGCTTTAAAAGTAGATAAAACATTACAACTGCTTTATTTGCCTTTCTGAACTTGTGCAGTCACTTTGCTAATTATCCTGAACACAATTCCTGCAGTGATGTAAACAATACTTTAATTAAAGACCCAATTTCCTAATCCCTAGGGCAGTTACCCCAACCAGTGGCTTGTGAGCAACATGTTTCTCTCTGTGCCTTGGATGTTGCTCCCAGTGGCCTCAAAGGTGCTTATTTTTGAATTTCAGGCTTGGAGGCAAGTTTTGGTTCTATAAAAACCAGATGTACTGCTAAACAGAGCCTCCTATAGTCAGCCAGTCCACATAGGGGCTATTCAATTGTGAATCAGAGTGCTTATTTTGCACCCTCATGAACTTTTTATGCTGCTTTCCAACTTTTTTTTACATTTCAGTGCGGCTCACGGGTAAAAAAAATTTGGGGAGAAAAAAGACCTGCCGCGTGTAGAGTGGAAAAATGTGTTTGACCATTTCATGGAAACATCCACTAAATATCAAAATCCTTTTACAAAATTGGCCAGGCTATGGAAAGTTTGAACACATTTCTGGGGGGTTTTAGGGTCAGGTTTTATGAGTTATTACGGTTTTGCTAATGTAGGTGAATCGTCCTATAAGGTGTAAGTCTCATTTCTCCCAAGAGACCTGCTTATATTAAATAGTAACAATTGTATCTTTGCTTATCCTAACAGAAATTATCTGATTCTTGGCCTGTGCTTTCAGCAGTCCAAGTTGCAACCTGATGTGGCATTACCCTAAGGGGTGTAAAACTGAACTCATCGTCAAAGTGCATTTACTTATATGGGATTTTAGTGCAGCCTGTGCTGAATCTGGAACAATGTGCAAAATGTTGGGCTATTGGCTCAACACTTTCCTAGAATCTCTCAAACTAACCCACAAACCTATTAACCTCTATCTGATCCCTTATACAAGTGATCAATTCTTTCAATAATATATCAGCCTTCTCGCATAACAAACTGCTTTTCCATTATCTCCTCTCTCATCTATTTATGTCATACCACTGATGAATATTTCTCCAACATAAACATCCCCATACAGATACCTTGTGTTACTGACCCCATAAATTGTAAGCCCTTGTGGGCAGGACCTTTCATTATTTAATGTATTGTGTACCCTTATGTACAACACGCTGCTTCTTTATAAATGCATCTAATAAAGATAATATCAGCCAAAAACAGCATTCTTCCCAAATTGTGTGGCACTTGTTGGGAGGGGCTTGGAGCAGTGGCAGAGAGAGTTCAGCCTGATAACCAACTATTGTGAGATTTGGGGAGAATGCCTATTTGCCCTCCTAGATACACCTGACAGATCAGCTTCAAGGGAAAAAAAGCAAATCTTGGTTAAACCTCATCTGATGTCTTTGGTTGACCAGTGCTTCCTATATCTGTAATTATAGGAAACTGTATATGTAAGAAGGTCCCTGACCAAAAGTTGGACCTCAAAGTGGGGCTTGAATTGAAAAAGTCCAACAAACACTGTCATAAATGGCTGAGCTCCATGTGTGCTGCCATCTGTACTCTTCCAGGGAGGGCTCAATAACGTCAACAGTCAACTATTAACTGATCAATCTTTCATCCCGGAGGAACCCTATATCTTGAAGCAGTGATCCCCAACCAGTAGCTTGTGAGCAACATGTTGCTCTCCAACCCCTTGGATGTTGCTCTCAGTGGCCTCAAAGCAGGACCTTATTTTTGAATTCAAGGTTGAATGTTGCTCACGGGTTCAAAAGGTTGGGGATCCCTGCCTTGAAGGATTCACCCATCTTAGCATCTAAAGAAGAGCGACAGCTGCAGATATGAGCAGGGCTACATATAGATCAGAATATTGGAATTATAGGAAATCACTGAAGTTAGGAACAAGCCTCACAGGATCAACACTTGACATTTATATTTCACTTACCTTTTCTTATATGAAGAACCATTTGTTACATTATCACCTCATTATAATCTGTACCTTGATTTCTTGTTGTACTACAGTTATCAGAATTACTACTTTCAGATTTTTAGCATCTATGACATTTTACCGAGTATTGGGGCTTCCCTTTCCATTGGTAACAGGTCACAGAATCCCACATTCAGATCATGGAACCTGATCCCCAGCCTGCCTAGTGCCACCACCATTTCTCTCTGTAGGATGGAGCCTTTGGAGCAGTAGTAAGTGACTCTCGCTGGGCTGTTTTGGTATATCCGGTAATAGGAATAAAATGCAGGGACAGAGCACGCGTCACTCACAGGCTACACTTGGCCCCAAATGCCTTGTCCTGACCTTCTATAATCTATATCATGCTCTCCAGGGACACAGCCTGCTGTATTGTGCTGTACTCCGGCTGGGATTTCCTAGGGTACCAGGAATCCCGAATAATCTTAGAACATCTCTCCAATGGATCATCTCCAACTCCTTAAATGGAAATCGGTCCCCATTTATAACTATGGGTTCCCATTATGGTATTTCACCTTAAATTGATAGCACTAGGACATAAGAGAGAGGGTGTATGGAATAACATTTTAGCATAGATATTGCTTTAGTCGTACAGCAGATAATTTACAAATAGACAATTTAGTGCCACCTTTAGATTTTGGCATTTTTTCTAAATGTATTTTTCTGGGTGCTGCCACTCTCATTTCACTTAAACTTATTGCATTGTTTCCCCAGGGAACTCAGGCCTGTGGGTCTGACACCAGTAACCAGGTACATTCTTTTAGGAGGAACCATGATTGATTGGAAATTCCGCACATATCTTTGTCACAAGTCTCCAATATTCAGACCTGGAGGGGATCAGTTGACATTGTTATTGCCGCTGATGACAAATGTGACTGAACACAATGATATATTTCAGGATCAGTTCAAACAGTAAAAACATATAAATGGACATTTTAAAGTTTATGCTACATGGGGTAATGCAATAAAGGATTGGAGCAGGTCTAGTAACCCATAGCAACAGTTAGCATTTACTAATCAGCTGTAACGGTCGGCACCCTAAACTCAGAACCAGTGTCAAGCACCCTGGTCTCGGCTCGTGCTTCTGCCTATAACAGCCGCCTTTCACCTTGGGAGGAGCCCTTGGCTAATCGGATGCCGCCAGGTCTTAAAACGAGAAGTGCAAGACAAAAGGTTCTGAGCAGGCAAAGGGGCACGACTGTAGATAGTGTCTTTTAAGGCCGATGGTCACTGAACAGATAGGAGTAGGCAACTCGTGGTCAAACTGGCAGGGTCGTGGCAGGCGGATAACTGGGAATCGTCAGGCAGGCAAGGGGTCAAAACCGGGTGATCAATCAGATAGGATGAGGCAGAAACGGTAGTCGAAAACAGGCAGGAGTCAAAACCAGGTAGTCAGTCAAAGGGTTGAGGCAGAATCAGTAGTCAATAACAGGCACGGGTCAGGATATAGATATTCAGAATAGTCAAAGCCAGGCAGGGTCAAAACAGGAATCAAGAATAAACAGGAAGCTTAAGCACAGATACAGGCACCAGGAACAAAACCTATCACGGGCAATATCAAAACCTCAGGTGTCCCTTTAAATACTTTAAATTTGGCGCCATTGCGCGCTGACGTCAGACGTCAGCGCGCCTGCGCCTTTAAATACCGGAAGTGCGCGCGGCGCGCGCACTAAGCAGCCGGTTGAGCAGAGGGAGCAGAGCGGCGTGGCGGGCGTCCCCGCCGATGGCGCGGCGGGCGTCCCCGCCGCACCACTAGACTACCAGGGCAAGTATTACTTACATCAGCTTTTTGAGAGTAAATAAAATTGGTGTTCCCAAATTAGACTAAGGTGGGGGTTTTTTTGTGCGTTTGGGACGCAGGTTTGAAAGCACCTTCCCTTGAAGCTGATCTGTCAGGTGCATCTGCTAATTGATTCCATTATATTCTGCCTGTTGTACTCATGAGAGTTGCATTTCATTGCATTGGCCATTGAAATTCTTGCCCTGGCCAAACTAGAAGGCAATGGAATATAGAGAAGATGCATTTGGAACTCCCAAACAGAGCTGGGCCAGGCTTGCCAGGTGCCTTAGCCAAACCTGAGTGGTCATGTCACCAGCTAGTCTCGTGCATGTGAGAAATTACACTTGCAACGCGCATGTGCAAAATGACGCATGCGCGAATAGTAACACGGAATCACAATAACACGCTGTCAGGGGGCCAGCAGAGAGTAGTCAGGACCAAGGAGGAAGCTCAGGGGTTAAATCCAATTTTGCAGTATCAGAAGGGGTCAGCAGCAATCCTTGTCAAATCCAGGCAAAGGTTCAGCAGGCAGAAATGTAGCAAAATCCGAGTTCAGGCAAGGTCAGGAATTTCAGGAATCAATCAGCACAAAATATAGAACACCCAGGAACCAATAAAGGAAATCCTACAAATGGGCATTGAACGGGCGTCTTGGGCGTCCTTTTATTTTGAATTTGGCGCCTGGAAGAGGGAAGCTTGTGACTCATGCCAAAATAGAACCATCAGTCGGAAAGAGGAGACCGGAGCATAGGGTAGGTGACAGAGTAGGTACTTGCCTGGTGCCCCCCAGCTTTTGCGACCTAGGCACGTGCCTACTCTTTCTGCCCCTAGTTCTGACCCTGGGACAGTAACCCCTAGCAACTAATCAGCAGGTAGAATTTACTATATATATATATATATATATATATATATATATATATATATATATATATATATATATACCTAAAAAAAGAGACCAGCACTCACAGGTCTTAAAATGATTGAATAATAATGTATTGTAGAGTAATGGACTAATGGCAGGCCATTACTATTACAATTTTAACTAAATATTGGGGGCAGCTAGGAAACTCCCCATGTCAGATTTCAAAATTGAATAAAAAAAATCTTCTCTTTTCAGAAATGGATTTCAGTGCAGTCTGCTGGAGTAACACTATTAACTGATGTGTTTTGAAAAAAAAAAAAACATGTTTTCCCAATTGACAGTTTCCCTTTAAGTACAGGGCTCTCTAGCACTTTCCATCACCCAGCGATTCCCAACATACATGTTTTCAGTCACACACAAGCTAGGGACATTCCATTGGAAGCTCATGTGCTCCATTCTAGAATATCAAAGAGTTGCATCACAGGATTCAACCAGAAAATTTGATTGGGACAAGGTGCACAGTCAGGCCCGGACAGGCAATCAGTGGGTTCAGGCAAATGCCCAATAGGTTGCTTGCTTTGAAATGTAAATAAGCTGCTCACCTAAAAATGCTAATTAGGTATGCCTTTAATATGTAAATTAACCAATCACATTAGAAATGCAAGTGAGTTGTCCATAATAGCCAGCCACAGCTAAGCCGATGCCTGCATTTATTAGTGCTCATGTCAGTACTGACACTTGGGAGGAACCAGGAATTCTGACCAACTTCAGTTAGTAATATTATAGTCGCTTGCTATATACCCAATCCCTTATGCTTATGATAGGTATGTTGTCAACAGGAGGATCCATGCTCAGAACAATCACTTCAGCCTGTATATGTTACACTGTGACATGTAGCATTAATTGCATGAGACAGACTAGTCTATTCATACTCTGGCCCTGTGACACACATGGTAATTAAAGTTCTCTTATCTGCCAGGGTACATGGTCTAGCTGGGGGCACACAAAGGAAATTTAGAATATACTGTAAGTATAGGGTCACTAATCCAACTGATAGAATAGTTTGTTGCAAAGGCCAGTTCCAGCACATAGAGTGTATAATATTGTTGGGGATTATATGGTAATTAGTCACATTAGTCAAGCAAAATGAACATTAATTACACTATATAAATTATTTTAATCTTGCTTTCTTCAGTCTGGGAATTCATAATTATAACAAGCAGGCAGGAGCCATTTTGTGGACACTGTTATTAAGACAAGCCTTGTATCATCTCAGAATCTTGTTTGTGCACCAGAATGGGGGACCCAATGTCTATCCCCATGTCCTGGCTACACAATTAAATGGTTAAGAGAACTGGGGGAATGTGTGGGGAGCAGTGACATCTAGGAAGTGCTGAATGGAAAGTGAAAGTAACTCTCTGCCCCGCCTCTATGTCTAAGGCATAGAGGAGGGACAGACAATATTTGATTGACAGTTGAGATTTTTAAATGAGCTTAAAACAGCTATGAATGCTTTAATAAAAAATAGAAATTGGATTTCATGTTTAATTTGAAAAGGACTATTATTATACAGATTTTTGTGTCTGGGTGACAGGTCCACTTTAATAAACACTAGTTCTAGTTAACCTTGGGGTTGGAAATATATATCATGCTTTGCATGTGCAGGAATAAACGTATTGCTTCGATACTATTGCCAGGGCTGCTTTTTCCTCCCAGTCGGGCCCTGAGCACAATGTAAAAACGCTTTAGGCTTACTTTTTGCAGTTTTGCACCTCGGTCAACCTGAAGGCCGTCAATGGTGCCGGAAGTTACAATTCAACATCTGCTGACCATTGCTACTTAAAAAAATAATAGCAGCAGCAATAATAATAATATGCAAACATAATGGCAATGGCAATACCTAGTCATTAAATGATAGAATTTCCTAAAATATAATATTCTAAACACAGGTTGGGGCTGATCCTACAGGGCAAGACCTTTAGTTCAGATGTTGATCTCTGCTGGAAATAAGAACTTTCCACATTTCCTCCTTTTGAAATGTTCTGCCTTAGTATTTACTGGGACCTTGGATGTTCTTGGAGACCAACCAGATTCACATCCTTGACTGTTCCAACAGTGACCTGCCAGTTATCCCGGACACACTTCCTGTTTGTACAAGCTGTCCACACTTCTGGCTTCTGGCTGGTCATGCATAAGTCAGACTAAGTTGAAGGAACAAAGGGGCGGTGGATTTTATATGCTGGTGTTAGTTTTTGCTAATCAAGGATATTTGGTAGATACATTGTGATGATGGGATAGGAAGCCTTGGACCTGCTAAGTTCTCTTGCACAAACAATTTCTCCTAGAATGTCAGACAGTGGTGATTTATCTCTGTATTTTGTGTTTTTCCTGCCACAAGGCTTTTCCAGGAACAGCATTCCTGCTTTGCACTGATCTTTCCCCCCCAAAAAAAAAAGAAAAATGTTTCACAAAATACTGTTGGCTCCCCAGCAAGGGGAAACTGCCCAGCCCTTCCCTGTGCAACGAAGCATGGCTGGATTCTGTGATTGGGTTACAAAGACCTGTGGCACTGGGCCCAGATTCTGAGAAATCAAGACAGCACCATGTTCACACACACCAAGATCATTAAATATCTAAATACCAGTGAAAAATAGTGGAGAAATAATAGTGCAGCACCATTGCTAGCACCAGGAGATACTGAATTTACTAATGAATGGGTTGGTATCTGCACAGGCATCTCCTGCTACCTTGATGAGCTAGTATTGTCACCCTGATGGGAAGGTAGTATGTCGCTAATCAGCCAAGCTGAGATTTCATGCATGATTTACAGTCCCAGATAGGTTCCAGCTAGTGAGCAGCTTGTTAATACAGAATCACTGCCCGGAATGTCTGACTATCACCACAATGATGCCGGGTACACAAGCCATACTGAAGTCACTTTTTGGCTGAATCTACTCAATGTCTGTCACGTCTTGCCTACTGCTGTTTTAACCAACCTTGTCCTGGATTCCTACCACCCTTCCACACCCTCGTCCTACTGGTAACTAAACTGGGACCTGAGTAGAACAGAATTTCCAAAGACCACTTATAGACAAGTAATTCGATGCTAACTGAAAATGTGTATTCAACATGTCATCAGTCTAAAACTATGAAAGCCATAGAATAACTCTTAGCTACATGGTTGTATCTAAACAACAGGGCCAACAGGTTAAGCGGGACTTTATAAATTCACATCAGTCCCTATTGCCGTGGATTTTAAATCTAAAATAATATAAAACACATCTAAGGGTTTTGAGTTGGTGTTGTCACTCACTGGTACAATGCCTGGTGAAGAGCATGTTGCTAAACTCGGAAAAAGTTGGGTAACTGCCTTGGTGGTCTCCACCACCAAACCCTGGAGGCGCATTCTCTTTGTACATTGTAGATGTCTGCTTGATCCCTGATTGCAAGAACATTGTGACTGCTTGGTCTGATAGCTAGTACATTTCTTTGTTTTCCCCCACCCACTCATGTAACGTTTCCCTTTTTTCCATAATACCATAAACTTGTTGTGCCATGGGGCAAGATGGCAGTCTTTGCATCACCCTCCCCACCTATTCTATTACAGCAGGTAATGGAGGCCCATCATTGTGTACCTATACCCCTATGGACATGCTTCAAGGTTAAAATAATTAATGGGTCTGTGTCTGAGCAACAGGATTTGGACTAATTATAAGATAATTAAAGTTATAATTCATAAACGATTGCGCAGCAAGTAGGTGATGTATAATGGTCCTCATTCTTCAATCAATGGTCCCTGTAGCCATGCTTGGGTAACTTGACTAGTAACTAGCTGGTTCAGTTGCAGATCTGCTTCCAATTCATCCTCAATAGAAGCTGTTCATACGCTTCTAGTTCGCTTGTACCACCAAACATGGTCAAATGATCACAAAGCAGAGATGGGGGCCTAGGCAGATTGGTCAACCACAGCCTGATATATTATCCGCTGATATTACAAATCAGTTTTACTATTTAAAAGTATGCCTTAAACACCCATGATTGTTGATAATAAGTGGATCAAATGTGTTTAACCTAAAAATTGTTTACTTAGTGAAAGCAAAGGTCTGTTAATTGTAAAACATGCAAGTAGAGACATGCATAGTAAAAATGGTAGTCTCCAGCAAAACAGTTTATTGAAGGGTTTCCATAGGTTCTAAGAAAGGCCCTTACAAACATGACAAACTATGACTGATTACTGGGTTTTAGTTTATGTGGAATATTGTAGCTATTGCCTTACGTTGGGATCTGTGAGAGGAGGGTGATGAGACTATATAAAAGGTCAATGGAGAGAGAAGGTGGGAAGATAAATATGCAGGATAATTAGGTGTTGTGGTTTAATAGGGACTTGGTTCATATGTGAGCTGACTGAAGTATGGGCTGATGGCTCTAGTAAGTGCACATTATGCTAATGCTTGGCATTGTCAGTGGGAGAAAGACATACAGTATAAAGAACATTAGGTTTACAGAGAAATCTGACCCATCAGAAACAAGTGAGGTCTTAACCTACAGAGGAGTTAAGTGATGTAGCCTGTCATTACAGGCAATTACTAGAATCTAAGACTTGCAGAGGATTGTTTGCCCTTGCGCTTATTTAAATTTCTATTTGCTTTCTGAAATATAAAGTTTCAGGCATCAACATCAGAGAGATCTCTTAGTCTGAATAAACAGTATTTAGAAGTTGTCTTCCATTTATTGTCCCTTAGTGCACATCACATGGAGAGGATATCAGGGTTTTTGGTGACTGTGATTTTTAGTAGTTAAAGTTAAAGAAACTGTAAAATAGAATAAGTGTAGAAATGCTGTATTTTGTATACTAAACATAAACATGAACTTACTGCACCACAAGCCTAATCAAAAAAATGATTTATGCTTTCAAAGTTGGCCACAGGGGGCTGTCATCTTGTAACTTTGTTATACATCTTTGCAAGACCAAGACTGTGCACATGCTCAGTGTGATCTGGGCTGCTTAGGGATTGTCATAAATTATCAAAACAGGGGAACAAACAAAGCTGCTTGAGTTCTGCATGGCTGGTAAGTAAGGCAGGGGCTCCCCCTGCTGTTCATAAGTATGATTGTTTCCCTGCCAGAAGTTAGGGAACGTCTGACAATTCCTATCCACAGCACTAAATGAAGGGAGAATTTCACTGCATACAGTCAGGTTTCTTATAAAATCGTTAGACATTTTTTAATTGAAATATATTGGAGATAAGTTTCTTTTTCATTAAAGAAAGTAAAAATTGGATTTAATTTTTTTGCCTTTCCTTGTCCTTTAAGAAAGTGGCAATTAGCCACTATAGCATATAATTACCCCACCCATGGTGACAAGGTGAGAGTGTGTGAGGGGGTGGCAGAAATGACCTTCAGTCTATGGGCCAAATATAACTGATCCAATCTCTTCACCTCTGTGCCAATGAACAATTCATAAGAACCATAAGAATAAAACCACTTCCAATCAACCTGCCAATGTGGTTCTTGTTCAATGAGATTTTTAAAACTGTTGGATAGATGCCTGATCATTTTTTATCCAGATATTGTTCAGACAGACTGACAGTATGCTTTATACCAGGGGTCCCTGTGGTGTTTGTGCAAGGTGCCTGTAGGTGTCACTGAGCACATGAGTTATACTGTGTATACATGGTACCTTCTGGACTGCTTAAAAAAGTATTAGAGTTTATGTTACTGTTGTGTAATGGGTGTATGAGCCTGCTAATAAAACACTGTCAAACTCTGCTGCTCATCCTCGGCTGCCAGAATACAACAGTCCTCAAATTTTTTTATCCTGTGGGCCACATTCAACGTAAATAAAAGTTGGAGAGCAACACAAGCATGCCAAAAGTTCCTGGGGGTGCCAATTATAGGTTGTAATTAGCTATTTGGTAGAGGCTCTGTTTGGCAGCACAGCTGGTTTTTATGCAACCAAAAGTTGCCTCCAAGCCTGGAATTCAAAAATAAGCACCTGCTTCGAGGCCCCTGGGAAAAACATCCAAGGTGTTGTTGAGCGACGTGTTGCTCATGAGTTACTGGTTGGGGATCACTGCTCTATACATTGACCGATAAACTGCTGGAGGGGAGAGTCAACAGCTTTTATCTGCCCATGCATGGCCACCTTATATTTGACATGGCTGAACTCTGCTTAAAGTGATACTGATACAAAAAATTATAATTTTAACATATGAATGTACATTAAGGGTCAGATTTACTAAATTCACATGAAGAATTCGGAGTTCGATTGAATTTTAATTAAATTGAACTTTTCGAATATGCAAATTAGGCAAATTCGACCATTGATTATTCGAATTCGAATAAAATTTTATTAGAATATTCGCTGGTCGAATAACTTCCCCTGTAAATTTTTATTCAACCACCTACTTCGCCATGATCAAGCTACCGAACTAAGAATTATTAGCTGAGATCGAGTTAAAAAAATTTGATCGATTAAAATCCTTCTAATCGATCGTTCAATCGATGGAATGCGGAAAAAGGATTTTATTTCCCCACTATTTCCATGGTCGAATTTCGAATTTGTTTTTTATTCGACATTCGACCAATAGTAAATCTGCCCCTAAATGTTACCTATAGATAATGTTGAACATTTTTTGCTGAGAGGTTTGTTTTAGTATATAATTGTTTGTTGAAGTTCCTAAGCCTGACTCTCTGACTTTGCCAACCTGACTGTCCCATCTCAGTCTGTTAGTTACAGTTTCTAACTGACTTCTGCTGCACAAATATGGCAGCCCCCTCATACAGGAACATGGGGGATCAGACAGGTAATGTAAAAGCATCATGAAAATACTTTATGGCAAAGTTAGAAGTAGCTTTCAAAGCCAATATTATAATAGATGTAAAAAAGAGTTTAATTTTAGGTGTCAATATCTCTTTAAATATATTATATAATACAGTATATCGTGAGTAATCATTGATTTTTTTTTGCCCGCTACTAAATGCCACTCGTTTTACACTTAATAAAGCAAATTGCAGATAGTACATATACATAATATCTAGATTAAATAAAAGTGAGTATAGGATAGTCAGTACATGATGTATTCTTTGTCTTACAGAAAACTAAAACACCATGGTACTACCTGTCCCTTGCTGCTACTTTCCCCTGGCTAAGTGCATACATAGGATAAGCAGGCTAATAATCAACCGTGTGCATATTTATTTTTTTATTATATTTACTCAGTCAGGGCTAATGATTACAGTTGCATAATCAGTACTTGATAAGCGCTGTTTTCGAGAGCAAAATCCCATACAAGTAGGTGTTGGTCTTAAAATTTCCATTAAAATGTGCCAGAACGCAGGTACAATAGAAAGATATTCTAAGAGGTGTAGAAGTGTGTTTAACACTAAATATAGAGAAAGGCATGTACTCTGCCATTTAATATAAAACATTGTTGAGAAATTAACAGGTATTAAACTTGGACCTGGAAGGCTGGAGCTCATGGGAACAGAAAGTGTTCACTTCATTGATGGTTATGTTATATATTTTAAATGGTCACAGGTTCTTTAAAAGGGAAGCGGCTGGCTACGATTGTTAGCCTATGTGTAAGTGCCCATACATTTTTCTATGTCCTAATAAAGTTTTTTTTTTACTTTTTTTTTTTTACTTTAATAATAACTATGTTAAAAAACTTTATGAGGTCTTCGTATTTTTGCGCAATGTAGCAGCTGGTAGCCTAGATGTCAACATCAGGACCGATCTAGCATAGGGAATAGGGCCCTCTCTTCAGTCTGGGAATCATTAAGGGGCAGATTCACTAAGATCCAAAAATTCGCCAGCGTAGGCTTCACTACCGTTTGCCGCACTTCGCCAGGCGAATTTTCACCAGCGCTACACAAATCCACTAAAGTGCGAATTTACGCTCAGGTCGGCGAATGGTAGCGTAGTTGCGCTAGTCTTACTTCGCTAGGCAGAGCACTATTACGCTAGCGAAGCCTAATTTGCATACGGCGGGAACTTTAACTTATAATAGAAGTATATATTACATCCACTACATTCCACTACACAAGCCCAGGAAACCTTTAATAAATAAAATAAAGTTGTCCTATTGCCCTACATGTGCCCCCTGTATAGTTGAGTTGCCATATGTTAGGAAATGTAGGGGGGAAGAAGGGTAACCCCCCCCAAAAAAATTATCGATCATTTTCAGACTATCACCCTCCTATGCTAAAACACGCCAGCGTTTTTTTGGGACCAGGCGAAGTAATGTCTAGCGTAAGTGCTAACGATTAGGAAAATGTTCATCTTAGTGAATTTTCTAAGTTACGATCCTTCGTCAGTGCGCAACTTCACCTGGCGTAAGGGTGCGAAGTTGTGCAAGTCTATCTACTTCGCTAGCGAAAATTACAACAGTTAGCACAGCGATCAATCTCTGCTCTATAATTACTTGTTACCACATATTCCATCCAAAAATAAATGTGCTGTTATGAGTTTGTAACAGCACCTCCTGATTCCCCATGATGCCATGAGAGTTCTCTGTGGTTTGTTGCAAAATAAATGTGATTTGCTCTGAATCATGGGGAAAAAAAGGATGCACAGAGTCAAAGCAAAACAAAAACGCATTACTGTGCCATCTGCAACAGAAATATTCCCCTCCGTGTTTTACTTGAGCTGAAAGGAACATACCATGTGCTACATAAATATTCATGTGACAAATTATTTTAATTTAATTAATATTAAACCAGATATGGCACTGGTTATCCAGAAACCCATCATCCAGAAAGCTCCGAATTACAGAAAGGTTGTCTAGCATAGACTCTATTTAATCCAAATTTGAAAAAATATGAGGTTTTATTTTCTCTATAATAATAAAACATTTGCTTGAACTTGATCTAAGATATAATTAATCCTTATTGGAAGCAAAACCAATGGGTTTACATGATTTTCTAGTGTGAAGATCCAAATTATCCAGAAAGCTCCAGGTCCCGAGCATTCTGCATAATAGGTTCCATAATCTGTTACCCGGAGACCCGATCTCCTGAAAGCTCCAAATTACAGCAAGGCCGTCTCCCATAGGCTCCATTTTATCTAAACAATCCATATTTTTTAAAATTATTTCCTTTTTCTGTGTAATAATAAAACAGTAGCTTGTACTTGATCCCAACTAAGATATAATTAATCCGTATTGGAAGCATTACCAGCCTATTGGGTTAATTAATGTTTTTATGCTTGAGAAAATCCAAACAACAAGTGATAAATAACTAAGAACAAAGAAGTTAAGTAATGTGCTGAACCTGAGGCCATATTTTCTATACAGGCATCCCTTAGAAAAACATTTTTGTCCTCATACCATGGAGTGACTCAATGATAAAGTTGGCTCCATCCACCTTTGTCAACAGGCGCTGAATACATTGAAACCTCAGAATCTGGCACTGCACAAAAGACCAGCGATCAAATGACTCATAAATGAAATGATATAGTGACATTTTGTAATTAAACAAATTGTTGCCATTTAGGGTCAGAGTTATTAATTATGCAATTTGCCATAGCTTTAATTATAATGTGTATTAGCCCTTTGGCTGTATGCATCAACAGTCACAGGCCTTGCCCATCTGCTCATGACAATGTGCACATTAGAACAGTGGTGTAAAACATGTTTCTATGATGTTTGTTGGCCGAAATATATCATACAAAGAAAGATGCAAGGGAGTCATACAAAGCTGCAAGCTATAAAAATCCCTTAAAGGTCCAACTCCAGATGAAGAGAGTCCAGTTGGAGCATGATATTTGACTAATTATACTCTCTTCTTTATTGAGGAGAGCGCAGTTGAGAAAGAATGGAAGGAGAAACATCCCACAATTTCCACTATATAAGAAATGCTTTCATCTTATTTAATATGACAGAGAGTTCAAGCAGCACAGAAGCGTTTATTGCACAGAACTTATTTGTCCTTCTACTGGAAGACCAAGTAGGAATGAACCGCAGGTCTAGGTCACAGCAATGCCTGTTAAAGCAAATAGAGTAATAAAAATAGGGCATTTGCAGGTGAATATTGGGACATTTCAGGTCCTGTAAGACAAAGCAGCAAATGAGCATCAAGCTTTTGCTGGCCTAGAGTAGTAATAATGGAAGTAAACATCTGATTATTATGGGTTACCAGGTTAGGATTAACTTTGCCTGTTTTTCTCTTATACTTGGATGAATACCAAAACAGCTGTGGATACATGTTGATGGATCGACAGTTATTGAGCATGCTGTGGGGTTCCCCTGTTATCACTGCATCTCACGTTTAGACATGTTTATCACATTTTTAAAATAGGCATAAATATTTATATTTTTCCTTAAATATATTTTAAGTCGTCTGCATGTGCATGGCAGGGCTGTCAGTACTTGCACAGTGGTTGCTCATTTCTGATAATGTGTTTTATCAAATATCTCATCATGGTCCTACCCATTAGGAAACCCAGAGTGATGAAGTACCTGCTATGGCTCAGGTTTGTGAGTTCCTTGGACCCACACTTGCCTGTGGATGCATGATACAGTAGGTGTACATTAGTGATTTTCCTAGTCTTACAAGGGAATGGGAGTGCGAATGGCTAGCAGCAGGAGGGAGATCTTGGCAGCAGGTACAAACCGTAGGTTGAAGTGTAAGGCTAGGGTTGCTTTCCAGCTACTCTCAGAGGCAGAGCAATGCTACATGAGACTTTTCTCCTCATCTGGGCCCTTACAGCAGTATTAAAGGAATAATCTCCAGGCTGAAATATCATACATACACACTTTAACAAAGAAGCCCAGTGTCGGACTGGCCCACCGGGATACCAGGAAAACTCCCGGTGGGCCAAGGTGTCAGTGGGCCCTCATGCTGCTAAACTTGTGGCCTATTTCATGGCCATTCCCTATTTCTATGAGAACACAGAAGCTAAATAGATGGAATAACTGATTATAGTATGTAAAGAAAACAAACTAGGATAATAGAGGTTGATTGAGGAGATGAAGAATATTAGTACTGAGAGTGGGCCCCTGGTCTAAGGTTTTATGGTGGGCCCCTGGTCTAAGGTTTTATGGTGGGCCCCTGGTGTCCCAGTCCAACACTGAAGAAGCCTGTGTGCCAAAGCTTCTTAATCAGGAAGAGTAGATGGAAGAAGCATGGAAGAAAAAGGGTTCTTCCTTTGTACAAAGATTGTGGCATACATCATATCACCAGCTTCACTGAGGTATCTCTTACACCACAGATGTCTTACATCCAACATGACAGCATCTTCTCAGTGTGCTCCAAGGGAATTGTACCCTACCAACTAGTATCCACACACTGGGTGGGTGTCACCTGGGGAACTACCCAATCTCCTCAGTGGAGCACTCCACTTCTAGAGTGTGCTGTAACAGGAGCTACCTCCCACTATCACAAGCCAAAGTCCTTTTCCTTGACTTTCCACTAACATTTTAAGCCTACTTTACAGTCCTGTTTTTTCTTGCTGAGGCTTCCAGGACATCCCTTATACTGTGCAGCCCAAAGAGACAAAACCAAGTTCTTCCTTCCTTTTTATAGACATGGGGAAAAGGAACTTCCCAAACTATCCCTGGGCATAGGTTGCACCTCCTCACAGTATGGATGGTCAAGTCCTTCACATCTTCAACAAAAACCATGGATCCAAAACCTATAAGAAAATATTAGGTTTCCAACTAATGTCAGTATATTTTTTGCATAGCCATTTCCCCCTTTAGCCTGGGTTATCAGAGTCTAGTGTAATTTTCGAATCTGTCACTCCCAAGATGGGAGCATGGCAGTTGAGTAGAATCTATGAAATAGACTTCTAAAATTCAGTCCACTTATGTAATGGAGCTGTTGAATTTAACCAACGTATGTGATGAGGGACTGTATAATCCAAAATATTTTAATACTTTGGCTTTTTAAATTTTTGGGCCCGTCATTTGTGGGGACTCGTTCATTGCATGAGAACCATGAAATATTGATCAGTACGGCACAAGGGCCCCAAAAGGTATAATTTTTTTAACCCCCCAACTCTACTGATTTATTATACCTTTTGGGGCCTTTGTGCCGTACTGATCAATATTTCATGGTTCTCATGGGCCCTGCAATGAACGGGTCCCCACAAATAACTGGGCCTAAAAATTTAAAAAGCCAAAGTATTAAAACATTTTTGGGTTTGAAGCCTAAGCTAATATTGCTTAACAATCGTTAACAAGAAATATTATTTTGCAGGATAAGAAATTAAATGTTTTGCATTGCTGGAATTAACACTGTTTGTTTTCTTTCTCTTTCTTTTCTCCCTTTTCACACGGGAGCCTCTGAGGACAGTAAATAATTGCAGTGAGTGTGCCTGGCAGCCGGCCTGCAAGAACTTGTTGTTCTCCAAACTCAGTCTCTTGTGTTTGGGAAAATGTTTCCATAGCTGGGACTGATCTGTGCCCAATTCTCTCTATCCAGAGATGTTTATCTGATAGGGAGCTGGAAGCAGCACCAGGAAACGACTTAAAGGACTTTTTTTTCTTCCAAATGTCTTTTTGTTTGTGCAAATTGATCTAAAAAAAATTAGGAAAGGATTGTTTTATATAAAATAGTGCATTTCTTATAATACACAGCTGCTGTTAAATTAGAGAACCCCCCCCCCCCCAGCATCCCTGTATAGAGAAATCAGGCTAGTGATCGTGCATGGGCTTGGGACTTACATACTGTAAGGGGTTTTAAGGTAAATAGAGCAAGAGCAGGCATTTATGTTAAAGGTACAGCAGTGCCTCCAAGTGGAGTGAGAAATGAGATTCTATAGTGCTGCACATGGGAAATGTAATGCATCATATAAATGTGCCTAAACTGCCAAACAAATATACGTCTATACAGTGACGTCATAGTATTAAAGCTTATAGCTAACAATCAACTCCTGCTTGTCCAAGTATAGACAGGAGAGTGTTGAATGGTGAAACCTCAAGGGGATAGGGCTTTGCAGAATGTGGTCAGGGTTTGGGTGGATCATAGCAATGTCTGGTGAACAATAATTGTCCGAAAAGTGGACAAAGGGATGGGCTAGGGTGTCCGGGGCTCACCAGGAGTTACTTGAAGGGCCCCCCTTCTGGCATCCCTCTCCCCTCCTGCACATGCCCCCTACCTTATGCCTCCATCTCCTGAACGTTCTGTCTGTCATCAGAGAGAGGGGACAGTCTGGGCAATGGAGTGGGCCTGGGTCTGAGTAGTGGAGCAGGCCTGGGTCATTGAGGCCCATGAAAGTCAAGGTCCATCAGGTTTTGTTTGTCCCACCAGTCCAGTCTGACATTGATTGAGCATGGCCTAATTTTTTCAAATTTTCAAAATGTGAGGACACTAAGCTGACAGTGGAAGGGTTAGAAGCTGCTATTCTCCCTCAAAATCTGAATAGTGATCTCACATGAACTCAGTGTAGGCCTTAATTTACCTTAAGGAAAAGCACCAAAATAAATTTAAATGTGTCGATAAGATCTCTCAGAGCACACTTGCTATTTTGGGGGGTTCATTACATATCCTTTAATCCTGTGCTTTGAATCATTGGGTTCTGGTACAAGATCCTGTCTCTGGTGTACATTTCATCTATCCATACAGAGAGATTTGATGGATTTTATGGATGTGCATAATAACAGTAAACCTCTTATACTCTAGTACAGGGGTCCCCAACCTTTTTGTTCTGTGAGCCACATTCAAGTATAAAAAGAGTTGGAGAGCAACACAAGCACGAAAAAGTTCCCTTGCGGTGTCAAATAAGGGTTGCGATTGGCCATGTGGTAGCCTCTATGTGCACTGGCAGCCTACATGAGGCTCTGTTCGGCTGTGTTCATGGTTTTTATACAACCAAAACTTGCCTTCAAGCCAGGAATTTAAAAATAAGCACCTGCTTTGAGGCCACTGGGAGCAACATCCAAGGGGTTGGAGAGCAACATGTTGCTCACAAGCTACTCTTTGGGGAACGCTGCTCTAGTATAACTCACCATATATATTATATTTTATTATATGGTGTTTTTTTATTATAGTATTGATTATTAAGAGATTTGGGTCACTATTTCCAGGAGATGAAATACTGTGGCAATTTTACTCAAGTGTAACAACAACATCCACTTCTCTTACTTCTCTTACTGGGGATGTCCCATCTCATAAGCCAACAGTAGGCAATGGAAGCCTCTATGCCACTGGTTGGCCAACTTACCACCATAATGTACAAGTTAACAGGGTTTGGGACATTGTCCGGTTTTGGTAGACATCCTCCAGCATTTCATCGTCCTAAGGAATTTGCTGTAGTCAAGGCTAAAGTCTTGTTTCCGTACCTCGGTTTGCTGTTTACCCTACATATCTGATGCCCTCCTCAACCCCATACAGAGACAGGAATATTGCCCCCGATAAACAGCCAAAGACTGAAATTAGGGCCACGCTGGTTCCACGTCCTGGCAATATTGACTCTGTATTACACAAGGTTTCCAGCAGGAACTCAATCTTTATATTTACTGATTAAGTACAATTATGCCAGTAAGAGATTTTCCCTCAGGGACACTTCTTAAGAATCCATTGTTTGAATATTTCCAGAACTGAGACTAACTGCTCCTAGCAACGCGCTGAAACCGAGCCTGCAATCACAGGAGCCTTTGAAGATCCAACTCTGTTGGCTGGCATTTTCCACTGAGAAATGATGAAATCTTACCTGGTGTTCTGTTTTGTTTTTTTTCTTATTACATGAGCCAATTATTGCTATAATTAAAGTTCTCACAGTTTCCTGTAAAAATAAGAGAACAATAAAGCCCAACAATGGCACAGACACAATACAAAAGGGTTTCGTGCAAGGGGCCCATTAGTCCTATGCGCTATTTTGTTTTGTCCAACCTTCCTCGATATTTTCACATTCAGCTAAAGATATGCAGGAATGTCTCTTACTGACACTCATACTTTGTTTATATTGCATGTGAACAAAACCACTTCAATGTACTGTAAACAGTATGGGCAATTGCATCTGGCTGAAACAGGTCAAAATGCCCCAGTCTGCCTGTGACTGCTTGTAATGTTATAGAATTAGAAGTTAATTATTGGACTCGGTGGCTCCTCGCATTAGCCAAAGAGGGAAATCGCGTGTGGGACAGGAGCACAAAGTGGAAGGAGACTGCCCTCCTACGACAGCACCAGTGTGAAGAAGTTAACTGAACCCATTCTTCACTATATAACCTGTACCCAGTGATGAACCACCGTTCAGTCTGAGTTTAGGCCACATAGGGAAGAATGAGCTCAGTTAACACTTGCGCTCCCTAGTGGTGTAACGCAGAAAAAAGCCTCCACATCTGAAGCCTTGGTGGGTTCATATTGAGCATTTTAGGGTTGAAGTCTACCTGCCATTGCTCTGTAATATTATTGAATGATAAGCATCTTGTATGATGGGCTTATTAAAGGATAATACAGCACATGTAGGTTATCTAATACCCTCTTATCCAGCTTTATTAAGGGGCATTCCCTGCAAATTCCTGTTTTTTTTCCATCACCAAAGAGAGATATTGATAGGCAATAGGAGCAGTGGTAGACCAGACTAGGGGATATGGAGAAGAGGCATGTTCCTATAGTGCCAAAGTAGGGGGCTGTTGGACACACACTTTTGCTTGCATTCCCCTAGGTTCAGCCAAAATGAAGTTTGTTACACCAATTACGGATGCACTGCTGTCTATCTGCGGGGGATTTGGTGTGCAAGTGGCAGGGGTATATGTGTGTGGAGAGTAGAGAGCATGTTTTGTAAGGTGCAGTGGCAAAGCTTGGGCACCAATCCCTGTAGGCCCGGCACTAAATGGTGTGATGACAATATCCCTTAAGATGGGTAATGCTGCCAAATGGAGATAAATAGTATAAGGGACAATCCCCTCTAAGAAGTGTAAGCTGAAGAAGCTGGTTATGATTCAGGTTTTTGAACAGAAAGACCCACCTGTTACTGCAGAAATGATGAAACCTTGCTGGGAGCCAGGTATTTTTACAATAAAGCTTTCTGGGATGTTAGTAGCGATGTCCCTGGGGCTCCTCTACTGGGGCTCCTCTACTGCCATCATTACCCCACTTTGAGCCTGATTCGATGGTCTAAGGCAAGAGTGCCCATACTTTACTAATGCGGGGGTCTACTTTTAGTGATGTTGTCCCATTATGATCTACATCCATAAAAGTATTGTTAGCATTCTGTTCCATGGAAAATATCACTTAAATATTATATTGCTTTATGAGAGAATGTATTGTATATTGCAATTTTTAATAACAAGCCCCCTGTGCATTTTGCAGTGGTAGATACCAATGTATTGAGCTATGACGTCATCTGCCAACCCCTGTTTGCCAAAGAAAAACCCTCCTTTTTGACTTTCACTGTAGAAATAGCCCAGATAGCACAAGTTACAGCAGTGGAAGTAAAATGAATATGAGCATATAAGCTGCGGGTATCCTCACTTGACATGGATCTGCCATTTAGTCATTGAGTGATTAAGTAGAACAGGTTTGCTGGGCTTCCATAGCTCAACGTACACACAACTGTCAATCTACTGTAAGGGAAGCCCCATGGGGGTTGAAGGACAGACATTCTCTTCTGCACATCAAACCAAGTTCATTGGGTTCTTGTCAGCAGTAAAAAAAATATCTAGGGGAAGAGGCCTTATCTCTAGCTCCCTCACAGTGCAAATCCCAGGCTGATAGTAGAGTTTGCCAGATCATTGTTTTGTGCTGAGAAGTCACACGTATTAAGGGCTTTTTTCCTGCAGATCTGCCATATCATTGTGCACTCACACCCACCAATGCTAGGTTCCTGCAAAATATTTACATTCAAATGGAAAGTGTAGGCCAACGCTATTGGCCAAGAACAGAATGCAGATATGCCTTTGTGTCCTTGGTGGGGTAATGTGTGCTTAAAGGCAGAGCTTGTGTGCCAAGGGCTAACGCCAGAGAATTGCTCCTTTCATGTGTGAGTTTGGCACCTTAGAACACGCCGCTCCCTAAAGATAACTCACAGGATTCAGGATAGATTGGGAGACAACGTTAAGCAATGAATGAGCTACAGAATCACAGACTATGGGGTTTTAACACCAAATTTAAAATATTGCCCAATGAATTCAAATTTCCATTTCTATTCACTGCTACAGTAATATTCAGAGAAGTTTATTATAAAGGTTTCTATGACTCCATTATATTACCTACAGAATTTGGCCCCACATGCTGGTACTGGTGGTGAATGGTGGAACAATGATATCATTGCAAGTTCACGTCTCTATGGGGAAGATATTGCAGTTGGCACTTAACCCCAGGAATAGCCCTGGATATGGAGTCAAAGTTGTTTCTGGGGTTGAACTCAGGGCTGTATTTATAGGCATATAAGGGCCTATGCTTAGGGCTGTAGCTTTAATGGTGCAGCCCTTGAGTGCAAACATACAATTTTTTTTTAAATAAAAAATACCCCCAGTCAACAGAGACTTGGGGGCAAATCCAACTGCTAAGCTGGAGGCAAGGGGTTCAAAACTCTGTTTCCAAGCTTGTGAAAGGAAGTGATGTCATACATTGTGCACATGATGTCGCATGCATGAAATCACTTCAGCAAAGGGGGTGTGCCAAGGTCCAGTGCCTAGGCCAAATACTGTGCTGGGTGAACTTGAGTAAGTAATCAGGTGATTTATAGAGGTGCTACATCTGAAGTAGGAGCCAGAGCAGGGGATGGCAGAGACTTGTCGAGCAGGAGGGCAGGTGTAGGAGTTTGACAGCCATGGGGACAGATTAAAAAGGTCAGTGTGTTACAGTTAAACTTGCTATGATAAGAATGTAGATGAGTGTGTTTGTGTCTTGTGTGAGGCAGGGTCAGATGTATAAGAATTGTTCCTAAATGAACACAGAAGAATGTTGCATGGAGTGAATGAGAGTCAAAGGCCCATGTTACAAAAGCCAATCTGTGTTGATCCACATGCTGTCCAGTAAGAACTGACAGTCAGAGCATCCGCCTGAGCAAGTGCACTTTGTGTTTTGGATCAAAATCTACCATGTTAGAATTGATAGAATTCAGTGTTCTTGTTTTCCCACTGATGGAGAGAATGGCACAGGCTTAGATGGTACCTAAGCAGCAATATATGGGATCTGGGAATATGCGGATCAACATGGATACTTATGTCAGACAGGAGTACAGACCTGGAAAGTGGGTGCTTATTTGTACCCCTGGAACTATAGCAGGGTCACTGTTACCCCAATGTTTTTCTCTCTCTCTCTCTCTCTCTCTATATATATATATGTAACCTTGTTATGAGCTAAGGGGGCCCAGTCTGAAGGCCAGTTAGGGGGAGATTTGGGGTGAGTGCTTATTTGTGCCCTGGGTACCCCTGGAACTATAGCAACGTGACTGTTACCCCAATGTTTCTATATATCTGTAACCTTGTTATGAGCTAATGGGGCCCAGTCTGAAGGTCAGTTAGGGGGTGATTTGGGGTGAGTGCTTATTTGTATCCTGGGTACCCCTGGAACTATAGCAGGGTGACTGTTACCCCAATAATTCTGTATATCTGTAACCTTGTTATGAGCTAAGGGGGCCAGTCTGAAGGTCAGTTAGGGGGAGATTTGGGGTGAGTGCTTATTTGTACCCTGGGTACCCCTGGAACTATAGCAGGGTGACTGTTACCCCAATGTTTCTATATATCTGTAACCTTGTTATTAAATATAGGGAACATGGCTCACTGATGGCCTGATGGGGAAGAGCGTCAATAAAGAAAAGTTTGTATTGTAACAGTGTTTTACTACAAGTGGAAGTGGAATCACCCTAAAGAAAATGCAGCCTTTGCCTCTGAATTTTTAGTTCAAAGAGGACAAAATAATTAAAAATCTCCCTAATCCGGCCAAAACTCAGCGTTTAAGCTGCAGTAAGGTCCCTGCAGAAATCAGACAATGGCAAATATTGTACAAGGATTACTTGCGTTACCCGCTCATTCATAAACTAATCCAAGTTATATCACTGATCCAGCAATTGGCATATGAGACCAATAACACGGACAGCGGGGAGCTCGCAGTGACAGTGACCAACTGCAGGACGCTATGAAACAATAGGTACAAAGTGTGACATGAACATTGTGTACATTTCCCTGCAGGAAGTTCCTGTCCTCACAAAGAACAAGGTTCACTGTTCTCTATAATAAAAGAGAGATAAACACTTTGGCTTTAAGTTTAGATTATGCATTACAGATCAGACAGTGTTTGTTGTTTCTCTGCAACACCAATGCATCCCCATTTATTGTACAGGTATGGGACCTGTTATACAGAATGCTGGGGGCCTGAAGTTTTCCAGATAACAGATTTTTGTGTAATTTGGATCTTCATGCCTTAAAGGGATACGGTCATGGGAAAACGGTTTTGTTTTTAAAAAAAATGCATCAGTTAATAGTGCTACTCCAGTAGAATTCTGCACTGAAATCCATTTCTCAAAAGAACAAACAGATTTTTTTACATTCAGTTTGGAATCTGACATGGAGCTAGATATATAATCTCCCAGCTGCCCCAGTCATGTGACTTGTGCCAGCACTTTAGGAGGGATCTGCTTTCTGGCAGGCTGTTGTTTTTCCTTCTCAATGTAAGTGAATAGTACGCAGTGGGACATGGGTTTTTACTATTGAGTGCTGTTCTTAGATCTACCAGGCAGCTGTTATCTTGTGTTAGGGAGCTGTTATCTGGTTACCTTCCCATTGTTCTGTTGTTAGGCTGCTGGGGGGGGGTGATATCACTCCAACTTGCAGTACAGCAGTAAAGAGTGATTGAAGTTTATCAGAGCACAAATTTTTTTTTTCCCATGACAGCATCCCTTTAAGTCTACTAGAAAATCATTTAAACATGAAATATATGCTATAGGCTGGTTTTGCTTCCAGTAGGGACTAATTATATCTTAGCTGGGATCAAGTATATGCTACGGTTTTATTATTTCAGAGAAAAATTTGGATTATTTGGATAAAATGGAGTCGATGGGCCTTTCTGTAAATCAGAGCTCTATGGATAACAGATCCCATAGCTGTATTTGTGTTTGCTTTGTTTATGGGTTATTTAATATATAAGTCATTCTAAAACAACTGGACTTGACAAGTAATTATTGAAGACGTTTCACTGCTCATCCGAGCAGCTTCTTCCATTCAACTGACTGGTGTGGGGGAGTTCTCGGCATATAGACTCTTCCAATAATCCAATCACAATGGCACATTGTAACTCTTCAGACTTTACAGTGATAGGATTACCAATGTGTCATGCAACTCCTAGACACAGGTGTTACTTGTGAGAGTTGCATGAATGGATGTGTGAAGTCTTCTGAAATCGCTGGGGTACAGATGTTAGAACAGCATTGTATGTAGCAGACAGGTGGTTTCGAAGGTTCCCTCTTCTATTCAGGGATTGAGAACTTCGAAATTCGAATTCAAAAAGACCAACCGATATTAAAGGGGTGGTTCACCTTCAAGTTAACTTTTAGTATATTGTAGAAGGGCCAATTCTAAGAAACTTTTCAATCGGTCTTCATTATTTATTTTTCATAGCTTTTTAATGATTTGCAATTTTCTTCTGTTTCTTTGCAGCTTTCAAATGGGGGTCACTGACACCATCTAAAAACAAATGCTCTGTAAGGCTACAAATGTATTGTTATTGCTACTTTTTATTACTTATCATTCTATTCAGTCCTCTCCTATTCATATTCCAGTCTCTTATTCGAATAAATGCAGGGTTGCTAGGGTAATTTGTACACTATAAACCAAATTGCTGACACTGCAAACTAGAGAGCTGCTGAATAAAAAGCTAAATAACTATAAAACCACAAACAATAAAAAATTAAAACCAATAGCAAATTGTCTCAGAATTTCACTCTCTACATTATACTAAAAGTTAACTCAAACCCTTTGAATGAAAGTTTTTCTTTTGGCAGAATAGGTCTGTTTTCGATCAAATAGGTCAGTTTTCATTTGAGATCGAATCGTAGGAATCAAAGTAATAGCGATTTCGATTGAATTTGATTCAGTTTCTCCAAAAAAAAAAGTTTGAGGTTCCCCTGTAATATAAGCTGATGCTACAGGGCTGATTATTAAATCATGATGCTAATTGCACTGGTTTCTGTGCTGCCATGTAGTAATTATCTGTATTAATTATTAATCAGCCTTATTCTGTGACATTTCTATTCTATGTGTACTGTATATTGTGAGTGGGTCCCTAAGCTCAGTAAGTGACAGCAGCACAGAGCATGTGAATCAGTGAATCAGTGAATCAGAAAAGAAGATGGGGAGCTACTGAGGCATCTACTGGGGAGACACAGATCTTTACTGCTAAAGGGCTGTGGTTGCCTTGGGCTAGTACACAAGCACAAAACATCATGTACAACATTTATACCTACTTCTTTCTCTTCCAAAGATTCTGCCAAATACTGAGCCAAATCCAAATCCTAATCTGCATATGCAAATTAGGGGTGGGAGGGGAAAACATTTTTTACTTCCTTGTTTTGTGACAGAAAGTCTAGTGATTTCCCTCCCCGCCCTTCGGATTTGGTTCGGCCGGGCAGAAGGATTCTGCCGAATCCTTCCCAACCAAATCCTGGATTTGATGCATCCCTGTAAAATTGAAATTAAATGTGTGGGCAGAGGTTACCATTTTAAAGGGCAAGTAAACCCCGAGGATGGTATTTACCACATAAAATCCTGAAAAAGAATATATATAAATATAAAAAACAGATTTATTTTATTAGACACACCAGAGGCTTCTCTAGACATACGTAGTACCCTTGTTCACAAACATTCATTTACAGATGTTACAGGGAAATCAATCTTTTTCTAGTAGGCACACCTTCCCTTTAAAGATCTTGGATCCCCCCACTCTCCAATAGTGGCCCGATACCTCTGGTTGATAGCCCTCCACTCTTCCAAGTTAGGACCTTTTCCATCCAAGCCCTGGCCTGAAGCCTTAATGTCATTCAGACCTAGCCCTAAGCTGTCACTGATTCCCTTACTTATGGAGTGCCCGTAGAAGTCTAACTACACTTCCCTCCTTGTTGGGCAGTCTCCACTCAACAGCCAGGTGATGTTCTTCCTGCCACGCCTCCCATCATGACAACTCACCTTGGGCGGGGCACCTCCTTTTATAGCCCTTCTAAGTCCTACGGTGGCCTCTGGTGGCCGGGGTAGAAATTACACTTAAAGGGGGAATGAAACCCCCCGGGCGCTAACTTAAAGCCCCACCCCCTGCAGCACCTCCCCTTTAAAGTTACATAAAAGAACTCTGCCATCTAATAGCAATTTACACACATTACATCCAACAAATTTTAAACACATACATTTACATCCTTGCACATTTTTGTCACTCAAGCAGATAACATTTCCTACACATAACACTCTCATCACTTTACACCCCCTTACACATGTGACAGGTCACCCAAAATTCTTTTGTCTAGGGCTGCTTTTGCCCCTGTATAAACAGTAACCTCATCAACGAGAGATTAACAACAAGAGAATCAAATCATTGCATATCTTGTCAGTGCAATAAAAATAAATGATGATGAAGAGAATTCATGTTGGTTGCCCTGCTAGTCAGTGGAGTCTCTTATAAAGTGAACAGTGATTGTACATGGCAATAATGTAGAACCTGCACTCCACTGCTGCCATCTGCTGGTCATTCATGAGAATACAGAGATATTGCACTGCTGCTTGGCGACACAATTCTTTTTTAATTTAAAAATTGGGAATCATTACGACTGGTTTATTTTGTTTTGTGGCTTGCACTAGAGAAACCTGGAACTAGCCATTTAAAATGGCTAATATGTCACTAAACAACCTTTAAAAACTACTAAAGATAGTAAATGTATGTCAATTGTAAAGTTTACAACAATTTCTTTTTTGGGGGGTTTCGATGAAGTTTAAGAATAAACCTTTAAAGGGGAATTCAACCCCCTAGGCACAAAAATCCCTCCCCCCTGCATTTTCTGGAGCATGCGCAGTAGGAGGCATTTGCCGATGTGGATCTACTGTACATGTGCAGAAAGTCACAAAGTTTCTGCAAAAAGAAATCGGAATCTTTGTGAAATTCGGTGTGTGTGCCCTAAAGTCACAAAGTTTCTGATCTTTTTTTCAGAAAGTTCATGACTTTCACGACGCTTCTGCACATGTGCCCAAATTTCATGGTTTCCAATTTCTTTTTTCTGAAATTTCATGACTTTTGGAGCATGAGCAGTAGATCCACACAGGCAATTGCCTCCTACTGTGCGTGCGCCTGAAGACGCTGATGACTCCAGGAAGGCCGCCTGGGGGAAGATGGCCCTTGTGAACTCCGCTGGACAGGACCTGGAAAGAGGGGTAATTAACAAGTTGGGGCATTTGCCCATGGGGGGGAGGTAGGCCGGGAAAGAGGAGGGAGGGGGACCTACTCAGGGGAGGGAATTTTGCTCCTAGGGGGTTGAATTCCCCTTTAAAATAACTGAATTTAAAATTGATGAGAGTGCGGTTCTAAGCATATTTGCAATATACTTTCATTATTTACTTTTATATTTACACAAAGGGGTTGTTCACCTTCCAAACACTTTCTTCTGTTCAGTGGTTTTCATATTGTTCTCCATAAATAAAAACTTTTTTTCACTCTCCATTATTTATTTTTTTACAGTTTTTCCAAAATCTAAGTGTAAAGTTGAATGTTGGTGT
>CM044437.1:138100575-138112338 GCA_024363595.1 Xenopus borealis
ATACTCTATTCTTCCAATATTAGGCCTCGTTTTCCACATAAAGAAATAGGGAATGAACATGAATTAGGCCAAATTGTTAGAAGGAAGAGGCCCACTGACACCTGGGCCCACCGGGAGTTTTCCTGGTATCCCTGTGGGCCAGTCCAACACTGGTTCGTGTTCACATGCAAGTCAATGGCAGAGGTCCACTAATGTTAATAGCCTTCATGATATTTTCCTCGGGAGAAAAATTCAATTCGTATGAATCGAATACAATTTGAATTTGTGGGTCGGAACACTTACATTGAATATTAGCCATTAGAATTGTTTCTTAAATAGCCTCCCAGTCGAATTTTTTTTTAAAAAGAAATTCAACATTTGATAAATGGACCTCTATATACTTTATAAATATTTGAAATGCATTATATTATTATTATTATTAACATGTATTTCTATAGCGCCAACTTGTTGCGTAGCGCCGTATTATTATATTTGAATAGCCCCAATTTTGTTTTGTTTATAAATTATAGAATGATTCACTAAACTAAGAAAACAGGTGGAAATGTAATGCAAAGATAACAGTGTGGCTTTAAAGCAAAGGAGTCATATTTACTTAAGCACTTTACGTCCCCCACAGCATAAGCTGAAGCTGCTCTTGGTTTGTTGGTAACGAGAGCTAGTTCTCCAAAATACTGTCCACTTTTACAGCGAGCTATCTCTACTTCCTGGTTACTTTCTTGGCCCGCTTTTGTCTGTAACGGATAAAAGAAAAAATATGAGGAATTATCAAAATAAATAAACAATCATGTTAGTAGATGGAGAGTAAATCTACAGATTTTTCCACAACACTCCAGTTTTCAACAAGTTTGAGCCAGAGGCTGATATAAAATCTCCTGCCTGTGAAATGCAGTTCACTCCACTGTCTAGGCAAGGGAACACACATCAATGTAGTTAAAAGGGTTGTTCATCTTTGAGTTAACTTTTAGTATAATGTAGACCGTGATATTCTGAGACAATTTGCAATTAGTTTTCACATTTTATAGCGTTTGCGTTATTTAGCTTTTTATTCAGCAGCTCTCCAGTTTGTAATTTCAGCAATCTTGTTGCTAGGGTCCAAATTACCCTAGAAACCATGCACTGATTTGAACAAGAGACTGGAATATGAATAGGAGAGGTACAAATTGAAAGATGAGCAATAAAAAAGTAGCAATAACAATACATCTGTAGCCATAAAGTGGCCATGCAGGGGCAGATAAAGCAGTCCTTTAGACCAATATGGCAGCTTATCTGCCCGTGAATGGGGGCTTCCGACGGGTCTTCCCAATCGATAACTGACCAATATCTCTTTCAGGAAGGTTTGATTTTTTCTGGTGACTGATCCGTCAGAGCCCATTGTTCCTGGTTGTAAACAGATCTTCGGCCCTAAGGCTGGATGTTGGGATTACCCTGATATAGCTCTGCCGTTAGTGAGGACATCAGGGAAAGATCCGCTTTTTGGGGATGTCGCCAAACGAGCGGATCTTATAGTGTGTGGCCAGCTTTACGGTGCATTTAATTGTTCGATGGGAAAGAATCAGAAGGCAGCAAATAATTAAACTAGAAATAATAATGAAGACCAATTGAAACATTGATTAGAATTGGCCATTCTATAACATAACAGTAACACCGAAAAATGAAAGCGTCTTAAAGGGGAATTCAACCACTCTGGTGCTAAACCCCTCCCCATCTCCCCCGGCCTACCTCTCCCTCTGGGCAAATGCCCTTAAGTCGCTACATACCCCTCCGTGCAGGTCCCCTCCAGTCAGGTAAATGGTAGCCAAACGTCTTCTTCCTGGATCCGCCGATTGAATTTCATGAACTTTGGGCACATGTGCAGTAGTACCAACCGGCAAATGCGTCCTACTGCGCATGCGCCGCCGACAGATCCAGGAAGAAGACATTGCTGGAGAAGATGGCGCCCGTGAACCTGGCTGGAGGGGACCTGCACGGAGGGGTAAGTAGCGACTTTGGTGCATTTGCCCGGGGGGAAAGGTAGGCCAGGGGGAGGAGTTTAGCACCGGAGGGGTTGAATTCCCCTTTAAGAGAATAACAGAATAATGCACTTGTCCTGTGCTGGTAAAACTGGTGGGTTTGCTTGAGAAACGCTACTATAGTTTATATAAACAAGCTGCTGTGTAGCCATGGGGACAGTATTATATACTACAGAGTTTATCTCTTATCTGCTGTGTATCCTGTGCCTTTTCTCCTTTTTCAGTTTTGAATTGCTGCCCCCATGGCTACACAGCAGCCTGTTTATATAAACGATTCTAGAGTTTCTGAAGCAAACACACCAGGATTACCAGTGCAGCACGACAATACATTATACATGTCTGGGATCCGTTATCTGGAAACCCGTTCTGAATAAAGCTCCAAATTACGGAATGGCCGCCTCCTATAGACTTCCTTTTATCCAAATAATCCACATTTTTAAAATATGATTTCCTTAATCTCTGTACTAATAAAACAGTAGCTTGTACTTGATTCCAACTAAGATATAATTAATCATTATTGGAAGCAAAACCAGTCTATTGGGTTTATTTAATGTTTACATGATTTTCTAGTAGACTTAAGGTATGAAGGCCTAAATTATGGAAAGATTAATTATTCAGAAAAGCCCAGGTCCTGAGCATTCTGGATAACAGATCCCATACCTGTATTGTCATTGCTTGAATACAGTTTTGTTTTTTGGCATTACTTTTCCTTTAACGTTTAACCACCCCTATTATTTCCATGATAGTATCACTAACTCGGGGAAAGGTTGTTTGTTTGTTTGTTTTTAACAGTAAGAGCTGTGACATTGTGGATTACTTACAACACTGCCAGAGGACCACATCATAAGTAATAGAATGTAGAAAGCTGAACTGGGGACAAGGTTCTTTCTGTTATTAGCACAGAGTCAGGGAGGTTGCAAGTGTGCGACTTGGGGTGTACTACATACTTGTATTTTTTTTCCTTTTAAAACCAGCTGAAACCTAACATATGCTTACCTTACTTTTCATCATTATTTTTACCTCTCCTGACTCCACAATAAAAAAGCAGTCAGCTTCATCACCCTAAGGGAAGGAAGGAAAAAATGTAATCGGTCATACTCTAAGTCCATCTGCAATATTCATTTTAAGATATATTAAATGTGGAAACATCTTCAGTTTTGGAGCAATGGCCCAAAAATTGAATGTGCTTAAAGGAATTGTTCAGTATAAAAGTAAAAACTGGGTAAACAGATAGGCTGTGCAAAATAAAACATGTTTTCAATATAGTTAGTTAGGCAAAAATGTAATGTATAAAGGCTGGAGTGACTGTAAGTCTAACCTAATAGAACAGAACACTACTTCTTGCTTTTCAGCTCTCTTTTGTTTACACTGACTGGTTACCAGGCAGTAACCAATCAATGACTTGAGGGAGGGCCACATGGGTCATAACTGTTACTTTTGAATATGAGCTGAATACTGAGGATCAATTGCAAACTCACTGAACAGTTATGTCCCATGTGGCCCCCCCTCAAGTCGCTGACTTACTCAGATTTAGAGAGCTGAAAAGCAGGATGTTGTGTTGTATTCTGTTATGTGAGGCATCCACTCTATCCAGCTTTTATACATTACATTTTTGGCTAACTAACTATATTAGAAAATGTTTTTATTTTGCACAGCCTATCTATTTACCCAGTTTTTATTTTTACCCTGAACTGTTCCTTTAAAGTAAACGCTTAATTTCCCTTGAATTAAAGGAAGCAATTAAATATTCTGCATTGTTTTTTAAATCGTCATGTTTATATTCATGCATTGTTTTTGAAATTATCAAGTTTATGTTCACTATCCTTCTCTCAGCATCTGTTTCTCTTTATTCAGTCTTCTTGCAGCAGTTGGGTGTCAGATATTCATGGTCAGTTAGATTCATTATCGCTTATAGATGGGCTTCCTTTCCTAGCAGCTCACTCAACTGATTCCAGTACACACAAAATAACTGCCTCTTGCACAAATTCTGCATGTAGAGAGACATTATGTCTGGAGCTCTAATACATCTTCTAGGCAAAAGGATCTTCCCCCCCCGTAAGATATATTGGATCCAACAGTCAATGATTATCTATAATCACTTAGAAACAGATGCCGAGAGAGGAATTGTGAAGATAACCTTGATTATTTCAGAACCAGTACAGAATATTTAATGGATTGTATTGAAAAAGATTCTAATTTCAGCATGCGGAAGCTTATATTAAAATTTCATTTTCCCTGAAGCTGGCCATGCATAACCCAATCAAATCACGGAGATGCTCAGTGATCTATATCCAGAGTAAAATTTTAGAATGATTTTACTCTGCATCTGTTTGGCCAATGACTTCTCTTGGTGTAAGGGGATCAATAGCCAACATTGTGTGGTACCAGCCCACTCCATCAATAGATGGCGCACTTTAGCCATCCACCTGAATGGCAACACTGTGTATTATTCTGCAGTAGAATAATAATAGGTGCAGACTCAGGGCATTGGAGTTCACAGACACCATCTTCTTCTCTTCGGAAAGCTTCGGGTCTTCTTCTGGTGCTTCCGTAACTTCCGTGACTTCCAGCAGATGCACAGTTATCGTGAGATGGAAGATTGCTCCAACTGCGCATGTGTTGATATGCTTACTCTTCCTGAAGATTACCGAAGAGAAGAAGATGGCGACCATGAACTCAGATGCCCTGAATCTGCACGAGGGGTAAGTAAACGTTAGAGGCATTTACCAGAGGAAACAGCTATGCCGGGGGGTGGGGGGGGAGCAGGGAGGAGGGTCTATGTAGGGTAGGGGTTTTTTAAATTAAGGGTTTTGTTCTCCTTTAAGGAATAGGAAAAAAAACCACAGGCCCAATGCCCCCAGAAGGTTGTATTTCTTTTTTTTTGTATATATAAAAAAGGCATGTTACCTGTGCAATAATACGATCTCCATCTTTATACACTTTTGCACCAATTACATCAACTATTTTCATGCGCTCAGAAAGCTAGGAGAAAACAAATTCAGTGAAATCATTTTCTTAGCATTTAAAAATATCAGTTTTAGGCAGCACAAACTGCCACTTTTACATTTATTGGTGGCAACGTTTCTTAAAAAAGCAGCATCTGATTTCTCACCTCTAATGACTTGAGAACAGGTACGGACTCAATAAATATTTCATACGTTTTTCGCTTTTTAGCGTTGTTTTTCAAAATAATACGTCTGAATGTCACTCTGTCCTATAAAGAAAAAAAAAAAGATTTCATTTTATCAAGACAATATCCACTGCATGACATACTAAACTGCCAAAAGCTCAGTCACTGAGAAAGGGTATATACAGGTATGTGACCAGTTATCCAGAATGCTCTGGACCGGAGACTTTCTGGATAATGGATATTTCTGTTATTTGGATCTTCATACCTTAAGTCTCCTAGAAAATCATATAAACATTAAATAAACCCAATAGGCTGGTTTTTTTTCCAATAAGGAATAATCATATAATCGTTTAGAAAAAATACAAGGTATTATTTTATTAGTACAGAGAAAAAGGAAATCATTTAAGAAGAAAATTGGATAATCTATATAAAATGAAGTTTATGGGAGATGGCATGTGCGTAATTCTGAGCTTTCTGGATACAGGGTTTCCGGATAACAGATCCCACACCTGTACGAAGACCAATCACTCAATAATTAGTTAGATTGGTGGCAAATCAAGATGTATGTTGCCAGAACATTCACATAAAGGGCTGATACAATCTCCTTTTAAATAAATAGTACGTAGACACTGCTAAGAATTGTCTATGTACCAGACACTAGTTTGGAAAAAAACTTATAAGGAGCCAACACAAACACCCAAATTATCCAAATATGCTTCATAAGGATATCCAACTTTTAAAGCAGGGAGTATAAATGTAAAAGGGGTTCTTCCACTGCCAAACATTTTTCATTTCAGTTCCATTCAGATTGTTCAACAGAAATAAAGACTTTGTTCAGTTAACAGTCTTTCCACTAGTTATGTGCAGGTCAGGATTTTTCCACCCTCCCTCAGCCTGCACTTCCAGGTTCCTTTTATAGACCCGTCTCGCCGATATCACATCACAAAAGGGGCAGGACGAGCAAGTGCACGGCTATAAAACTGAAGCCGGCATTTGAAGGTGGCAGCAGTGTGAGGTCAACCCGAGCCTACCCGACCCACAGGTCAGCCTGCACATTTCTACTTTTCCACAATTGAATGAAAGTTGAATGTTCGTGTCTCTGGCGTTTCAGGTAGCTCTGTAATCCTGTTGCAGATTCTGAACAGATTCAATTTGCTACATTAGAGGATACATTTCTCAGCAGCTTCTATGGAACATTAGCAATTATTGTATCAATTCTAACAGCTGCCTTTAATTAGGGATTCTGCTCAGCAGGGGCAAAGATAAGAAATTTATCAACTAATGTATCTATTTAGCTTATAGTTTAAAGAGTTGGCGACCCCCCTCCCAGAGCTGAAAACAAACTTTAAACTTCAATTATAAGAAAACCAGTCGCAACTAGAAAGTAACAAACAAGTCTATTTCTGGTGAATTATCTGAAATCAACTAACTGAAAAAATTATGGGAAGGTGAGCAACCCCTTTAAATTGTAAAACTAATAAAGGTAAACTTTAAAGGAACGGTTCAGTATAAAAATAAAAACTTGGTAAATAGTCATTTCAAAATAAAAATGTTTTCAACATAGTAAATAGCCAAAAATATGATGTATAAAGACTGGAGTGACTAGATGTCTAACATAATAGCCAGGCAGTAACCAATAAGTGACTTGAGGGGGAGGGGGGCACATGGGTCATAATTGCTGCTATTGAATCTGAGAGTAATGTTAAAGATCAATTGCAAACTCACTGAACAGTTATGACCCCCCTTCAAGAGTTGTCACTCAGAGTTAGAGATCTGAAAAGCAGGAAGTAGAGTTCTGGCTATTCTGTTAGACATACAGTCACTCCAGCCTTTATACATTACATTTTTGGCTAACTAACTATATTCCATACATTTTTATTTTGAACAGTCTACCTGTTTACCCAATTTTTATTTTCACACTGAACTTTTCCTTTAAGTTCTGCAGTGGTTGTGGACAAACAGGCTCAAAAACCGCAGAAGCTTTGCTGCAAGGTTTATTCAACAATAATTCATCAATACCAATAAAGTGATTTCTTTGCTTAATTTTACATTAAAAAAGGAAATTGTATGCCATCATTCGTATAAAGATTTCCATTGACCCACCAGCCCCCAAAGAGACCCTTCTGTTGTAGCAACAATGGTTGCAGCCCTAGGAGTGTTGTACATCAATGCCAGTTCACCAAAACTTCCACGATTATCATATCTGCCCACACATCTCGACTGGGCATCTCGCTCGACGAATATGTCATATTGTCCTCTGTTGGAGAGTAGGGAAAGAAAACGTTGCATGGTTACTCAAAACAGGGCAGTTTCCAGACACCATTTACATTTATGCATGTAGATTTGGGATTACCTAGACCTAATTAACAAATCAGGACTGCAAAAAAGAAACAGTATTGGGTTTGTAATGCAAGTTCTGTTCGGACATATAAACATTCTGTGTGAATCATCGTCATCTTCAAACTGATAGAACCTGGAACCATTCTAAACCTATTTGAGATGACTGACATTAGAGCAAACCTTGAAAAGCAAAGAAATAAACTTGCCACCTTCTACATTGCTCTAAAATGATGAACTCGAATTCCTGTTGTGCTGCATTTTCAGTTTATTGAAACACTACATGTTTTTGGCAGTGCTCCCCTTTATCAGGGGTCTATAGATTTGGATATCATGTAAACTTTTACTACTTAATTGCCAAAGATTGTACATTTATGAAATGGATGCTAAGGGCCCGACTGCCAATGCTATACATTTTACGTTTCAGGGTTGCTCTGTAATCTTTGTCTGAAAAGACAAGGCATGGAAACACACCTGGCAGGGAAGGAGTTAATTACTTCTGACATACAGTAAGAAGTCAATAGGACCACAAAATGCTTCTCTTTCTAACGTAACGAAGGTAAAGTTTTCACTTTTAAAACAGTTGTTCATGTTTTAGCATGTTATAGAAGGGCTCATTCAGATCAACGTTTCAATTGGCTGTTCTATTTATTTTTTATATTCATTTTTATTAGATCCATTCCTGTTCATATCCCAGTGTCTTATTCATATCAATATATGGTTGCTAAAGTAATTTGGACCCTAGCAACTAGATTGCTGAAATTGCAAACTGGAGAGCTGTTAAATAAAAAGCTAAATAACTCAAGCTATAAATAAAAATCGATGGCAAAATGTCTCTGTATATCACTCTTTACATCATCTTAAAAGTTGTGAAAATCCCCTATTAGTAGGGTTTAACACTACATGAAGACTACACCAACCTGCTGAACCAGTCTGACTATTGTTGCAATTCAAATCCTAGCACCTTACTCCTACTGCAGTCCAAGACTGATGTACTTCACTCAACAAAAAATATATTTGCATAATAAATGCAATTGTAATTCTAAGCAACTTTCTGATATACTCTTATTTGCATCTTTCAACATTTTTAAAAAGTTATTTGTAACTATAATAACAGTTGAATGTTTCTTTTTCTATTGCAGAAGTCTGACTCTTTAAGGAAATGTAACCCGGAGTCGGTCACCCTGAGAACTCCAAATCCTATTTTATGATGTTAGTCATGCAAAATGAATTTCACTTACACTATATAAATTATTTGAATTTTGATTCTTTTAGTCTAGGAACTCACAATCAAAATCAAGCAAGCATGTGACCTTTTGTGAACACTGTTAAGGCAAGTTTTGCACCATGCCAAGATCTTGTTTACGTGCCAGAAATGGGCTCCTGATGCCCTGGCTACACAACTAGATGGTGAAGAGCCACAAAGGTTGGGTATCCCAGATTAGGAGATTCAAACAAAAACGCATTATTGTTCATACCAATGTTTCACATATATATTTACCTTTCAATAACGTAGAAGTTATCACCATCATCTCCCTGGTCAATAACATGTTCCTGAGGTTTCACTCTCCTCTCAAACATTGCATCAAGAACCTGAGAGAGCTGCTCCTATATCCATGAAGAAATTTAATTATATAAAATAAATTCTAAATTCACTTTTGTGCACATCAAATCGTAGCTTACAATATCGTTACCATTTAATTGTATACACTGATGCCAGTGATAAATACAGGTATGGGACCTGTTATAACCAGATTGCTTGGGACCTGGGGTATTCCAGATAATGGATCTTTCTGTAATTTGGATCTTCACACTTCAAAGGAGAATGAACGCGTAACTAAAGAAGTAGGCTAGAAATGTTGTACATGATGTTTTGTGCTTGTGTACCAGCCCAAGGCAACCACAGCCCTTTAGCAGTAAAGATCTGTGTCTCCCCAGTAGATGCCCCAGTAGCTCCCCATCTTCTTTTCTGATTCTGATTCACTGATTCACATGCTCTGTGCTGCTGTCACTTACTGAGCTTAGGCACCCACTCACAATATACAGTACACATAGGGGCAGAGTCACCCAAAAATAATTAGTTTTTCCTCGATATTCGATTAGCATTCGATTTTCGAATGCTAATCGAATAGTTTTAGGCTACCCTTTAATTCGATACTCGATACTCGATCATTCGACTATCGACTATCGACTATCGAATAACGATCGTTCGATCATTCAAATGAATTATTCGAGCATTCGAATAATTCGAACGATCGAAGACTTCGATCGTACGAATCATATTCGATCAGGACTTATTCGAATAATTTTAAATCCTTTGATGAACGAATGATCGAATATTCGATCATTCAAATCTATACGATCATTCGATATTCGACGATTGAATAAGCCATATTTGCATATTCGACCAATCGAATTAATCCTACGATCGTTATTCGATCGAATTTGATCGAACTTCGATCTTTTCACATGAATTTAAGTAAATCGGCCTCATAATGTCATAGAAATATAGTCACAATATAAGGCTGATTAGTCATTAATACAGATAACTACTACATGGCAGCACAGAAACCAGAGCAATTAGCATCAGAATTAGAGTTGCACTGAATCCAGGATTCGGTTTGGGATTCAGCCTTTTTCAGGAGGATTGAGATTCGTCCGAATCCTTCTGCCCAGCCGAACCAAATCTGAACCCTAATTTGCATATGCAAATTAGGGGTGGAGGGAAATTGCACCACTTTTTGTCACAAAACAAGAAAGTAAAGAATGTTTCCCCTTTCCACCCCTAATACACATATGCAAATTAGGGTTCGGATTCGGTTCGGTATTCAGCCGAATGTTTCTCGAAGGATTCGGCCAAATCCAAAATAGTGGATTCGGTGCATCCCTAATCAAAATTTTATAATCAGCCCTGTAGCATCAGCTTATATTACAGGGGAACCTCATTTTCTGCTGGATAATTAGTGACGACCCCTAAGCTTAGCTTCTCAACAGCTGCTCAGAGCCCACTGAGCATGTGAGTGTCACAGACACTTTCCAAGATGGTGACCCCCTGTGACAAGTTTGAAGTCCTGGATCATTGCTGCTATTGACAAGCTGAAACTTTAGGCTGGTGCAATAAGTTCACTATATAAAATATGAAGTTGTAGCCATATTCATTTTTTGGGGTGAATTCTACTAGAAATCATGTAAACATTAAATAAACCCAATAGGCTGGTTTTGCTTCCAATAACGATTAATTATCTTAGTTGGAATCAAGTACAAGTTACTGTTTTATTATTAAAGTGAAAAATGTAATCATTTTAAAACGTTTAGATTTGGATAAAAGGTCTACGGGCCATGCTGTAATTCAGAGCTTTCTGGATAACAGGTTTCTTATAACAGATCCCATACCATAAAATACAATGAAAGAATAAAACACACTGGGGCCAGTCACTAGAATGTTTGAATTTTACCTTGGGCAAAAATAGATTACATAGAACATGGTACTTTATTGCCATATTACCATAGTGTGTAACATCACAATCTAACCAAAGTGCTTGTTTAACATTATTACATGTTCAACAACTGTGTGTAATGTAATAAACAAGTAACATTCTCAAATCCACTCACTTTCCCTTTGCCTCTAAGTTTAGCAATAGAAATATTAGTAGGTGGATGAATATTATTGATTGATTCAGAATAAATATGAAATAATACAATTTATATATGCTGTATAATGGGAGAGTTCGATGAGAAATAAAAAAAAAAACAACTTACCTGGTCAAGGTTTTTAAAAATTAAAATATCTTTGCATGCTTCCTGCAATCTACACCTCTGTTCATCTGTTTTAGGCCGAACAACCTTTAAAAGTAAAATTAAAGACATTATACAACTTGCTTAAAACATTTTAAAAATGACCCACTCCTCCAAATATTAAGATAATAAGGGAACAGTTTACATTCTACTTTCAAATTTCAACAGACCGCAGTACACTTACGGTGGTGCTCTATCTGGAATCCTGCTGCAAGATCCTTAAATCCACAAAGTCGAAAAAGATCAGATGGCACTCACTGAATTATTAGCACAATTGCTGGAGTGAGTGCCGTCTGATCTTTTTCGACTTTGTACATTCTACTTTCATCTAGAAGTTCACTAAAACATCCATCAGACAAAGAAGTGCTGTTGTTAAATCAATGGAAATATTAAGAGCTTGAATATTTGTACTGAGTGCTTGCTCGGCTTTTGTTATGGTGTTGCTGTTTAATACTTTTTTTCCCTTCTAAGGGTAGGGACAGACAGGGAGAT
>CM044437.1:138151833-138171600 GCA_024363595.1 Xenopus borealis
GTATGCTATTTTTTTTAATATTCATTGAGTCTCAGAATATATTTTTGTGTCTCTCTTTTCTTTTACAAGATTTGTATATTAATATATAAAATAAATAACATGATAATTTTACAATGTTTAAGAAACCTTAGCACTCCCTCTTCATTGTATCTAAATAGAGATGTAACTTACAGAAGTTAATAGGCTCTAAATAGGCTTCCTTGCTGCCTTGACTCTTGTCATTTTCAGATTATCTGTTAAAATAGCAACTTCCAGTTCCCCTTTCTCCTTTGTGGTTGCCTGAATGACTCCATTCAGAAATATTCAGCATTTTTATTGCTGCACCACAAGTCCATTACCTTCCACTTTTAGCCATTATATTTCAGAACCCACATCCTTTACAATTCTTCTAATTTTGACAAATCAGAAGTTCTATCGCTAAGACCTTTTTTTTTATATTCCTACTAGGTCAAGGATCCGAAGGACTCCCCTGCTCTAAGTATTTTAATGGCTTAGGATGTTATGGGATCCTCAGTACGGTATAAATCATTGGAGCAGAACTGATAAAGTATTTCAGTTATTAGCAAGAAGACAGAGTTTGTGTATAAACCTATAGGTCTGATGTGTGGAGGCAGTCATATTACTCTATGTTTAATTTTTAGTTTATGGGACCCGAATCACATGCTATTTACAGTATAATCTACAGCAGGTACAGTTAGGTGCTCAATGTAGCTGACTAAAAAGCAGAATATTATATTTGCCAAGCCAAGCACTTTTCTCATAGTTAGCAGTCTGAACCAGAATTTGTTCCCACATTGTGTCTGGACAGTCTAGTAGATCTCTGTAGAGGCCATGACATTTTTGCAGACCAAAGTTCAACACAGTTATAAGCTTTTTAGGAAAAGTTCACTAATGTGTAAACTTAGTTAGTTTTAAGGGGAGAAACAGCATGCAACTAACTAGTAGACTTTCACAGTGCTAGACATAACTTCAATCAAGTTTATGCTTTCAACTTTTCAGAGATGCAAGAAAGGGTTTGTGCCTCATATTTCTTTGCCTATAGCAAAATACAGTCATTTTTCCTTGTGACATTTTGGCCTAAAAACCCTAGATTTTTGTTATGTAAAATATGTATTTTGTAAATTCCCATTATCCAGTACATATCCTCAGGGCCGCCATTAGAAATCACTGGGCCCCGTACAACAACATTTTTGGTCTTGTATTTCTCTTGTATGCAGATGTATTAACAAAAAACAGCTGTTACTTGAATAACTGTGCATGGCTAAACAAATAGACTCAATCAGTGCAGAAGGTATAGTAATGAAACAAGTATGGGATCCATTAACTGGAACCCCTTTATTCAGAAAAATTCTAAATACATAAAGGCATGTTCTATAGAGTCAATTTTAAGCAAATACGTTGTTTGGATAATTTCATTTTTCCTCTGTAATAATAAATCAGTACTTTGTACTTAATTCATCTTGGTGGCAAAACAATCCTATAGGGCAGGGGTGCTCATACGGTAGATTGGAATCTACCAGTAGACCTTAAACTGGTGATCAGTAGATTTAGTCAACAAACAGCTTGTCTGAATCACCCTCCTGTTTCATGCTTTTCATTCAGATATTTATTATGTTAAGGTTACATAAGAAATAGTTGTTTGTTAAATATAGCAGTATACATATTCTCATAAATCAATATTTAAGTAATATTTTCCATGGAACAGAATGCTAACAATGTTTTATGGATGTAGAGCATAATGGGACAACATTGTGGGCCCAACGATCAGATCACAACAACGAGCATGCAGGTGGACGGATCGAGGGTTGCATTAACGAACCAAAGTTCTCCTCGATGTGGTGGGATTTTAAAAACCTGGCTGATTGACATCTGGGTGATGATCTTGGAAGCCAATTGGAGGGCCCCCATACACCACCCAATATATTGGCCCGTGTATAGGGAGCTGGAAACTACTTGCTACCCGAAAAAAGGTCTGTGGGCTAATTCACAAAGGACACCACTAACAGGCACCAAACAACCACTAAGGGTCAGTCCACATGAGGAGATTCGGGGAGATTAGTCGCCCCAGCGACAACTCGCTTCTTCTTTGGGGTGACTAATCTCCCCAAACCGCTTCCCCCTGGCTTGCGCTGGCTAAAATGAAAATCGCCTGCAGCAATTCACACGCAACACTTAATTTTTCCCGAATTTGCCTCACAAGGAAGACGGGGGAAGCCGTTTGGGGGAATTAGTTGCCACACATAAGAGGCGATTTGTTGCTGGGGTGACTAATCTCCCCGAATCTCCTCATGTGGACTGACCCTTAGTGGTTGTTTGGTGCCTGTTAGTGGTGTCCTTTGTGAATTAGCCCACAGACCTTTTTTATCAGATATATACATGGTACACAGCCCACCCGGTCTATACAAATATCAATATGTGTGTTAGGGACGCTTACCTGGCGTCTGAAGATGGCGGCCGCCGTCGCGATACTCCGGTGTCCAGTACTACGCCACCCCTGCGACGGAATATGTCGCGTGCGTCAACTTTGACGCCGGCGTCGGATTGGTCGCCGGCGACGAAGTCTCAGCGCGTCAACGTGATGACGTCGCTGCTTCAGTTTTGGCGCCAAAGTGGGCCTTTATAAGCTCTCAGCAAACAATAGACTGTGCCCAAGTATAGGTCCTTACTGTGTAGTTCCTGGGTGCTATTTCCTGACTTTGATTCCTGTGTTTGACCTCTTGCCTGATTATCGACTGTGAACCTTGCTGCCTGGATTGACCCTTTTGCCTGGACTTTGACTATTCTCTTGCTTAACCCTTCGGATACCTCGCTAATATTGGACTTTGCTTCTTCCTTGGTCCGCTACATTACTCCGGAGCCTTCGGGCCCTGACAGTGTGCAAGTGTGCTCGTGGGAATAACTGAAGCCGTCCTTACTGAGTCCTACACAGTGTTCCCTGTTGTATAATCAAAGTGTTGCACTGCCTACTTGCACTAAATTCTATACTTGCCTTGAATCTAAGCTATTTTCTATGTAAAGCCTTGACTTTTAGCTTGCTGCTGCCTGCTGTTTATTGTCCACATCGTATTTTTGGTGCTTCCCCTGTGATATGAGTGTAGCTTTGTTCCCCTTTGGTATTTAATTCTGTCTGAGCTTTTGCAGAACCGCAAAGTATAGTTGGTTCTAATCAGTTTGTGGTTATGTGATAATATCTATTACTTTTTCTTGCATTTTTACTTAATTTTATATTGTGTGCTCTAACAGAGACTAGAAATACAATAAGGTGATATAATATTGTGTATTGTAGGTCTTATATTACTCCTGAAAGTAGTCTTGTTGGCAGTCTGAGCTTAAATGAAATAGGCCAGACTTACTGTGCATGTTAGTCAGTACCCCAGACTGGCATCTTGACTTGTGACCTCATTGACTGATGTTTTGATATAATATGCACTTGCAGTTGTCTATTCACACACGGACCTTCATTTTCGGATAACGAAGCGCCGCCTGTGAATTGTCGCAGGCAATTTTTATTTTAGCAGGCAGAGGGCAGGGAGAAGGCAGTTCGGGGAGATTCTCACCCCGTAGAAGAGGAGATTTGTCGCTGGGGTGACTAATCTCCCTGAATCTGCTCATGTGGACTGAGCCATAAAAGTAGACTGAGTGCTGGAGTGGCAAATACTAATGTGAATAATTAATTACATACCTCTAGAATGTCCCATTTTTCACGGGACAGTCCTGATTTGGACATAGTATTTAGATGGGGGCGTGGCCATGAAATTGGCATGGTCAGAAATTTCCACCACACTACAGGCAGCAGATCTTTTTGTTCCTTTTTCTGTTTTGCTAATGTTGGGAGGTATGTAAGCAGTCTTTCTATAAAGTGCAGTGGAATGTGTCAACATTATACATGTAGGATAATAATAATACAACACGAAACATTCTGCAGTGGTTTGAGGTATAACTAGTAGGTAGAGGGCCCCAAAGAAAAGGACTAATCTAGGCCCTCTGTGTACCTGGCCACCAGCACTCACAGGGTTGTCTGTCTCTTGTTACAGCCTTTACTAACAGCCGGTAACTGTTGTGGAATGCAAGAAGCTGCAGTTCCCAGCAGTTCCAGATCAACAAGTTTGACAGCTCTTACCTAAACTCTCCCTCAGTTGGTTTAGGCAATACAAATAAAACGGAAAACACTTTTTCATAAGGCCTTAGGCTAGTGCCACATGTTGTGCGTTCTCATTTGATGTAAATATGTGGGCAAATAAATTATAATCTTCTGCCTTCAACCCCATCTGTAGAATCCACCTGTCAGTGCATACAGTTTTGTGTTTTTGTGCCGAAATTCCCACACCCCCATGTGTGCACTGATAGGCCCATGCCTTGTCAGTGCATTCTAAAGACAGGGTGGAAGGAAGCGCTTCACCTGTTCTCCGTGGGCTTATTAACACTGAAAACACAACTTGCAGCACTAGCCTTACAGCACACACCCTCTGTATTTCCCTGTGTGCCTCTAAATGTTTTAAAGGGGTGGTTCACCTTCAAGTTAACTTTTAGTATATTGTAGAAGAGTCAATTCTAAGAAACGTTTCAATTGGTCTTCATTATTTATTTTTCATAGTTTTTTAATGATTTGCAATTTTCTTCTGTTTCTTTGCAGCTTTCAAATGGGGGCCACTGACACCATCTAAAAACAAATGCTCCGTAAGGCTACAAATGTATTGTTATTGCCACTTTTTATTACTTATCATTCTATTCAGTCCATCTCCTATTCATATTCCAGTCTCTTATTCAAATCAATGCAGGGTTGCTAGGGTAATTTGTACCCTAGAAACCAAATTACTAACACTGCAAACTATAGAGTTGCTGAATAAAAATCTAAATAACTATAAAACCACAAACAATAAATAATTAAAACCAATTGAAAATTGTCTCAGAATATCACCCTCTACGTCATACTAAAAGTTAACTCAAAGGTGAACAACCCCTTTAAAGATTTTAAGGTTTGATATTTAAAATTAAACTTAATTTAGAAAAAAAAAACAGCAGAACTAAGCCCTAAAAAAAAAATATGGTCAGAAATGCCTTACTTTAAATACTGAACTTACTAACTTACTTACCAGCCTAAAGTTTCAGAATATCTAAAATATTATTTTAGGCTGTCCATTACAATTTAGTGGATTTTTTGTAAAAGAAACAGTTCCCATTTAAAGGACAGCTATCGCGAACACTAAAATTCAATATAAGCTTCATCACACTAAAATAAGAAACTTTCTAAATACAATCAATTAAAAATTCTGCATTGTTTCTGAAATAATCAAGTTTTTCTCCACTATTCCTCTCTCAGCATCTGTTTCTCTTCATTATGTCTTCAGGCAGCAGATGGGTGTCAGATAGTCATTGACAGTTTGATATCAAGTGATTCCAGTACAAACAAAATCTAACAAAATAACTTTTGCACAAATTCTGCATTTAGAGAGACATGGGGGCAAATTCACTAAAGCACGAAGCATGTAACGCTAGCGCTAATTTGCCAGTCTGAGGTAATTTCGCAACTTCACCGATTTACTAACAGTGTCCCTGGTGAAAATTCACTAGCGAATTAGATAGACTAGCGCAACTTTGTACCCTTATGCCAGGCAAAGTTGCGCACTGATGAAGGGACGCATAGTGCTGGCGAAATTATGCGTGGCAAAGTGCGGCAAAGCTCTCGCTGGTACAACTTCAGATGTTAGTGAATTTGCCCCATGATTTCTGGTGATTTTAATAGAGTGAATTCTAATGCATCTTCTAGGCAAAAGGAAGCCCCCCCCCTATAAGATATATTGGATCTAACTGTCATCTGACACCCAAATCCTGCATGAAGAGAGAATGAAGAGAAGCAGATGCTGAGAGAGGGATAGTAAAGAAAACTTGATTAGTTCAGAAACGGTACAGAATTTTAAATTGATTCTATTTAGAAAACATTTTATTTCAGTGTGCTGAAGCTTATCTTAAATTTTCATTTTCGCGATAGCTCCCCTTTAAGAAAACTATACACCGTTCTTACAAAACAAAAACCTGCAAGGAAAAATATAATCATCCATAATAAAACTGTAGGCGGTGTGCTATAGAACAATAACTACATAGGTGTGACGTATGAACTGCGGTGAGCCACTGGCAGCCATAAGTAATTATCAGGTAGCAAACGAATGCAGATTGCCTCGTAGTCCTGCAGTTTATCATGACTCAGACTGTAATACTGCCCAGAAGAGAAACTTAACTGTCATGTTTCAGTTTGGACTGTGCCTCTATGAATATTTGCTGTATTACAATAGAACCCTCATTTTACATTTTTTTTTTCAGGAAACCAGAGTAAATAGGACAAAACCCTGGAAATAGAATATCAAGCAATTGCTTTAAAAGCAACATTGAGCGCAAGTAAAGGAAGTTAGCATGAGTCATTTCACATTTAAAGGGCAAGGAAAGGCAAAGAAATAAAATCCCATTTTTACTTTCTTTAATGAAAAAGAAACCTATCTCCAATAAACTTTAATTAAAAAATGTGTACCATTTTTTAAAAGAAACCTGACTGTGTGCTGTGAAATTCTCCCTTCATTTACTGCTATGGATAGGAATTGTCAGACGGTCCCTAACTTCTGGCAGGGAAACAATCATACTTGTGAACAGAAGGGGGAGCCACTGCCTTACTTACCAGCCATGCAGAACTCAAGCAGCTTTGTTTTTTGATCATTTATGATGATCCCTAAGGAGCCCAGACCACACTGAGCATGTGTATGTAGTCTAGTCTTGCAAAGATGTATAACAAAGTTACAAGATGACAGCCCCCTGTGGCCAACTTTGAAAGCATAAATCATTTGTTTGATTAGGCTTGTGGTGCAGTAAGTTCATGTTTATGTTTAGTATACAAAATACAGCATTTCTACCCTTATTCTATTTTACACTTTCCTTGCCCTTTAACCATTTTACTGACAGGGATCTGGCTTGTTTTGTTATGCCACAGGGCAAGGCCTTGCTAGGCAACACAGTTTTCCCATAGCATAATTAAAGGGGTGGTTCAATTTTAAGTTAAATTTTAGTATGATATAGAATGGCAAAGTCTAAGCAACTTTTCAATTGTCCATCGTTTTTTTTTAATTTTTTTATCATTTTTAAAGTATTTGCCTTCTTCTTCTGACTCACTGACCCACTGACCCATCTAAAAACAAATGCTATTTAATGCTACAAATGTATTGTTATTGCTACTTTGTATTAGTAATCTTTCTATTCAGTCCTCTCCTATTCATATTCCAGTCTCTTTAAATCAATCCAATGAAAATTGCTAGGGTAATTTTTGATCCTAGCCAACAGATTGATGAAATTGCAAACTGGAGAGCCGCTAAATAACTTCAAAACCACAAATAATAAAAAAAAAATGTGCTTATCCAGATATTTTATGGTAAGGTTACCTGATTATGTGAATGCTTATGGAAAACTCAGATTGAAGGGCTGAACTGATTCAATTTAATATAAACCCAATTAGCATGCAATCAATGCAGCCCAGCAATTTGAATTTCATTTAAATATAATCTGTTTGCAATCAGTGTCGCTGACTTTGTAAGCAATCAAGTAGCCTCTTTTTATATAGATTACAGTATATAACAAACATCACATGCATGGATCATATATGCTCTTGTATATTTCTTTCTGATTAGAATGATATGAACAATATACCAGCTGTATATTTTGTATTTATGCAAATAGTACTTGCAGAGTGGAAAAGGAAAGGTTAACTAATGCAAAGTAAATGGTGATGTGGTGTCTCAGCATACAAATAAATAAATATAACAAACAGTCATTTGCTTTCAAATATAACTGCAAATTTTAACACAAATTTGAAATGATTACTACATTATATGTGGATTACCAAATTATTAATATTATTATAACATACTACATAGTAATTGAAATTGCTAGATTTTATTGTTATTAACAAATTAGTAATATTATTATAATGCACTACCAATTATGGACAGCGCACTACACTGTTGTTAAGGCACAACTTATCAATAGCTTCTGTAGTTTATATAGTGAATAAAGTACCCCCTCTTGTAAAATATAAGGATATTATAAGTTACCGAGGAGTTTCATGACCACATAAAAACACGAGGCCGAAGGCCGAATGTGTTTTTATACAGGTCATGGAACTCCGAGGTAACTTCTAATATCCTCATATTTTGCAACTGGGGGTACTTTATTTATTATAATACACAAGTTTCAGTGAGTCATGTGACAGAAATGACATCAGAACTCACCGTTTATAACTGATGACATCAGAACTCACCGTTTATAAGGATATAATTTACAACATATTTACGGCTTTTGTGTATTATGTGTTCATATTTGCAGTTTATAGAGAATTTTTTTTTCTAAAATTTTCAATGCTAAATACATCCCCTTTTTCTTCAATATGCAGGAAAATTTACCATAATACAAATCTATGGGAAACTAACACTTCCCATTCAGACACGTAACAACGGCTAAGTTGTTCCCCTTTTAGTATGACATAAAGAGTGATCTTCTGAGACAATTTGCAGTTGGTTTTCATTTATTTTTTTGTGTTTTTTGAGTTATTTAGTTTTTTATATAGCTGATCTACAGTTTGCAATTTCAGCAATGTGGTTGCTAGAGTTCAAATTACCTTAGAAACCTTACACTGATTTGAATAAGAGACCAGATTATAAATAAGAGAGGGTCTGAATAGAAAGATGAGTAATAAAAAGTAGTAGGGATGCATCAAATCCACTATTTGGGATGCGGCTGAATCCTCTGTGAAAGATTCGGCCAAATACTGAGCCAAATCCTAATTTGAATATGCAAATTAGTGGTGGGAAAGGAAAAAGTGTGAACATTGCTTTCACTTCCTTGTTTTGTGGTTAAAAGTCATGTGATTTCCCTCTTAGCCCCGTAATTTACATATGCAAATTAGGATCCGGTTCAGCCAGACACATGGATTCATCCGAATCCTGCTAAAATAGGATGAATCCTGGCTGAATTCCGAACCGAATCCTGGATTTGGTGCATCCCTAAAAAGTAGCAATAATAATAAATGTGTAGCATTGCAGAGCATTTGTTTTTAGATGGGGTCAGTGACCCTCATTTGAAAGCTGGATAGATTTAAAAGTAAAAGAAAAATAATTATAACAGCTATAAAAATTAATAATGAGGACCAGTTGAAAAGTTGCTTAGAATTGGCCATTTTATAACATACTACCCCTTTAAACAAAGAAAAAGGAAGCTAGACCCAAGTAACTGCATTTGAGCTTTTATAACACTACGCTTTTCAGGTTAGCAAGAAAAAAGCTGTGTACAACGTGTAAAGCACAAACACAATTATTCTGCATAGGTCCAGCTTCCTTTTCTTCATGTCTATGGGAAAGTCCTGCAACTCAGTTTTCACATGGAAAGTATAGGGAACAATGGCAAATACTGGAACATTTCCTGACACTTCTTTCATTGGTTGTATCGTGACACCTTCACTGGTCAGCGATTCTCATTAAAGTGAATGGGAGCATCAGTAGTTCAAGCAGCAATATTCAGTATTATTTAAACAGTATTATCATAGGAATACAGGAATAAAAGATATCCAATGAAACGGGTGATGAAGTTTCTATGTAGGTGGGTGGTTTCAGGAATACTGTGTGATTAAAATCCATTGCTCTGTGGCATGCAGTCAGTATGGATACTTAAGAGTAAATAAGGCATAACATAAACCTGCTTTCTTCACTTGATTATATCTACCATAGGGAAATTTCTTTATTTACTTTACAATGTTGGAATAGTTGGGAGAAAAACCACACTTTTTCCTGTTCAGTATTCTAATAGGGATGCAATCCCTACTTTCCTGTTACTGTTTTCTTATTCTGATCTTGTTCCTATTCTTGTTTATACTCAAAGCATTTAGCGCCTGTGGGAGAGGTTTGATGTTCCCTTCTCCCAATGCAATATGCAGCAAGCGAACAGATTCTACAGTAGGAGTTAAGCTGGGTTTTTTTGCATGCACTATAAACTTCTTTTTCAACACCAAATTAAGCACTAAGGGGGTTAAGTTGGGTTTTTTGCACAAAACACTTGAGTTTTTTGGGTTTCAGTAAAAACTTTTTTAGAATTTTTTCAGATAAAGAAATTTTTTTTTCAGATTTATTATACCCCAAAGCTGCAAAAAGCCTGAATCCGAAAATATTCCAGCAAAAACTGCGAGGTTAGTGGCAGAGGTCCCTTGCACCATTTGAAGCCTTCATGTTTTTCGAGCTTTTTTCAGTGGTTTGCACTTGAAACCTTGATCAATTCGAGGTATTACAAATTATCTTCGCCAATGACACGAACAATTTGAGCATCTGAGTTTTTGCCCCTGATTGAATTCAATCAATTTTTTTACATTCAGATTTTTTCATAAATAAATTGTGAGATTATTCAAGGTAGAAAAAAACCTCACAAACTCAACCTTTGACTAATAACCCCCTTAATGGGAAGCATACATTTGATCATTGTTTTATTTTTATTATTAATAATAATATTGTGATTTTTTTCATTTTAAGGTAAGGTTTATTTTAAAAAAAGGTTTGGCTTGTACTTTTGAATGCTTGCATTGAAAACAGAGATTATAGCGTGTCAAGGGGAAAGGGGAGTGTTACTCCAAATCATGCAATTATGCATTTCAGTTGACTCACATCTATTGAGGGTTCCTTAAAGGAGAACTAAAGCCTAAAACTGACTATGGCTTCCAATAACATATTTTATATACAGCACTTATTGCAGCAGCCTAAAATGTCAGCTTCTCAATATCAGTAAGGATCCAGAACTTGTCACAGGGGGTCACCATCTTGGAAAGTGTCTGTGACACTCACATGCTCAGTGGGCTCTGAACAGCTGTTGAGAAGCTAAACTTAGGGGTCCTTATAAATTATCCAGCAGAAAATGAGGTTAGTCTATAATATAAGCTGATGCTACAGGGCTGATTATTAAATTCTGATGCTAGTTGCACTGGTTTCTGTGCTGCCATGTAGTAATTATCTGTATTAATTACTAATAAACCTTATACTGTGACATTACTATTCTATGTGTACTGTATATTGTGAGTGGGTCCCTAAGCTCAGTAAGTGACAGCAGCACAGAGCATATGAATCAGTGAATCAGAATCAGAAAAGAAGATGGGGAGCTACTGGGGCATCTACTGGGGAGACACAGATCTTTACTGCTAAAGGGCTGTGGTTGCCTTGGGCTGGTACACAATCACAAAACATCATGTACAATATTTCTAGCCTACTTCTTTTGGTAAGCTTTAGTTCTTTTTTAAAACACTGCCCTTATTCCTTCCCCATCCCATGTTATGCTTGGATATACATAACTGATCCCGGACTGGCAATCTGTGGGTTCGGGCATATGCCCGGTGGGCTGCTTGCTTTAAAATGTAAATGGGCTGTCCATTATAGCTAGCCACAGCTAAGCCGATGCCTGCATTTGTTAGAGCACATGCCAGTACCGGAATATGTGAGGAACCAGGAATTCTGTTCTACTTCAGTTAGTAATATTAGAGTTGCATACTATATAACCATTCCCTTATACATATTATAGTTATGTTGGCAACAGGAGGATCCATGTTCAGAACAATCACTTCAGCCTGTATATGTTACACTGTGATATGTAGCATTAATTGCATGAGACAGACTACCGTATTTGCTGGCGTATAAGACGACTTTTTCCCCCAGAAAAATATGCCCCTAAGTGGGGGGTCGTCTTATACGCCGGATACTACTTCATCCTACTTCATCCAACGTCGATCGCGATCTGCCCCGCTGCTCCAGCCGCACTTCCTGGTTGTGACGTCAGAAGTCTCGCGAGACGAGACTAGACGCGCAACCAGGCAGCAGTGAGTTCTGAGAAAAGAGCGCGGGGAGGCAGAGCAAACAGAGTTTGAGCAGCAAGACGCAGAAGGTAGGGCTAAGCACCTAACTGGGACACAGGGAAACATGGACACAGTGACACAGAAGGGAGGCTGACAGCAACAGTGACACAGAAGGAGGGCCAACAGCAGCAAGTAGGGACACAGACGGTGTGCAGAAGGTGTGCGAAAGAGGGGGTAGTCTTATACGGCGAGTATATAACAAACTGTACATTTAAGTGGAAATGTTGGGGGGTCGTCTTATACGCCCAGTCGTCTAATACGCCGGCAAATAAGGTAGTCTCTTCAAGTATGACACACTTTGGCCCTGTGACACACATGGTAATTAAAGTCCTCTTATCTGCCAGGGTCCATTGTCTACCTGGGGGCACACACAAGAATATTTAGAATATACTGTAAGTATAGGGCCACTAATACATCTAATAGAATTATTGTGATAGAAACTAGAGTGAGATGCAAGTGCCAGTTCCAGCACATAGGGTGTATAATATTGTGGGGGATGATATGTGGGGACTGATCCTGGCCTTTAGCAGATATGGTTCAAGTACAAGATCTAGTCATATGTGACCAGCATGCACTTCACTCTATGTATTCTATGTTTAGAGACCCCAACAAGATTAACAATGAGGCTGACGGGGCTGCAGTTCCTGTCCCCTTTGTTCTAATAAGGTGGTGGGGCTGGCTTCTCTTTCTCTGGAATCAGGAGTGCTTTGATTGAATCCCTCTCACAACTTCTCCAGTGTAGCACAGTACAGTGAAGACCACAATACAGTGCTGCCTGCATGTTCTACCTGCATCGATCAGAAGGTGAGTGAGTTGGATGTCAATGTGTCATTACATGATGACAATAACTTGAATGCTGTATGTCACTGTATCATTTAATGTTGGACAGATTTAGTAAGGTTCAAGTTGCCACGAAAATTTGAGGTTTATTTTGGGACAAAATTCACATTTTCTTGTTTAAAAAAACAAATTTTTTCAAGATCTATTATACTTTGACTCTGGAAATTGCTTGAATAAAAAAAATAAAACCTGTCGATTGTCCCTTGGACCATTTGAAGATGTTAATAGCCTTCATGATGTTCAAGTTGTTTTCCAAAGGTTTTGCCCAAAAAACTCGATCAATTCGAGTTTTTCCCCACCAAAAACTCGATTGATTCCAGTTTTCAGGTTGTTAACCCCCAAACTCATTGAATCGATTTTTTTCTATTCAAGTTTTGCCTTCAATTAGAAACCATTCGAGTTGTGAGTTCATTCAAGTTCATTTGAAGTATAAAAAAATAAAAGTTCAACCTTTGATAAATAATCCCTTCAATGCTGGTATACCTTAATAGCTGCGTTTGTCCAGCACAGCCCAAGAAGCATGTAAAACAACAGACGCCATAATATAAACTGAAACACTGTAGTGACTGGAGTTAATATTCATCTATCTTCACCTTTCAGTATAATGTAAATAAAGGAAAAACTGTACAAATGATTACATGCATTAAAAATGTAAAAGATTCTCAGGGTAAGACTTTAGCATCATCACGTAATCATTAATACTGCTGGGATTTTTACAGGATGATAGCGATATCTGCCAAGAGTCTGTCCTGTATATGTACAAACCTCTTATGACCCTGAGCTCAGTTTATAAATTGCATTGGCTGGCACCTCCCAAAATTTGGGAAGAGGGAAGTTCTCTGAAATGTTTGCCGGAGCTTAATTTCTCCTTGTTCTAAACTAAAGCTATTTGGACACTACAGTTCCATCCTGATATGGTGACTGTTCTGCTGGAGACTCTCCACTGCTTTAAATGAATTGTTTATTATAAAAATAAAAACTGGGTAAATAGATAGGCTGTGCAAAATAAAAAATGTTTCTAATATAGTAAGTTAGCAAAAATTTAATGTATAAAGGCTGGATTGACTGGATGTCTAACAGAACAAAACACTACTTCCTGCTTTGCAGCTCTCTTGGTTTCCACTGGTTACCAGGCAGTAACCAATCAGAGACTTGAGGAGGACCACATGGGTCATAACTGTTGCTTCTGTATCTGAGCTGAATGCTGAGGATCAATTGCAAACTCACTGAACAGTTATGTCCCATGTGGCCCCCCTTCAAATCTCTTACTAACTCAGAGTTAGAGACCTGAAAAGCAGGATGTTCTGTTCTGTTAAGACATCCAGTCACAGGGTTCTGTCCTGCATAAAGAAGGGCATAAACTTAAGGGATGAAAACATAATTATACCTCTTTATAGATCCCTAGTAAGGCCTCATCTGGAGTATGCAGTGCAGTTTTGGACTCCAGTCCTTAGGAGGGATGTAAATGAGCTGGAGAGAGTGCAGAGACTAAGTGCAACTAAACTGGTTAGAGGGATGGAAGACCTAAATTATGAGGGGAGACTGTCCAGGTTGGGGCTGTTTTCTCTGGAAAAAAGGCGCTTGCGAGGGGACATGATTACACTTTACAAATATATTAGAGGACATTATAGACAAATAGCAGGGGACCTTTTTACCCATAAAGAGGATCACCAGAGGCCACCCCTTCAGAATAGAAGAAAAGGACTTTCATTTCGGGTGATGTTGTGATGCTGATTCTGTTGATGGTTTCAAAAGGGGCTTGGATGATTTTTTGGACAGACATAATATCAAATGCTATTTTGATACTAAACTCTAAGGTTAGTATAGATATGGGCATATATGGTTTGTGTGGAGGGGTCTGTGTGTGTGTGAGTAATTTGGAGGGGTTGAACTTGATGGACTTTGTCTTTTTTCAACCCAATTTAACTATGTAACTTCAGCCTTTATACATTACATTTTTGGATAACTAACTATTTTAAAAATATTTTTTATTTTGCACCCAGTATTTACTGTTATACTGAAATGTTCCTTTAACCATTTGAAGATGTTTTTAGCCCTCATGATTTTCAGGGTGTCTTCAGTGGTTTGCAGTCGAAAACTTGATCAAATCAAGGGTTTTTTTCACTGTTAACTTGATCAATTGAAGTTATTTCCCCTGATCGCATTCAGTCGAGTTTTTTCCATTCAGGTTTTTTCACAAATAATCATACAATTGAGTTGGGACTTTATTTGAGGTAGAAAAAGCTCACAAACCTCAGAAACTCAACCTTTGATAAATAACCCCCTTATTTTAATTGCTACTTATTATTAATCATCTTTCTATTCAAGTCCTCTTCTATTCATATTCCAGGCTCTTATTCAAACCAAGGCAGAGTTGCTAGGGGACTTTGAAGCCTAGGAACCAAACGGCTCAAATTGCAAACTCGAGAGCTGCTGAACAAAAAGCTAAATAGCACAAAAACCACAAATAATAAAAAATGAAAACCAATTGCAAATTATCTTAGAATACTACTCTCTACAATACAGCATACTAAATGCTAACTCAAAGGTGAACAACCCCTTTAAAGTAATTATTTAAACTATTCATCTTTAATTAACTTTGGGTATGTTATAGAATTGCAAATTGTCTCTGAATATCACTCTCAACATACTAAAGGAATTGCAAATTGTCTTTGAATATCAGTCTTGTCATACTAAAGGTTAACTCAAAGTCGAACAAGCCCTTTAATAAAATAAAAATTGATTTGTGAGTTTAGACATTAAACTTAGCTTTTTATACTGTAAATCAATACAGTCCTCTGTCCAACAAGCAACTTTTTCCAACATCGTATTAATCTTATAATAATCCACTGATTGCATGTTGGAACAAAGGACACCAAATGGTAGTTACTACAGGAGACACGCCTTGGAATATTCCAGCTTTAAAGCTATGGAAAAGTTTTAAAAGCAATCACATTATTTTGCTTTAATAAACACACAATATACACATATTAAGCACAGGGCATCTCCTGTTATCCTGGTATAGCTTGTCTGCAGCCATGATCAGAAAGAAAACTACTGTTTTTTCATTTCATTACCCAGAATCCCTGGCTATAGAGGAAGTACTGTATTAAACCATTTGATGACATAAGGACTTTCCATCTTTAACAGGACATAATTATATGCAAATCAGCACCTGGCTGTAAAACCAGCAGTAAATAATTGCATTATATAATGAAAGGCTAAACTATAATACTTCTCTCATGAAGGATACACCCATTGAACCATTGCAGAGATTAAAGGACTGGTAAAGCCAAAAAGATGTACATTATATAAATGATCACCTAGTCATTTGTTTTTTTTTAGATAAATTAGATATATTATATGTTCTAGTTAGTACATACTGCTACAGGTATGAGACCTATTATCCAGAATACTCGGGACCTGGGGCTTTATGGATAATGGGTTTTTCCTTAATTTGGATCTTCCCACCTTAAGACTACTAGAAAATAATGTAAACATAAATTAGACTGGTTTTGCTTCAAATAAGAATTAATTATATCTTAGTTTGGATCAAGTACAAGCTACTGTTTACCTTTCCTACTTAACTTTCCGTAATTCTAACTTTCTGGATAACTGATCCCATACCTGTAGTAAGCGGCCATAAGTGAAACCTTTGTACTTTTATCCTAAAGGGGATCTAAACCCAGAAGAATAATTGATGCAAACTTATCAAGAGTGATCAATTTTCTAAAATTTTCTAAAATGTATAAGTTTTATAATGCTAAAACCAGGTCTTTGGCCAAATGGCTCTCTTTAAAAGAGAACTAAAGAAGTAGGCTACATTATGTTTTGGGCTTCTGTATCAGCCCACTGCAGTCATAGCCCTTTTACAGTAAAAATATGTGTCTCCAAAGATGCCCTAGTAGCTCCCGATCTTCTTTTCTGCCTTTTTGAAAAAAAAAAAAACTTAACATTTTTTCTAAGTCCCAAAAAAACACTGGCGTCTTTTACTTTTTTTAGGGTGATAGTCTGAAAAATAGTGTAATTTTTTGGGGGTTACACTCCTTCCTGCCTGCATTTTCCAAACATATGTCAATTTGTGCTCTAATAAATCACTCTTTACTGCTGCACTGCAAGTTGGAGTGATATCACCCCCTCCCTCCCCCAGCAGCCTTACAACAGAACAATGGGAAGGTAACCAGATAGCAGCACCCTAACACAAGATAACAGCTGCCTGGTAGATCTAAGAACAGTACTCAATAGTAAAAAACCCATGTCCCACTGCGTTCTATTCAGTTACATTGAGAAGATAAAACAACAGCCTGCCAGAAAGCAGTTCCCTCATAAAGTGTTGGCACAAGTCACATGACCAGGGGCAGCTGGGAAATTGACAAAATGTCTAGCCCCATGTCAGATTTCAAAACTGAATATAAAAAAATCTGTTTGCTCTTTTGAGTAATGGATTTCAGTGCAGAAGTCTACTGGAGTAGCACTATTAACTGATGTGTTTTGAAAAAAACATGTTTTCCCATGGTTTCCTGGGCTTGTGTAGTGTAATGTAGTGGCTGTAACATATACTACTATTATACTTTTAAATTTGCACTGTATGCAAATTAGGCATCGCTAGCATGACGAAGTAACAGTAGCGCAACTTCGCTACCATTTGCCTCCCTGAGCGCAAATTCACATTTTAAAGAATTTGCGTATCTCTGGCAAAATTATGCCTGGCGAAGTGCGGAGAATGCTAGCGAAGCCCTCGCTAGCGCAACTCACAGGTTAGTGAATTTGCCTCATAGAATTCATTTTTTGGATTTAGAAACATTGGCAGATATCAACTTTCCATTGTCCTTTGGACAGTCTGTCAGGTATAGTTCTATAATGACTATATTTATTGTGAAATGATCACATTTCTTTTCCTCAGCCTTAGAATTAGATAGAATTGGATCACAATTGTGTCATTTTATAGACATACTGCACATAGAAATGGACTCTTGGATCTTAAATAGCTCATTGTCTCATAGCTTTGAAAGTAATGTTTTCAGCAAAACAAAGGATAGGTATTGCATGTGTCGTTGTGTAACAGCTAATTAAACTTTCTCTTTTTATCCCTTATTATTCTGTCTTTGGATTCAGGGGGATGGCCCTTATTTTTTAAAATGGCAGTTTTCTATTTATGATTACCCAAAAGCACATACTACTTAAAAATTATATTACTATGAACTTGGGTTTATATACATGAAGCAGGGTATTACATATGAGCTGTTTTATACAATATCTTTTTATACCTACATTGTGTGAGGGGTATAGTCCTTTAAGGTGGAATATTTAGGGATGTTACCTGAAGTAAGCAGATTTTTCAAAAGTTGAATTTCTCTTTCGCCCACACATTTTGTGTCAGACTTTTTTTTTTTTAAATGCGGGCATCTTAACTCTTGATCATGCCATACTGCTGCTCTGAACACTTGCTAAGGCTTCTCCTCTCCTTCTCAATCTTTGTTTCCTTCCTGCCTTTTGATGAATCACTTCATCTATGTAAACAGCATTAACCTCTTTCTTTCTCTCTCTCTCCCTTCCTAACCGGACATATTAAGGTTCCCCTGCTGATACAGCACCAGTGAAATTCTCTCTTTCATCCAACAGGATTGGAACAGAGCCAGACACACCAGCCAAAGAACTGTACGAGCTCATTGCAAGCGTTTACCCTAAACACCCGGTATAAATATCAACATTTGTATTCACAAAACAAAGAAGGAAATGATTAGCTTCCAGATTGTTTCCAAAGAGCTTTTTGGCAAGATCAGGAGGAAAAGCATAAGAAGCAGTTTGGCTGTAGAAGGGACACAGTGAGTACAAATTATAAAGGCTGCCATGTGGCCATTTAGCCAGTAAATAATTCCCCTGACTGCCCTGTCATTATTTTCTACAGAGGGTGAAAAAAAATGCTGTGAATTCATAAAATAATTCATATAATTGTTATCAAGATTCCAGGATTCAAACTTCATATTTAGAGTTTTAAGGCAAAAAAAAAATAAAAATCCCATTTTTACTTTGTTGAATGAAAAAGAATCTCCAATATACTTTAATTAAACAATGCCTACCATTTTCATAAGAAACCTGACTGTATGTAATGAAATTCTCCCTTTATTTACTTTCTCTGACTGTTGCAAATAGGAAACTTCAGACGGTCCCTAACTGCTCTGCAGGGAAAGGATCATATTTCAAACAGCAGGGGAGAGGGACTTCCCAGAACTCAAGTAGCTTTGTTTGTTTCCCTGTAGAACAGCTGGCAACCATGTAGAGATTCATATCTGCAGCAGTTAGAGTAAGTAAATGAAGGAGGACTTTCACTGCATGCAGTCAGGTGTACAGATTTGTTTAATTGAAGTATATCGGGTATAGTTTTCTTTTCCGTTAATAATGTAAAAAATTGATTTTATTTTTGCCTTTACATCATCTTTAATGTTTCCAACTCCAGCAGCAGGGACAAAGATCATTGAGTCAGATTTAAACAGATAAACTGGGATTCTTTTTGGAGGATTTTTTTGCTGCAACCAACTCTGGAGAGTTAGAAAAAGTTTGTATTAAACAATCCAAAAACTATAAAATCCACTTTACATTACATGACAACACAGGAGCCAATGCAGTCTGCATAGTCAGGGCAGATTTCCGAAATTCACGTGAAATGATCGAAGTTCGATCGAATTCGATCGAATAATGATCGTACAAATTTTTCGTAAAATCTTGTGCTTATCGAAGTTCGAATAGGATCAAGCAAATTTTGGGGAATAATATTAAGTAATAGGATCAAGCAAATTTTGGGGAATAATAGTAAATTTGCCCCTTAGTCTTGCTGTACCTGCTTCTATGGCAGATATTATTTGACTTTGTTTTCATAATTTATGAAAATCCCTTATCTTAATTTAGACCACACAGAGCATGTGCATGGTTTTCGTTTTGTAAAGATGTTACAAGTAGGGATGGCGCGAACTGTTCGCCGGCGAACATCGGCTGTTCGCGCTCGCCGGAAG
>CM044437.1:138194110-138212708 GCA_024363595.1 Xenopus borealis
ACACCATACCTAATCTGGTTAAATAGCCCAGAAAAGCGTTACATATATATATATATATATGTGTGTGTAAAGCGCTACGCAATATGTTGGTGCTATAGAAATACATGTTAATAATAAATAATAATTATATATATATACATACAGAGCAACGCTAACTAAACACCATCTAAACTCGCCTTTATTAACCCCTGGCCTAAGACTGGCCCAGACCCCAAAAGCTCACCCACTCTACACACAGCTACATCAAATCAACATTTTTGGCTTGGTGAACACAGTACCCAAAAGGAAGCTACATGGTAAGTAGGTGACAGAGGGCCTACATTATATATCCGGGGTAAAGGGGTTACAGTTATATGACCCCCGACAAGCCAATCACCTATCCCTTCTGCACAGATCCTGCCCAACCAATTGCCCTTACTTGGTAGATCCCACCTCCTATCTATTCCTCCTATCCATGCTCTGTCTCACTCCAAAATATATTAATTTAATTTAAACATGAATAGTCCCTTTAAAAGGAAAGTTCAGCTTAGAATGAACTTGTATATTGCATTATTTGCTGGCAACCAGTTATTGTTTTTCATTTAATTGTTACATAGTTAAATCAAGTTGAAAAAAGACAACGTCCATCAAGTTAAACCCCTCAAACTGAAACCCAGCATCCATACACACGCCCCTCCATACTTTCACACAAATTATATACACCCATATCTAAACTAACTATAGAGTTTATAGTACAATAACCTTTGATATTATGTCTGTCCAAGAAATCATCCAAACCCCTCTTAAAAGCATCAACAGAATGAGCATCACAACATCACCCGGCAGTGCATTCCACAACCTCACTGTCCTGACTGTGAAGAACCACCTACGCTGCTTCAAATGAAAGTCCTTTTCTTCTAGTCTGAAGGGGAGGCCTCTGGTGATCCTCTTTATGGGTAAAAAGGTCCCCTGATATTTGTCTATAATGTCCTCTAATGTATTTGTAAAGTGTAATCCTGTCCCCTCGCAAGCGCCTTTTTTCCAGAGAAAACAACCCCAACCTGGACAGTCTCCCCTCATAATTTAAGTCTTCCATCCCTCTAACCAGTTTAGTTGCACTTGGTCTCTGCACTCTCTCCAGCTCATTTATATCCCTCTTAAAGGAGAATTCAACCCATGTGTGCAAAAACCTCTCCCCCAGCCTACCCCCCACCCAGGCAAATTCCCCTAACATGTTATTTACCCCTCCTTCTAGGTCTTCTCTAGTGGAGTTCACGACAGCCATCTTCTACTGAGCGCTCTTCTTCCTGTATTCTGCGGCATTTGGTGGTGCATGTACAGTAGGAGGCATTTGCTGGTTCAGATCTATTGCGCATGCACCTGAAATTCATGAACTTTCCGAAAAAAAGTTAGTGAATTTCGGGCGCATGCGCAGAAGGAGGCATTTGCTGGTATGGAGCAACTGCACATGCGCCCAATAGTCACAACGTTTCTGATTTCTTTTTTCGGAAACTTTGTAACTTTCGGTGCATGCGCAGTAGATCTGAAATGGCAAATGCCTCCTACTGCATATGCGCCACCAAATGCTGATTCATCCAGGAAGAAGAGCACTTGGGAGAAGATGGCTGCCCTGAACACCACTGGAGAGGACCTAGAAGGAGGGGTAAGTAACAAGTTAGGGGCATTTGCCTCGGGGAGGGGAGACCTACACAGGGAAGGGGGGGAGGGTTTTTTTTGCTCAAAGGGGACTGGACTGGAGTCCAAAACTGCACTGCATACTCCAGATGAGGCCTTACCAGGGGCCTATAAAGAGGTATAATTATGTTTTCATCCCTTGAGTTTATGCCTTTTTTTATGCAAGACAGGACGTTATTTGCTTTAGTCGCCTCAGAATAAACACTGCCTGGAATTAGACAACTTGTTCTCTATAAAAACCCCAAGATCCTTCTCAGTTTAGGAAACTCCCAACACACTGCCATTTAGGGGCAGATTTACTAAGGGTCGAAGTGAAAATTCAAATTAAATTTGAATTTTGAAAATTCGAATTTCAAAGTAATTTTGGGCTACTTCGACTATCTAATAGCCCAAAATTCAATTCGAATTGATAAAAATTAAAATTTTCGAAGTACTGTCTCTTTTAAAAAAACTTCGAATTCGCTACTTTGCCACCTTAAAGCTGCCGAATTGCCATTTTAGCCTATGGGGACGTCATAGAACCTTTACTAAGATTATTTCTAAGTCCTGGAAAATCAAAGGATTTTTTTCAGAATCGTTCAAATCGAACAATGCATTCAAACGATGTTTATTACTTTGAAAATGGACATATTCAGTCCATTTTCAATCGATTCTTAACTTCAAAATTCAACCTTTAGTAAATCTGCCCCTTAATGTATAACTTGCATTGATATTGTTTTTACCAAAGTGCATAACCTGGCATTTATCAACATTGAACCTCTTTTTCCAGTTTGCCACTTAGCTGCCCAGTCTGCCAGTTTGCCCATCTCTCCCTGTAACATGTACTGGATCAGATTAGATAAATGTAAACTTAATAGAGAAGCCTGTGTCACACTTAGTACCTAGTCCAATTATACAATGTAGCATAGATATCTTCTCACTGTACATGATCAATATCCATGGTGAAACAGCACAACCAAGATCAAGAAACTGTCGTTTAAAAGCTACAGATTTTTCTACTGCTATGCCACTTTTTTATCAGTACTGCACCATAAAAGCAAATATATTTGTTTGTCATGCTAATTTCTACTTAGAATACCATTCTCCATTAAAGGACCACTAACATCAAAACATTTTTTTAAATTCGTTACATAACGAAAAAAAACACCAACACAAATTATACTTTAAATGGGGTATATCAAGCGCCACTTAATCGATGGTCGCCCTGTCGCCTTTTCTGTAGAGGACAGGAAGCAGAGTTTCTGTAAGTTGTTTCTTAATAAAGACTTTTTGACTTTAAAGTATAATTTGTGTTGGTGTTTTTTTTCGTTATGTACTAATGAATTTTTAAAAAAAAATTACTTAAAGGGATACTGTCATGGGAAAACATTTTTTGGACCCATGCAGCAAAATCACGTCTGCAATCACCAAAGAACCTTCTGGTGCGATATTAACATAAAGGTGGGCTCTATGGGAAGGTTTGTTAAGGGCACCAAACCATTGGATCTTTACTCGATTTGGCCTACTAGATGGTCCAAATCAGGATCATACAATCATTGGACACCTGGGCCGTGAATCAGATTCTAATTGGCACCTACAAGTCAAGAGAGGACCACATCAACAAGGTCCTGGCCTGATAGGATTTCCAAACTTGCCCGATCAATATCTGTATGATTTGCAGCCAAATATTGATCAGACAGGGCGTCAAATTGGCAACTTTTATCTGCCAGTGTTTGACCAGCTTAAGCTATTCCCAACAAGGGGGCCCAGAACAATCGTTGAGGGGTGCATCCTGAAGGTAAATTAGGAAAATGTTTGGGATGAATGTTGCCCTTGACATACCTGGATTTATAGTATTGTAATTGTAACAATGGCTCTATTTACCTGCACTGCAAGTTGGAGTTATATCCCTCCCTCCCTCCATCCCCCCCCCGCCCCAGCAGCCTAACAACAGAACAATGGGAAGGTAACCAGATAGCAGCTCCTTAACTAAGAACAGCACACAATAGTAAAATCCAGGTCCCACTGCGACACATTCAGTTACATTGAGTAGGAGAAACAACAGCCTGCTAGAAAGCAGTTCCATCCTAAAGTGCTGGCTCTTTCTGAAAGCACATGACCAGACAAAATGACCTGAGATGCACCTACACACCAATATTACAACTAAAAAAATACACTTGATGGTTTAGGGATGACATTTTATATTGTAGAGTGAATTATTTGCAGTATAACCAGTGTAATTTAGGAATAAAAACATCATAAAAAAATTACAGAATCGCTTTAACCCCTTAACTGTAGGAGACTGGCAGAATAAACTATTGCTTGGGCACGCTAAAGGAGAACTTATGTAAATAACAGCACCCATAGGTTATTTGCATTTTGTTGAGTTTCAGTAGATGTCCACCATGGGTTTCACATACCTCCTTGCCATCTAATTGGTCAATACCTGTATTAAGTTGACAAGGAAAATTCTGTGTTATTTAGAACTGGGTTTTGCATCTGAATACTGCATTTTCATGTTAGATGACAATGTAATTTCAGAGCCTTGACCTATTTCTTGGTACCCAATTAATCAGGTATTTGCCGCCCCTAATGTATGCATTTGTTTTGGGTTTTTTTTTTGCTCCCCCCCCCCCCCCCCCCCCCCCCCACCTCCCCGACTGAATGAAGTAGGTTTCAGTAGATAGCATTGTGAGAACATGGTATAGAAGTCAGGTTTCCATGGAGACCCTGCTGTGAAGCAGGGGCTCTTATAACTAAATTGAGCAAAAGAACAAAGACTGTAGAAGAAGTGTAGAATCATATGCCATACGCAATTCCTCTATCCGGCACTATAATGAGGTGGCCATGGATAAAGCAGGGGGTGGGTGTTTTCTAACAAGCTTGTCTCATTCAGGAAAAACAGAGCTATTTTTATGTTACACTGCCATATGCCTTTCAAAGAATGAATGGGAGATGTTGGCTTATCTAACCAAGAAATGATTTGCTTTAATGACAGCCATTAATCTGTGAGCCTGAAGTGACTGAAAGACCAGGGAGCATAAAAATGATTAACATAATTATTGTACTTGCTGATTTCCCTGTTTATGTAACTGACCATTGTACTTTATCATCGAGGATTCTCTTGCCGATTCATCTCCACCTCTGCTGTTGGCCCTATAGCCCTTTTGTTGTTTTATTCCTGCCACAAAATCACCGGAGTGTCACCATTCCCAGCAAATTCAGGTCTATTGAGACATGCAATACAACAGGATCTAGAATTTTCAACTGAGGAAAAATCCCATGTGATCCAAACATGCGGGAATTTACAAAATGGATCGCCATTACGCCAGCTACTACACAATATATTGTGTTCTTTGGATCTTTATGTGCATGGGGCTGTCCATCTAATGAATTATGGGCTGGATGTGCTTGTACATCTATAAATGTCTTTGTATGACATAATGTGCCTTTGGTCATGGGATTTATCATATAATCAGCCAATACATTAAAATACTTGAGAGCACTGATCAGCGTTCTTCCACCCAAAGGACCTCTGGCCCTGGCAGCACTTAAGCCCAAAAACATAGTGTAATATATTTTATTTGGATTTTTGGGGGGGGGGGTTCTGTCTTCTGTATCTATTAAATACCCCTGGAGGATAGGTGGTAAATCCAAAATCAGAGCAACAGAAGTAGCCATCACACCCAGGCTCCAGCATGAAATTAGGCTTGGTGCTTTTATGGGGAGGAGATTGGCACCCCTCACAAACAGCCCTAATATAAATTACCCCGGATCAACATTCCTGTTATTTTATTAGTCATTTATACTGTGTCTTGCTACAGTATACCAAAAACTTTTTTGAGAGCATCGGCTAATTCTGCAGACCCAACTCTAACTCCAACTGCTTGGTGGGCATTCCACACACCACAGCTTCACATGCCTGATTGTGAAAAACACTTTATGTAGATGAAAACGGCTTCTATCGTCAAGTGATGGCCTTGGGTGATTTCTATAGTCCTAGCCATTAACAGATCTGCAGAAAGCTTTCTATATTTGCCCTGTAATATTTATAGAATGTAATGAATGAGTGGTAGGGGAAACACATAAAGGCACATTTATCCAAGGTCAAATTTCGAATTCATGTGAGTTTTGAAAACTCCCCTAAACTCCCATAAATGTGAAATTCGACCAATTGAAAGATGAATGGAATTGACCTGAAAACTAAAATCTCAGAAGAAAACTTGAATGTCAGGAAGGCTGCAAACAACTCAAAACGGATCCCTGGACGTCTCCCATTGACTTAAACAGTAATTCAGCAGGTTTTAGGTGGCGAATGATCAAATTCAAGTTTTTGAATGGCTACAGTATGATAAATCTTGAAAATCGAATTCAAGTTTTTTTAAATTTGAATCGAATAACTCCCAAGCTGAATTTGACAGTTTTGACCATAAAAAATGTTTGAATTTTCAATTCGACCCTCGATGAATCTGCCCCATAGAGTATGAAAATTCTTGTAATGGAAAAAGGAGAATATTTTCTGCTAAATTCCAAGGAGCCATTTTCAGTACTTCAAGCTCTTTATGACTCAAGTGCAGACATGTGTGGCATCCATGGAACTCATCCTCTCGGCTAAGCAACTATGGAATCTCCAGCAAAGCATCTCCCTCTTATTCGCTGTTATTGAATGGGTTCAGAGTTCACTCATGCTAGAGATTGTGGCTCAGGGAAGACTGATCTCATTGCCGGCTTCAGAATAATCTTGTTTGTGTGATCGAGAAAAAATATGACCGACCAAGGTGAACCTAACAGATGGGCTGGAAGAAGGGAAGCCCAGATAAAGAGGATGGCCGGTCTTTTCTATTTCATCCCTGCCTAGTGTCTCAAATAAACATTTCTTTCCCTATATTAAATACCCAATTGATGGACCACATGCACTCTGAGGTGGTAAGGGATCAGCACAACTCGAGGGTAAATAAAGTGATGGGTGCATGTGATAAGGAATACAATTATAACAGATTCTCCTTATTACACAAGCCTTAGTGCCTGGTTAAAATGACATTGTACAGCAGTTTGGGCCAATCAAGTGATGTTATAGGTAACATCAGTTCCCAAACGAAAACACCAACTGCTGCCCATATCTCTTAGGGTTTCCTTGGTGATCCAAGCCAGCAGAGCATCCCTTGTTCTTTCTCATTAATGGTAGGGCAAGGTCTCTGGTTTTGGCCTATCTAATAGGGGTATCCATCCTTGAACTATGTTTGGGTAAGCTAAGATTAGAGGAGAGAACCTTGCACAAGGCAGGTTAGAGACTTTCTGTGTTGAATTGGCTGATTCTAGGAGCAGTGCTAAAAGCACAGACAATGATGTCCATTCAGTGAGTGATAGGGAAAGGACAGTCCCATTAGTTACATGAAAATGAAGGTTCCAAACTTTATTATTTCATAACAGGTGCATCTTAGATGCCTCAAGATCCCTTTACTACCATGTGCACCACCAATCTATTGATTGCTAACCATCAACGCCAACATAACAATATGTACAAACTAGAGTCCTGCGCAGAACCAATTTGCTGAACCCGCCCTGCAAGCCGCATACTTAACTGATCGGACCCGCTGTCTGACCAACTTGTAAATACCTTATCCGCAACAAGATCCGCGACCCGCTGACCCTCAAGAAACAGGAAGTGCTGTCATTGTACACCAGAAGTGACATCATTAGAAGTAGGTGTGATCAGTGTAAAACTAGCTATTGAGAAGACTCACAACCTGACCCGTGACCAGCAAACCCAGAGAACCACCATATTTACCAGGGCTTCTGGACGGTGGGGAGATTTCCTGAATGGCTTACTTCTTTGTGGCTCTCACGTATTAAGCATTTACGATTTCTAGCGAAAGCTTCAAGCAAAACAAAACATCATACTACCAGAGGATCTCCCAGTGAGACCACCCTTTATGGTTCTCAGCCTAGAAAGATCCCTATCAGCCATTCTTATTTCCACTGTAAGACCTTATAAATCCTATATCATTTGACATTATCTATCTATATATCATCTATCTATTTTTATCATCAAGGACAATCCTTATCAACCCATTCTTATTTCTACCGTGGGACCTTATTAAAGCCCATACCATTTGACACTATTTATCTATTTATCTTATCTCTATATCTATCTATCTATCTATCTATCTATCTATCTATCTATCTATCTGTTCATCTATCCATCAATCCATCCATCCATCCATCTATCTATATCTATCTATCTATCTATCTAAATCTATCTATTTGTATAATCTATCTAATCTATATCAGGATTACATTAGCCTACCAGAGGATCTCCCAGTAGTCACAGCCACTAATTGTCCTCAGCCTAGGACAATCCCTATCAGCCCATTCCTATTTCCACTGTAAGACCTTATAAAATACTATACAATTTGGCATTATCTATAAATATCATGGTTGACTGACCTACCAGAGGATCTCCTGGTGGGCCCAGTTCCTTATGGACCTCAGCCAAGGACAATTCCTACCAGCCCATTCTTATTTCCACTGTGGGATCAAGTCTATACATTTATCCATATGTAACTGCTTAGAGAAGGCCTACAGTGTTAGGTTCTCTGATGGGCCCTAGGTGACCCATTCCAACACTGCATATTATCCCCCTAGAGAACCAATGATGGAATGCAGGGAAGTTCTTTCTTCCCCAAGCCACAGGACTGTTTTAAACAAATGCAAAGTCAATCCCCTCATGATAATGACTTCAACAGGGGAGGGGCCTCTTTTGGATGAGAGGAGGATAATTCTGGCAGCAGTGTTTAATACAGACTGTAGAGGGGAGAGATGGGAGTTATGGAGGCCAGTTAGTAGAAGGTTACAGTAATCTAGTCGGGATAGGATGAGAACATGCATGAGCGTCTTGGCTAAGGGACAGATTTTGGCAATATTGAGTAAGAAAAAGTGTCAGGTTTTGACAGTGTTGTTAATATGATCAGAGAAGGAGAGAGAGGAGTTAAAGATTACCCCCAGACAGGGTGCTGAGTTGACAGGGTTAATGAACATGCCATAAATAGAGATAGTGAAGAGGGGAGTAGGACCAGGCTTAGGTGGAAAGGTGATTAGTTTAGTTTTTGTTACGTTGAGTTTGAGGTGGCGCTGGTTCATCCAATTTGATATAGCTAGGTGGTGGCCATACACGGGCAGATAAGGCTGCCGATATTGGTTGTTTAGACGATATATCCCGGCCATTAGTGGCATATCGGGGAAAGATCTGCTTGTTTGGTGATGTCGCCAAGCAAATGCATCTTAAGGTCTATGGCCAGCTTAGGAGGCAGTAAATGATGTACTGTAAGATCTAGAAGCTTCTGTCTTGTCACCTGCAGTTTTTCTTTATATAATACCCATAAGTATGCCACACAGTGTTGAACTGGGTCCACCAGAGACACCCTGTGTTCTATCTCAAAGCAAGCAAGTGCTAATTTGTATTTAGGGAGGCTTATGTATAATACCCCAGAACTCATGGCTCGACAAATGTACTTGCAGTTTCATGTATAATAACACATTACCAGATATATTCAGTGGTAGTTTCATAAAGTACTGATTCCATATATATCATGTCCCCAGAATACATGGCAGTATAAAGCCAGTTTCATGTATAATAACCCACAATACATGGCAAAATACCCCATCTCGTTTGTTGCAGAGAAACCCCCCCAACCCCTGAACTGAGTTGATTTTACAGCGCTGCTTTATGTATCACATCCATGGTAAAACCTATTCTGCAAATTATCAGCTTCTATCTCAACACCCAGGCTCTGTCACCCACACATACGTCTTCTGCACATCTTCCCAGCTCCGCTCCAGGTATAAACATTAGCCTCATCCACAGCAGCCGTAGCAGCAGCAGAATCCAATATTTCTTCCTATGACAGCTTATTCTTCTCACCCACAGCAGAGCTTTCTCACCCCTCGCTTCCCTCTCACAGATTGTGCAAGAAATGTTTCCATACAGAACACAATGTTCCTCAGGCCGTAGCTCTCAGTTTCTATGGCACATTGGCAAATCCCATGAAAACTTTGACTTAAACATTAACCTGCAATTTCCTGTTAACTGTCTGTCTCCTTGAACCTCGCAGCTGCCCTCCTGCTGGGTGATGTGGTGGTCACTGTACTATTGGGCAGATGAGGGGCATTGCTGAAGAGGCTTCCCATTTCCACCACTTATTTCATCCATCGTTACAGGCAATAATTCCATCCCATTCAGCCACTTGACTCCATGCCCTTAATCAGTGCTAATGCAGGGTGGAGCAGTGTGATTGCTAAAAAGTCCTTGAACACTGCTACTAACAGTCATTAAGTTGGACAGTTAATCCAACGTTCCTGCACTTATAAACCCTCCTGGCTCCAGTTCTCAGGCAATTTGTCAATCATTTATGAGCGTCTGTAATGGGAAAGGACCCTTGTGCACACACACTTCTTGATTTGCTCACTTCATACACATGTCACATTCATGGTTGGATCCTGGTGGGCACCATTCATAAACTGCATATACTCAAGCCCTACATAAAATAAGATCTGAAGGAGCAGTTACTTACATAAATGTGGTGCACAGAGTGCAATTTCAGATTGAATTCACCATATCTTTTATCTAGAATAAAACATAATTGCGTAAGCAAGGGGCCTAATTCTCATGGATTCTGATTAAACCACTCCCACTACATTACTTAAAAGCTCCATCTATTGACCCACCTTTACAGCTACATTGCTTACAGGCTCCATATCTGTATACAAATTACATGGTTTACAGGCTCCATCTCCTGATACTAGGGATCAGCACTGAATACACTTTTAGGATTTGGGCGAATTCCAAATCCTTTGTGAAAAGACTCGGTTTGGTCAGGCACTTGGATTCGGCTAAATCCAAATCTTGCTGAAGAAAGTCAAATCCTGGCCGAATCCCGAACTGAATTGAATCCAGGATTCAGTGCACCACTCCAACACCATATACATTTTTTACACGCTCCATCCAGCTACATTGCTTACAAGCTCTATTTCCAGATACACATTGCAACTACACTGCTTACAGGCTCCATCTCCTGATACAGCACTCAATCTACATTCTTTACAGGCTCCATCTCCTGATACAGCACTCAATCTACATTTTTACAGGCTCCATCTACTGATGCATTAATCCAACTACATTGCTCACAGGCTCCATCTCCTGATGCACCACTCTATTGACATATTTTACAGGCTCCATCTCCTGATGCACCACTCCTGCTATATAGCTTACAGGCTCCATCTCCTAATGCACCACTCCAGCTACATTGCTTACAGGCTCCATCTTATGATGCTTCATTTCAGCTATATTGCCTACAGGCGTCATCTACTGATGCACCACTGCAACACTGATGATGATGATGCACAACTGCAAAATTAAATGTTTTTCAGCTTTAGAACACTGTATATTTGCAGCCCATTTAGGGGTAAATCAAATAAAAATATGTATGATGAGCAAAAGCAACAGTGTCACTGCCATGGGTTAGAGACATTAGCTAGAAAACAATAAGCCACAGTGTGGATCCCTCTGGAGAGGCCCAGGGGTGAGTTAGATGAGTTTGCACTTATGAGGCTGAGGCTGTGAGAACAAACATGAATATCTGTGAGATCCCTATGACAGAGACAGGGCAAGAATGTATTTCAAAGCAATCAGCACATGCCTTTCACAAGTTGTTCATCCAAGAGAAATATTTGTGGTCATGTGCGTAGTTCAAAACAGGCAATTGTTAGCTGGTTTCCTGGGACTCCAAGATAGAGACAAACAAAATATGTTGGTATTCTGCCATAAACACAGAAATGGTACCTGCAATACTGGCACAAATATTTGCTGCATGCTGATCCCTAGTCCTGTGTAGTATCTGCCACAATCTGGTCCTTTAAATCTTACAATCTAAAAATGGTACATGAATAATCAGTCACGGACTCTAAGAGAGAAATGTCATTTGCCTGGCACCCAGCTTGATCAGCAGTAAAATTTGAAAAATATCTAAAGACTCATAAGGGCATTTACAGGTGCAATTATGGGTGCAAGTCGCCATGTTTTGACCCACAATTCCAACATTATTGTCGATGACAAAGGGGGGTGATGTGTTTGGTAAGCGGTAGCTTTAGGGTTTCCCTGCGTCAATATGCGCAATGTGGAACCTCGGCAACTACACACAGGTGCAAGGAATGGCTTTAGACACAAGCATACCTCCCAACATTTGAAAAATAAAAAGAGGGACAAAAACTTGTGGCACATGCAGCACAGCGAGCCACTTTGGCCATGTCCATTTTATGGCCACACCCTTTACTAATCATGTCCATTTTACAAGATTTGGCAGGTTATAAAAGTTTGAACATATTTCTGGCAGTTTTATTGCAATGTTTTATGTGTTATAACAGTTTTGTTAATAAAAGTGAATTACCCTTTAAAGGAGAATTCAACCCTACGGCGCTAAAACCCTCTCTCCCCCCCCGGCCTACCTCCCCCCTGGGATATTGCCGTTAATGTGTAAATTACCCCAAAGCGCAGGTCCCCTTCTAGAAGGTTTATGGGCGCCATCTTCTGCCGCATCATCTTTTTTGTTTTCCCGACATCGTTTGCGGCGCAGTACGACGCAGTTACCAGTTGGTACTACTGCACATGCGCCTGAAGTTTAATCGGAAAACGCTGTAAACCTTAGGCGCATACGCAGTAGTACCAACCAGCAAATGCGTCCTACTGCTCATGCGCAGCAATCGCCGTCGGGACAAGAAGAAAGGATGGTGCCCGTAAACCTCCCAGAAGGGGACCTGAGCTTTGGGGTAAATTACTAACCAACAAATGCGTCCTACTGCTCATGCGCAGCAAACGCCGTCAGGACAACGAAGACAGGATGGCGCCCATAAACCTTCCAGAAGGGGACCTGCGCTTTGGTGTAAATTACACGTATGGGGCAATAGCCCAGGGGGGGAGGAGGGAAAGGAGCCTACGGGAGGGGGGGGAGGGGTTTTAGTGCCAGCAGGGTTGAATTCTCCTTTAAAGTGCTAATGTCATTCTCCCAAATGTTTCCTGTAATAAATCAACTGCACACCTGTGATTTACTCCACTGCATTGGTGGTGCTGGTCCTCCGTAGACCGGGCAAGGTCCCTTAGCAACAGCTACAAAGATATAACAGATCTGCACACATGAGATTTTTGCAGTTGGGGAACTTCTCCTTTTAATATGACACCAACTGAATCAACGGTGGGTATGATATTACATTTAAAAATTATGCCACATTCGAAACTGAGGGTGTGATCTACTTATTAAAGTGTCCTTGTGGGCTCTTTTATGTGGGTCCAGGCCAGGGCATTCAAGATAAGGAATTTTTAAAGGTTTATCCCAATGTTATTAATAGGAAAAAAAGATAAATACATAGGAAGGCCAGTATTTTTTTCGGGAAAAGCTGACAACCCTAGTGGCAACTTAAAGGGCAAGGAAAATGTAAAATAGAATAAGGCTAAAAATGCTGTATTTTGTATACTAAACATAAACATGAACTTACTGCACCACAAGCCTAATCAAACAAATGATTTATGCTTTCAAAGTTGGCCACAGGGGGCTGTCATCTTGTAACTTTGTTATACATCTTTGCAAGACCAAGACTGTGCACATGCTCAGTGTGGTCTGGGCTGCTTATCGTCATAAATGATCAAAGAACAAAGCTGCTTGAGTTCTGCATGGCTGGTAAGTTAGGCAGGGGCTCCCCCTGCTGTTCATAAGTATGATTGTTTCTTTGCCAGAAGTTAGGGACCGTCTGACAATTCCTATCCACAGCACTAAATGAAGGGAGAATTTCACTGCATACAGTCAGGTTTCACATTTTTGAATTAAAGTATATTGGAGATAGATTTCTTTTTCATTAACGAAAGTAAAAATAGGATTTTATTTATTTGCCTTTCCTTGCCCTTTAAGTTCCAGGCCAGTATTTTGCTTGATTCCAGAGCCGCTCTGGGAGAAACAAAGGATGCGCATGATCCTGCAGGTGGGAGGGAAGCAGCGGAGGATGCGGGGATCCTGCCCTCAGTATATACAGGGGAGGGAAGTCCAACTTGCAGTTTCCAGATATGAATCTGCAACTCCTATGATTTCAGAGACAGCTGAAAACGGAATCAAGAGCAGTTAAAACAAACTGCACTTACATTATTTCCTTAAACAGCAGGGTCAGCCTTCTCCCGCCGCTCCCAAACACTTGCCCCTGGGACCTCTGTGTCTGTCACTGCTGCTCTAATTCTGCTTGTATAGAGATTCACTTTCAGTACCCTTGGTGCCAAAGGCCTTTCTAATTGACCCAGTTCTTCTGTTCCTCTGCTCAAGCTGGCATCATTAAGCCTGATATTAGCTACTTACAGATTTGACCCTTTGCCTATTATCTGACTTTGCTGATTACCAGCTGCCTGGACCCGGATTAGGCTCTTTTCTGCCTTTGACTAGAGTTGACGACGCCTATGGCTGATCTCTTTTACGTGTTGCCAAACGTTGGTCTCTCTCAGTTGTCTGCTTACTGCTTCTAGGCTGACTACTAGTGTTGCTACCTGGCTAGTAAGCAGGCCCGGACTGGCCATTTGTGGGTTAGGGCAAATGCCAGAGGGGCTGCTATAAGGTCCCATAGAAAGTCAGTATTTAGTGGGCTGGTGGGGACTGTTTGGGCCTCTATGTGGCCTGATTGGGCCTCTGTGTACCTGAAATGCCAGGGCCTATTTTAATTCTCAGTCCAGTCCTGCTAGTAAGAAGTACTACTGGGGGAACAGTGGGTGCTACTGTACCCGAGCCCATGCCCACACCAGAAACATTGAATACACTGCAAGAAAATCCCAAACTTGGTTGTAGCTCCCACCCCTCCCAGCTAGAGTCAGGTGATCCCACTGGTGTCTAATAAAAGGGCAACCAAGTTTGGGAGTTCTATTTTGAAAGCAGCAAGTAAGTTGCAGGTAAAACTTAGTCCCTTTGTAATAGAATTCTTAATGAATCAGATGAAAATTGAGCGTAGGACTGGCCAGATATAGGATGACTATGATGTAGTTGGCCAGCTTAAATATATTGCAATATATGGACAAACAATCCCTGTTGTTTAAAGGGTAAGGCATTTTTTAGTAGCTGTATGCACAAAATGTCTCAATGTCTTAAATATATTGATAATGGGCTGTCTTTGTCTACATGTATTTTGTGGTCACAGCCTCATTGTCCCCCCCCACTAATGGTTTTAAAAATTAGTGGTGAGCGCAAGTTTCCCTTGTTTGTTATAGTAACTATTACAATACCTATAATTCAATATTCAGCATTGCTTTAAAAATCTCATACTGTTTTAAGGGCTGTTGGATCCACTGCATTGTTTCTTTTGCCTATATGATGTATTTTATTTGTCAATCAAAAAACTGACTCCAGCACAGAGGCTGCATGCAGAGACACAGAAGGGAGTGAGATAGTGAGAAAAAAGGGTAGCAATATTTCTTCATTCCATTGGATAAAACATATTTTTGTTACATGATAGTTCCCCTTTAACCTAGGCAAGCAACATCTCCGCTCCCTGCCATGAGTATACATATATATAAATATGGAGGTTTTATTTAGCAAAATCAGAATTGTCCTTGATTGACAGCAGTGCTCTTGACTGGCAGAGAATGCTGGGAGTTGTTGCTGAGCAACAGCCGCATGTCCTTACATTAGCCAGTAAAGAGACATTTCCAAAAGACACCATTAATAGAGGGGTGGTGGGTCATCTGCTTGGAACTGAAGTGGTTAAACAACAACCTTTGGTACATGCCCGGCACTCCTGGTGCCCCTGCAGATCATTACACATTACAGCTGGGGATTCTGAGCAAATATGCCTGCACATGGCTGTAGCTGTAATTCCTCTTAAGACCATCTTATCTTCCATTTATAGGTTTTACAAGTGTGTGGGGGGCATCTCAGTTCACAACAATAAGATCTGATCAGTGAGCTGCACTAAGCACAATGCTCATTGGTTGCTATGGTTACTACACCTGTTTAATGTATTTTTTTACATTCTTTTTTTCCCTACTATAAGCTTAATGAATAATCCTCATGGCAGCATTACACACACTCCCTCCCCCCACAACTGCACCTCTGGGGCCCCATGCTTGATGTAACTGCTTCTAAAAGCACGATTGGATAAGGGCAGCACGATTGGATGATGCCTTCTGCACCTTGCCACCTCCCACCAGGAGAATTTACAGCTAATCTGGACCTGAATCCATCTGAGCATGCTCAGGGTCTGTGACCTCAGAGAGGAGGAGCTAAAGGGGCATAAGATGGTGCCTTTCCTCCCTGTGTTCAATTTGCAGCAAAATGCACTTTAAGGGGCAGATTTACCAAATTCACATGAATAATTCGAAGTTCAATCGAATTTAATATAAATTCGAATATTCGAATATGCAAATTAGGCAAATTCGACCATCGAATATTCGAATTTGAATGATTGAATATTCAAATAAAATTTTATTCGAATATTCGAATATTCAATGGTAGAATAACTTCCCCTTTAAATTTTTATTCGACCACCTACTTCGCCAGGATCAAGCTACTGAATTGGGAATCATTAGCTGAGATCGAATAAAAAAGAATTTTACTTCCCCACTATTCCCATGGTCGAATTTTTTTTTTATTCGAAATTCGACCATTAGTAAACCTGCCCCTAAGTGTTACTTATGGCAAATTAGACACAATTGCGCAGGCCTATCGTGCCCCTTGTGACCTCAATGATGCTGGAGTTTGGGTTGAAAAACAGGGTGATTGCACTTGCATGAGCCCTATAGAGTGACATGGGAAATAAATGCATTGTAGCCATTTTTGAGTAGACACAAGCAAATGATCCGGCAACAAAATATGTGTTATTGCTCTCGTGCCATTACACAGACATAAACAGATTAAGAAAGCTAAGGAAGGCAGACGAAATAAAACCATCTGAGCTTTAAAGCAAGTGCTTTTCTGAAAGCTGCAGAGCAATAGCAATTTCTGTGCAAGTAATTTCAGCAAATGAAAAGATGATGACAGAACCTCTTTAATTAAGTGTGTAATTACGGGGCGCAAGCCTGGCCGCTGGCCTTGTACAAGGGTTTGTGCAGCAGGAGACAATGAGACACAGTGACAATTCTGGTGCCAATATGTTAATGACACACACCTACAGTCCCAGCCGCTGTAACACAAAGGATTTGTTTGCAATGCAAATGGCTCATACGATGCGCATCACTGAATTTCCACGTGCCGTGTAACGGTTTTATTGCCGTATGGAAATGTTTAACTGTTTCAGCTTCTTGGGATCTTGGGTTAGTCGAGGAGAGGGAGACTGACAGCAAGAAATACCTGAGGTAACAGGGGGTGTTGTGTTTGGTAGCCGAGGATGAGGAGAGTATAACAGTGCTTTATTAACAGGTTCATGCAGCTATTACACAACATCCTCGGCTACCAAACACAACAGGGGGCTTGTACCAGAAATAGTAGTTAGTGACCCAATATGCGGCCGCAACCTAGGGTCGCCAGCTTTTTTGGACAAAAATACCGGCCTTCCTGTATATTTATCTTTTATCCCTATTAATAACAATCGGGATCAACCATTAATTTTACTGGCCAGGCCAGTAAAATACCAGCCAGGGGGCAACCCTACCCCAACCAGGTGCTGGACTGGGAGTAAAAAGCAGCCCTGGCAAAAAACTCAAAGCAGCCCACATATAAACATGCGACATTGGCAGCCAGGCCCAAGTTATAAAAAAAACTTTAGTGGTCAGGGGCCCCCCATAAAAGTTAAAAAAAAATAATTGTTGATGAGAGATTTAAAAAAAAAACAATAGACCATTGGTGGAAACTTACCTTTAAAATTTGGCAGGAGGTCTTCTTCCTTCTGGACGACAGTAGTTTCTTTGTTCTCTTCTGTGGCTTATTCTTCGGCTCCTTTAAGTGACTTTAGTTTTTACTCTTTTTAGAAGCTTCCGCTTCAACTACCATTTATCAGCTTCGGCTCCTCAGCTTCCCCAGCCACTTAAATGGAGCGGCCCACCGGGCATTTGCCCGTTTGGACAGATTGCCAGTCCGAGCCTGAACCCAACTCCTCTGCCTGTACTGATATCAGAGATTTGTGCTCAGACATGGGTATATAAATAATAATGGCACCCCAGGTTGGGTGCAGTTTTGGAGAAGTCAATTTGATATAAGTATTGCCCCTTTCTGGATCTAAATTCCAAGTCTAAACCAGTGCACTAAGCCAATATATTGACACATCCTCTTTAGTGATGGGCGAATTTATTCGCCAGACACGAATTTGTGTCAAATTCCCGCGATTCGCCAGCAAAAATTCACCTGCCGAAAATTAGCTGGCGTAAAAAAAACGAGACGCGAGCCAAAAACTCACTGAAAACGCTGCGACGCAGGTCGAAAACGTGACGCGACTCGTTTTCGCAAATTTTCCCTCAAACGGTATAGACCCATCACTAATCCTCTTCAACCAATGAGAAGGCAATAAAAGCATATTTTCCCTATAAATTCTGACTAGGAAATATGATATCCTCTTTCAATTTTTTAATTCCTATTAACCACCCACCATTGGATTGCTCGCCACGTGCTGGCACATCAGGAGTTGAAACCATTTCTTTTAACACTGATGACAAAAATGATATCAATTGAACAAAAAACAGCAAAATGAGGGAAATAAGTGAAAGCGGTGGGGGACTATAAGTTAAACAGCAGGAGGTTGTGTAAATGAATAAATCTCAGTGAAACTGACACACGACGAGAGCTATTTCAGTCTATTACACTGAGAGCAGCAGTAACTATATGTATATATACTGTATATAGTTAGTGGCCAGGCTATCTTTATTTCTCATGTTATAGATTTAGACCATTTTCCTCTCTGTCCATCTGGTATTTAGCCAATCATACACATCCATGTTCCC
>CM044437.1:138265216-138277944 GCA_024363595.1 Xenopus borealis
TGCAAATTGTCTCAGAATATCACTCTCTACATTATCCTAAAAGTTAACTCAAAGGTGAACCACCCCTTTAACATACATGGGGCAGATTTACAAAATTCCCGTGAATAATTCGAAGTTTGATCGAATTCGATCGAATTCCGATCGTACGATTTTATCGGACATTCCAATATGCAAATTTGGCCACTTCGATCATCGAATATGCAAAATTCGAGTGTATCGAATAGATCGAATGAGCGGATATTCGATAATTCACCATTCGATGATCGAAGTATTTTAACTTTAAAGTTTTATTCGACTTCCTACTTCGCCAGATTGAACCTACCGAATTGCAATAGAAGCCTATGGGAACCCCCCCCCCCATAGGCTTTTTTTTCTATCACCTGCTTGAATACCATTTGTACGATCGATCGTTCGAATCATACGAATTCGAAATTTCACGATTTTTTCGTAAAATCGAACGATCGGTATTCGATTGTACGGTTTTATCGAGAAATCAAATTGTGAAGAAAAGATAGCCTAAAACTATTCGATAAGCATTAGATAGTCGAATGCTTATCGAATTTCGGCCGAATTCGAGGGCTAAAATTAGTGAATAATAATAAATTTGCCCCTAAAAGTTGACTTAAAGGACATGTCATCCCAAAAATATTTTTTTTGCCTAATAAAAGAAAACATGATTCTAAGCAGCTTTCCAATATACAGTCATTACACCTTGTCTATGGTTTTGTATATGTATTGCTATATAAAGCAGTGTTTGTCTGTCCTGGTGGCTCTGCCTGTACTGGTGGCTGGCCCGGACTGGCCATTTGTGGGTTAGGGCAAATGCCAGAGGGGCTGCTATAAGGTGCCATAGAAAGTCAGTATTTAGTGGGCTGGTGGGGACTGTTTGGGCCTCTATGTGGGCTGATTGGGCCTCTGTGTACCTGAAATGCCAGGGCCTATTTTAATTCTCAGTCCAGTCCTGACTGGTGGTTCTGGCTTTTGAAACAATGTAACATAAGCCAACCGATTAACAGTCGTCTTTGGTCTTTTTGTTTAAAATGTAACAACCAGGAATTATGCGAACGCTACTTTCAACAGCAATTACATTTACAAATTTTAAAGCACCAAACATTTTTAATACATTAATTTGGGAAAGTTGCTTATAATTGTGTTTTTCTTTTATTAGGTGTTTTTAGGTTGACATGTCCTTTAAAGTTGAACCACCCATTTAAAAATCAAGAAACGATTGAATACTGACGTCAGGTCTACTGCAATGCTACCTTCATCCAGCAGCCGTTTCTCTTTTCCATTTGCTAGTGTGTAGTCTATACAAGTTGTGAATAAATATGTAGAACTTGTTGTGTGTTTTGAGGCATGTGCGGCGAATGAGGTGGTGTGTACAATAGTCACTCACACACGTATAAATAATGGAAGTTGCATTGTGACTGTGCTGGACTAAATGAAGCTGCCATTCCTCTAGAATATGAATATGGTAAAAAATATATTCCATATTTCTATTGTAACTAATGATATGTTTCAGATTCCATTTACAGACAGGGTGTATTGGCTCTTTGCTGGACCAGAGGTTGCAAGGTTAGAGAAACCACTTAGGAATCGGCCGCCTCACATGCAAGGATTGAAGAAATGCAATGTCACACATTAGCAGGGCAAGCACTTGCAATTTTATTAATGCAGTGGTGCAATGCTTGACAAAGGGGTGTGTCCTCGAACCGCTGCACTACTGCATTAATAAAATTGCTTGCCCTGCTAACGCAGTTCTTGTGTGACTGTGAATTTCTTCAATCCTTGGACCAGAAGTTCCTCTGGAGCTGGTTTACTATCTAGTAAAGGCAACATACTTGCTCCTATATCTCATTATCATTATAATGTATCTTACTGGTCAAGTAGACCAAGTAGATCAGGTAAAGGAGAAGTCTACTCTCCCGGCACAAAAACCCCTCCCCCCCTCTCAACCCCCCTCCCCCAGGCATATGCCCCTAAGTTGCTACTTACCCATCGGTGCAGGTCCTGTCCATGGAGTTTGCAGGTGCCATGGTCTCCCCAGCCGTCTTCTTCCTGGATCCTGAGGACTCATGATAAATGCCCTTTTTGCCTCCCCCCAAGTACTACCATTGTTATTCCTATGGAGAAAGGCTGTGGTAGCAAAACACAAGGATTTATAACAGGGGCGTAAATACAGAGGAAGCAGACCCTGCGACTACCCAGGTAGGGTTGCCACCTGGCCGATATTTTACCGGCCTAGCCGGTAAAACACCTGCCAAGGCCAGAGCCGGTATTACAAATACAAAGCTGGTAATTTGTAACACTCTTAAGAAAAAGCCCGTGGCTCGCCCCCAATTCGCTCACTATTAACTTTTTTTTTTAGGTTTCAGTCCATTCGTGTGTTGCCCAGTCACTTTTGCATCACTGTGCATGACTCTGCCCCCTTTTAAGTCACAGTCCACTCCTTTTTTCCTGCCCCTCACCAGCCGGTAAAAATGTTTAGAAAAGGTGGAAACCCTATGCTCAGGAGGTATAGTGGGATATTTTGGGGGCCCTAAAATAAATTTGCTGTAGGGCCCAGTAACATCTAGTTACACCACTGATTTATAATGAATAGGAGTCTGTAGGTATGTGAGAGGGTAAAAAGTGCCCATTATAACACTAACATCAATTACCTCCCTGCTGGCACTGTGATTTGTCTCTGTAACACTGCAACACAACACTGCAAGTGCCATTAATCTAAAATCACTGTAAAAACAAAAAACAACAATCAATGTAAAGCTATAAAGTACATGAGCAGTTATATACAATGAGGTAAAACCATATTCTCCAAGACTCTAATGTATGACTGCAGCATCTTCACCTCTGAACTGGATCTGGATATGTTGTACTTATATGTTGTGTAAGCTCATGGGATCAGTTCATTTCTTCTTCCATCCATTATTCCTTACCTTTGTCGGTAATAAAGAAATGTTTTTTTCCTCTTAATTACAGGCGGCGAGCTGAAATGACCCTCAGCTACAGTACGGATATTGCTCACATTCTCTGTAAGATATTCAGCCGGACGCCGGCACCGATATTCACACTTCTTTACTGTAACACAGGAATGTTTTTGTTTCTACGAAGTCTTTTCAAAGGACATTATAATGGACAGTTATAGATTTAGTATGATCTGCGGGGGCTTTGGTATCCTTTGTAAATTAAAATAATCTCTTTATAATATTTTAGCCAGCAGGGGTCGCTGTTTTGTTGACATTTTACCTTTGCAAATCAGTCATTGGAAACAAAACCAAATAAGGATCTGCCTGTGGAATAACCCAAGGCAATATGTTTGACGTATATAATAATATAGTTTTACGACTCTAAGACTGTTGCTGTTTCCAGGAGAAATGTCTTTGCAGTTGATATAGCGACAAAATCTCCCTGTGTTACTCTGACAGCTGTCAGTTTTTAGTTGGAGTTTAAATGCCCTCAGTGCTGATCTAATTCAACGCTCTCAAATGTACCCTGGAGTATGGGCATCACATGTCCCCTGGAGTATGGGCATCAAATGTCCCCTGGAGTATGGGCATCACATGTCTCCTGGAGTATGGGCATCACATGTCTCCTGGAGTATGGGCATCACATGTCCCATGGAGTATGGGCATCACATGTCTCCTGGAGTATGGGCATCACATGTCTCCTGGAGTATGGGCATCACATGTCTCCTGGAGTATGGGCATCACATGTCTCCTGGAGAATGGGCATCACATGTCTCCTGGAGTATGGGCATCACATGTCCCCTGGAGTGTGGGCACAAAGCTATTGCACTTGCATATTTCTTCTGTAGGTTTGTACAAACTGCCCCCCCCCCCCCCCCCCCCCCAGTGGGATATTTCTTAATGCATCACCTTCCAAATGCCCAAAGTTCATAGGCGTGCAATAAAAATGTCTGCAAAAACTAGCTGGGCAGAGACAGATATGTACGCGATAGCAGGATACCTATTCGGCTTTATAGATCCACATGCATGTCCTTGTAAGACTTATCTACTGCCCAATCTCTTTGTATTTCACTGTCCTCTTTGGCATACTGGGCCATCTCCTGCTGGAACCAAAGCTGGCGTTGCTTGTTGGGATCCACATTAATCCAGTTGTTTGCAATCCACTTGGTTCCTGCTGTGACTAAGCAGCCTCCATGCAGAGCAAACTCGTCAATGTCCCCGACCCAGCCTGAGGAAAATAGGTAAAGTGACAGAATACACGATTAACGCTATGCTAATGAGTGAGGAAAAGAAGTGGGGTTATGAAGAGAAGCACTTAGGGCTAGTCCACACGGCAAGATTCAGGGAGATTTGTCGCCTGGCGACTAATCGCGGCTTCTTTGGGGCGTCATAGAATTGCTAGCCCGTGTGCTGCGTCTGAATAGGCGCAGGCGACTTTACATTTCAGCGGGCAGAAGACACGGACAAACAATTCAGGGAGATTAGTCACCCCAAAGAAGCCGCAATTAGTCGCCAGGCGACAAATCTCCCTGAATCTTGCCGTGTGGACTAGCACTTAAAGCTGGCCAGGGTTTTTTTCTGGTATGTGTGTGACTGCCTACTATCCTTGTGGCAACACAGCAGTAGTCATGTCTTGCTTTACGGCAGATATTCTTATAATTATAGCTTCTTACACATGCACAATTCCAGAGGAGGGGTGCAGCCCTTGCAAAGTCTTGAATGTGAGCATGTGAGGAGGTAATGAGAGAAGAGTTGAGGAGCAGGTCAGTAGAGGAGACTAGTAAGCGGTTGGGTGAGTAACTAGAGATGAGTTCAGAGACGTAGGGAGGGGCAGAGTTATGAAGTGCTTTGATTGTCAGGGTTAATCATTTAAATCGTATTCTGAAAGGTAGCGGAAGCCAGTGTAGGGATTGGCAGAGTGGCAAGGCAGAGGAGGAGCAGTTGCTGAGGTGCATAAGCCTGGCAGCAGTGTTCATTAATAACCAGAAATTCAGCTGTTCAGTTACCAGGTTGGCACAAGTGGTAACTTGTGGAGCACTTTCACCTGAGGGACAGGGTTCTCACATTGCTCCTCTGTTTGCTAGTTAAGGGCAGTGGCCGTCGCGAAGATTTGTCGCCAGCAATAAAAATGCATGACTGCAGGCATCAAATCTCTGAAAAATGTTGGAAATGATAGAAATGGACGGTGGTAAAACCCATGGAGTCAGGTAGCTGTTGGCATTTAGTTGGTGTTTAAATGCCCTCAGTCTGTTGGTGTTTATATTCAATAAATGCTTATTCTCACATGCCCCCTGGAGTGTGGGCACAAAGCTATTGCACTTACATATCTCTTCAGCAGGTTTGTACAAACTGCCCCAGTGGGATTTTTCTTAAATGCGAACAAAAGTGTAAAATAGAATAAGGGTAGAAATGCTGTATTTTGTATACTAAACATAAACATGAACTTACTGCACCACAAGCCTAATTAAACAAATTATTTATTTTAACAGTTGGCCACAGGGGGTCACCATCGTGTAACTTTGTTATACATCTTTGCAAGACCAAGACCATGCACATGCTCAGTGTGATCTGGGCTGCTTAGGGACAGTCATAAATGATCAAAACAGCACAAGTCAAATCATTTTTGCGATAGAAGTCGATACAGCAAGACTGATTCATTCAGAATATGCAGACTGCTCTGGGTCTGCGGATACAAATCTCTACACAGTCACCGGCTGCTCTACAGCGAAACAAACAAAGCTGCTCGAGGTCAGGGAAGTAAGGTGGGGGGCTACCCCATGCAGTTTGAAAGTATGATCCTTTCCCTGCAGAGCAGTTATGGACCATCTGATGTTTCCTATCTGCCCACTCAACTCAGCGCTTCATTCATCTGCAGCTTGAAGTTGCCTCGGGGGGAAACTTTGGCCAATTTTTCCATATGTGCAACTGTACTTTAAATTTAAATATGTGTATAATATATAATATGACAGGGAATAATAGTACTTTTTATATTTCTATATAACAGTGAAATGGAATAATGTGCTGCCGTGATCTCTTGAAAGGAATTAAATGCAATTTTTATAACTAGAATTCATTTTGAATTTAGACTGCCTTAAAAAGACAGCAACACATACAGGGTCATTTACACTGCAGATCACAGTGTGCAAAGTACAAAAATAGACTTAAATCAGACTTTCAGTGCACAAAGACCTGAGCCTAGTCTATTGAATATAGTGCAGACTAATGCAGGCAGCTCTCTATGCAAGGTCAGTTGGTGGCAGGTAGGTGCCTATGGCAGGCAGGAAGGCTAGGCGACTTCTGTTTCTCCTGAGGCTCCGCTCTGCTCCTCATGTTGGATTTTAGTTGTGAGGAGCACAGTACAGCTTTCCAGGGTGCAAGAGCTTGTTAGATGAGCACTAAAGAGTGAGCTCTTGAACTTGCTAATCACTCTAGTACTTGCTCCCTATAAGGTTATGTGCAGAACATTTCTTGTCTGAATATCTTTATCTATAGACAAGCATAAACTCAAATCAAGGTACATGTAAACTGTTGTAGACATAAAACCTTATTTGTGTTGCCCACTCATTAGTTTAATGCAATGAAATGCAACATAGGTCTTGAGAGAGACTACTGAACTACATCTCCCTGAATCCCAGTGCAGGTCCTAAGGATATATTTTAGCTACAGGCTGCAGACCTTACCTTTTCCATCAGACAGATAATTGTACCAGAAGACTGCGGTTCCCTGTCGTGGCTTTATTCTCAGGTTCCCCTTGTCGCAATGCTTCCTTGTATCTCTGAGATCAACATCATTCTGTATCAAGGACTGAAAAAGAAGAACATATCGGTATTTACAACTCACATGTAGTTTCTAATACTCATACTAAGCTGTGGGATCCACATTCAATGATATGGGTGATATTGTTACTTGCGAGAGACAAGCAAATCATTCCATCCACATTATGGAGTTGCCCTAGCAGATTCACCTTCGCACTGTATCACATGTAAATTCCGGGCAACTGGAATATTTTGTAAAGAATCCAGCCCATGTGATGGGAAAAATGGACGAAAAAATTGAGTCAGATTAATTCTGGGTACAAATGGAATCATTTGATAATGATGGGAAGATTAACATACCATGATAACATTATGGAACTAAAAGGTCAGTGTTTCTTTAGACTCCATGTATTTTGCACCAAGAGATATTAAGATGAATAAATATGGATATGCTTCTTGTTATTTTTAGTAAGATTAGTAGCACTGTGACAATGGTAAAGTAGTTTACTACTGTGCTTACCAATTCCTTATGTGGATCTGTATTAATGGAAGGCATGGCCAGCTCCACTTTCATGACATCACCCCTCCTAACATCAGTTGTCCCTTTAGTGGTGCCTCATAGAATATAAATAATTATATTAAATTATAAATATAATATAAATTGCAAATAGGTCAGGGAGGGTCCTTCAATTACAAGGTGTAATGCTGGAGTGAGTAGAGGAGGCCTTACACTGGTATTTCATGGGTATCTGACTGATTAGATCTTGGGCCTGATCAGATCTGTAGGCAGTGAAGATGAGCTGCAGCCCCTCTTTGCCTTCTCATCTGTGGATGTACTCACCTACAAGGTGCATCAGCAGATGAATTTTTTGTAGTCTGGACAGATCAGTCGCCATTCTATACAATCACAGGATAGCCTGTCGAAACTGACCCCTAAGATTATTACATGGCCAGGTGATCTGAAACATGAGTAGTGCAAAAGCTGGCCATACACTATAAGATCCACTCATCTTTCCCCGATGTTCCACTAACGACAGGGCTATATCATGGTAATCTGAACATTCGGCCATACGGTTACTGATGGGTTGGTCGGGGGTAAATCAAACCTTCCCAATCAATAACGTGGCCAGCTATCAATCTGGAAGACCCATCGGAAGCCCCCATACACAGGGAGATAAGCTGTCAAATTAGTCTAAATGACTGATATCGGCAGCTTTATCTGCCTGTGTATGGCCACCTTAAAGCTGGCTATAGATCCGCTCGTTTGGCGATATCGCCAGAGATATGCCACTAATTGGCAGGGTTATATTGGGGTAATCCAAATGTTCGGCCCTATGGTGGAACGATCGGATTACGAGAGGTGCAATTGACTTCCAACGGGTCGGTCGAAAGAAAATCCGACCTTCCCGATCAATATCGTGTCCAGATATTGGTCGGGAAGACCCGTCGGAAGCCCCCATACACGTGCAGATAAGCTGTAAAATCGGTCTTTATCTGCCCGTGTATGGCCAGCTTAAGGCCCTTAAAGCCCCACACAGTACAGGGTTCACTAGTGCCTTGAGTCGACTAGTCTTCCTGGTTTGTGCTTTCTGAATGATGGAATTCATGTACCACCCACAACTCTGAGTGCAGCCATTGGTGCATACACAGAAACACAACACTTTGAGCTCCATTATACTGTAGAAGTGCAATGAGTTTCACTGCAAGGTGCTAAGAACATCATTTTTACACTTTGCACCTTACAACCCTGTCTTTTTGCTATGACCCCCTCCCCCCCCCTTGACTGATAAGATTACAAGAAAATTAAGCCATGAGAGATGACGATATTTTTTGAAGCAATTAAGGGGGCCATGCCAGAAACCTTTGGGCATAATCTGTCATTTTGAAGCAAAGCAAATTGATATTTGGTCCAGAATGACCCAAGAGAACTTCAGGATCTGAAGGTTTTCAGTCTGGGAACAGGTTTGTCTATGGATTGAAAATTGCTGCACTGAGCAAAATCTCAGGAGATTAATCACCAGACATACATTTTTGCTTCTGTCAGTAACTAATCGCCTCTAAGTGCAGTGGCTTCTGGGGAGATTTGACTTCCGTGATTATTTATGCACAACTGCAGGCGACAAATCTCCAAAGAAATGGCTCTACATTGGAAATAATTGAGTTTGCTGGTGGTAAAAGACTTAGTGACTTTGGTTTTACCGCCAGCGATTTCAGTTATTTCCAATGTGAGATGTATTTTTGTTGCCTGCAGTCGCACATAAATAATCGTGGGTGACAAATCTCCCCGTCGGCCAAGAAGTTTCCTCTTGAGGCAACTTCAAACAATTTTGGGAGAATGAAGTGACACATGGGTTTTACCAGCGGCGATTCACATTATTGCCCATGGGAAAGCTTGTACAGGAGATTAATCGGCCACAGAAGCAGAGATTTATCACTGGCGATTAATCTCCTTGTGTGCCAATGCCCTTAATGCCTGCCAGAAATTAAATGTGCATGTGCAAACAAGCTGAACTGCACAACTCACCATTTCCTCATATGTTCTGTTATCTGCTACTGGAAAAGTGGTCTCTCCTCCCCCTGTAACGTTGTTCAAGTAGAACAGGACAGTCACATAGCTGCAAAAGAGAGAAGCAAAGATACAATGTCTGGTTAAAGGAAGGTTAATGAACCAGGTAGTTTCACAAATATAAATGCCCAGAATTCAATATAAAAATATGGTTAAGGCTGGTGGTAGTCAGGCACACTCAGGGAGAAGTGTGACCCATGTCTGTGACGGATGCTTCCCATTCATCTAAATTGGAAAGTTGCTGTCTATAGGTCAAATGCTTTTGTGTGTATGTGGAGAGTTACACACCTGGAAATGCTACTTTCTATCAACCCACTATACATTCTGGTTATGCATTCTGAGTTATACATTTGAATCAGGGATGTACAGAATCCAGGTTTCAATTCTGCCTTTTTCAGCTGGATTCACATTCAGTCAAATCCTTCTGCCCAGCCGAGTCCTTCTGCCATTGCGAACTGTATCCGAATCCTATTTTGCATATGCAAATTAGGAGTGGGAGGGAAATCATGTGAATTAGGATTTGGTTCGCTAAGGATTCAGGGTTTCGGCCGAGTCCGAAATAGTGGATTCGCTACATCCCTAATGTTGGTCTTGCAGCGGCTGCTATAAAGGCCACTTGTATCTGAAGCGGGAGTGCCATTTATTTCTGGTAACTCAAGGCTTCTTTATGCAAAAAGCAAATCTTGGGGGCTCAATATCAAAATAGTGGATTCGGTGCATCCCTAATTTGAATATAAAATGTTGGTCCTGCAGCGGCTGCTATAAAGGAAACTTGTATCTGAAGCGGGAGTGCCATTTATTTCTGGTAACACAAGACTTCTTTATGAAAAAAGCAAATCTTGGGGGCTCAATATCTTGACTTACCGACAAGAGGTTTCAAAAGGAGCCGTTTCATTGGTTGTTAGCTTTGTATGGGTGCACGCAGTCTCTGGGAACACCGGGCCGCTGTCCATATGAGCGTGATAATGTCCTCCTGTGTCATACCTCACCACCTGCAAAGGCTCACTGTTCTCTACAATGTCCAGGGGCAGATGGGTAAGTTTAATGATCCTGTTGTGATGGAAGCAAACAGATATGAAACATTCATCAAAAGATGTCTTTTCAGATGTAATACAAGCAGCACAACTACAATAGTAGTTTCTGAAGCAAACACAGCAGTGCAGGGCAACACTGCATTGTATTTGTATTACTTTTAAACACATTTTTTGATGTTTATGTTCCTTTAAGGGAAATCTGTCAACCCTGTTTCCTGTGCTTCCCTGCACCAAAACTGTTTTATTGGGGTTTATTATTATTCTTTATTTATTACTAACTTCTGCATGTATGGACATGACTTTACAGTGATTATACTTCCTTCTCTATCCCAATTAACCTGCAGATTTCCCTGAGGAAATCCGCACACAAAAGGGGAGAACATACAAATTCCTTTCAAAAAGTGCAGAGTTTACAAATGAGTTCTCAGTGAGTGCATGGGACTTTGCCTCATTTATTCATCTGAAGGACACGACTGCTGAACGCGTAAGAAAAGCAAATTTGCGCCCCTTAGAACTCAATTATGGGGGCAAATTCATTATAGTGCGAAGCGTCTAACGCTAGCGCTAATTCGCCAGCGTGACGTCAATTCATAACTTCGGAAAATCACTAACATCTGGCGAATTTTCGCTAGCGAAGTAGATAGACTTGTGCAACTTCGCACCCTTACGCCAGGCGAAGTTGCGCACTGACGAAGGATCGTAAATTCACAAATTCACTAAGATGAACATTTTTCTGAACGTTAGCACTTACGCTAGACGTTACTTCGCCTGGTCAGACCAGGATACATATATACATAATACATATATACATAATACAATAGATAGGAGGTTGAAAAAAAAAAAATTAAAAATTTTTCTAAGTCCCAAAAAAACGCTGGCGTATTTTAGCATAAAGGGGTGATAGTCTGAAAAAGATTGATAATTTTTTTGGGGGGTTACCCTCCTTCCCCCCTACATTTCTTAACATATGGCAACACAAATATACAGGGGGCACATGTTTAGGGCAATAGGACAACTTTATTTTATTTATTAAAGGTTTCCTGGGCTTGTGTAGTGGAATGTAGTGGCTGTAACATATACTTCTATTATAACTTACAGTTCCCGCCATATGCAAATTAGGCTTCGCTAGCGTAACAGCGCTCTGCCTAGCGAAGTAACACTAGCGCAACTTCGCTACCGTTCACCGACCTGAGCGTAAATTCGTACTTTAGTGAATTTGCGTAGCGCTGGTGAAAATTCGCCTGACGAAGTGCGGCGGACGCTAGCGTAGCTAACGCTGGCAAATTTTCAGATCTGAATTTGCCCCATGGAGCGCTTGTGTCCATAGGATATGCGGAGCTAGTATCTTGTGCTGAAGGTGTATCAGTTCTGTAGTAATGACATACGTTTACTCCTGCGCTCCCCTGCGGCTAAATGCATGAAACCGGAGCGCAACTCAAAATTCCCATATGTAAGGGCCCTTAAACAGAAAAATAGATGTTAACAGAACCACTTTATAAACCATATTGGCAATTATACCCCTACACTCGCCTGAATTAGAGGTTCGCTAACAAGCCAATCTTTAGCCTTTCACCTCTTTTTCACTTATTTCCACTACCAACAGTTTAGCGATGCCCCCTGTTGTGTTAGTGATACATAGGAATGAGCAGGCGAGATGGGCTCAGCTAAGAGAACTAATTATCCCTCTGTACTTACTCAACTGGTCATTGTTTTAGTAGTGTCACTTTGCGTTACTAATTAACTGAGAACAATCAATGGGGGGGAGGCACTGCACGCCAAACATAATTAGTGGAATCCAAATAACCCATTTCCTTTTTTCACACTTAATTAGCCCTGTGTTTAGATGAGTAAATCAATCCGTGGTTTGGTTATCTCACACTCCCTGGAAGCTGCATGTCACCCCGCTGGGATGCAGATTTAACAATGAGTCTATACTATTAGTTTATTAATGTATGGATATTTAATATAGTGATAGGAGCTGAGCAATCAAGATAAAATGCTTCCCATTGCCAGTGTAAACCAATAGCTTTCAGTGCTAATCTTGTGATGGGGGCTTTTTATGATATCAAGAAATTTTACATGAACTGCAATTTAATTGTCCTGCACCCAATAGGCTGCTGTGACCCTGTGACCTGGGACGATCTTTGAGCTGTTCAAATACACAACTGCCCTGGGCAACAGAAGGAGGGCACAAGACTCAATGTCTTCCATCTGTTTATACATAATAAACACCTAAATTGTAAATTATGTGATACAGGTATAGAACCTAATATCCAGAATGCTCGGGCCTGTTTTTTTTTCCAGATAACTTCCATAATTTGGATCTTCGTACCTCAAGACTATTAGAAAGTCATGTAAACATTAATTAACCCAATTGGCTGGTTTTGCTTTCACTAGAGATTAAAGG
>CM044437.1:138318242-138341560 GCA_024363595.1 Xenopus borealis
GAATTTATTATTGGGGTCTCACGATCTAGTAACTATACACAGATCAGTTGGGCATTCCATATAGACTGCTGCCAGCTGGAAGTTATAGTGCAACCACAGCTAGAAAGTGCATGCTGGAGAGCCCTGGTGTTTCCTATACCTAATTTCAGTCTCTGACAGACAAGAAATACATCTGTCCTGTGCAAAGGGGTTTCTTTAACAACAATTACTGTTGTGGCTCCTACAGATCCACTTACCTGGCCATAGACGCAATGATCCGCTCGTTTGGCGACATTTCCCTGATATGCCACTAACTGCATGGCTATATTGGGGTGTAATCCATATGTTCGCCCATATTTTCGAACGTTCGGATTATGATGAAGCCAAGTGGCTCCGAAGGGTAGGAAGAAAATGAAACCTTCCTGGCCAGATATCGATCGGGCATCAGAAGCCCCCATACACGGGCAGATAAGCTGTCAAATTGGTATGAAAGACAGATATCGGCAGCTTTCTCTGCCCGTGTATGGCCAGCTTAACAGATAGCTCTGAGCTGATTCAAGAGTTGCAGACTGCACTTGCTTCAGTAAAGCCATACAGAATCTATAGGATGTTCAAAAGAGATATTCCTGTGGGGGGGGGGGTATTCTATTGTTAGCCAATTGCAGGGTTAGCTGCCCCCCATGTTGCTGTAGTAATGGTGGGTCCCACAGGATACAGGGTTTGCCCCGCCCCCTCACCTTAATGCCCTCCAGCCTGGGCAGATATGTGTAGGGACCGGCTAGTTCATCCAGGCGCAGGATTGGTCCGGTATCCGGCGGAGCTGCCGTCCCTATGGCTGCCTGCTCTGCATCTCCACCTAGCTCGGTACCGTGCTGGTTGCCATTACTGTAGTACACGTAGAGCAGCAGCGCGATGACATTCAGGATGTACACATGCACGAACACCATCACCACCACAAAGTACGAACGGGAGCACACGCCGCCACCTTTCTGCATCCCTGCTAACCTGTCTCTCACAGGCGGGGGCGGCGGCGGTTCATCCTGAGGCGTAGGAGGCCCTCCGGTTACAGCACTGCCCAGAGCAGCCGCCGTGGCAGCCTCCATCCTCCGGCTTTGACAGGAGCCGGGGAGCGCGCTGGTTGCCATGGAGACGGTGTGTCGCACGAGCTCGCCAGCTGTCAGGAACTAGTTCAGCGCGCGAGAGCTGGAGGAGGGGCCACGTGACGCCGCGCGCGTGGACGGTGGACCAGGGGAGGGGGTTGCTAGGAAACATCATTTTTTAGTACTACAGCCGAACTGGTCCACATGCTTGTGTTTTTTGTGGGAATTCCCTCATAGTTCCGGAAGAACGAGATACTTTCACTCACACAAATAAATTGATAGAATACAGGTGCTGAGGGCGGCATGTCCTAGAAAATAACAGAGCTTGTGGTAAAATACCTCCCAACTGTCCTTTTTTTCAGAGCTACAGTCCCTCTTTTGACAGCTCAACCTGCAGTCCCTCATTTGTACTGGAAAGTCCCTCTTTTCTCTGCACTGAACAGCCAAAAAAAGAAACAAAGTTTCTAACTTAATTGGCTTTTGACAGAGAGCCCAGAACAGTTGACAGGTGCAAATAAGATGCTTTGTAACAATTCGGAGATAAGAAAATAAGTAATAACAGTTTAGATAAGGAGAAATATTTTCAAACTTTCATAACCTGCCAAATTTTGTAACATGAACATGGTAATTAGGGGGTATGGCCAATAAATGGGGTGTGGTCAACAAATTTTGCCGCCCTACGTGCAAAATTTGTTTTTGTCCCTCTTTTTACTTCCAAAATGTTGGGAGGTATGAAATCATAGCAGGGACAACCTAAACTCTGGGAATAAGACATTTTTTCATATTTACTTCCTGACGCCTTAACAGTCACAGGGTCAGAGCCTTATTAAGTTTTTTTTTTTTCTGGAAATAAAATGTTATGTTCAGGACCACATTTGCTGTTTTTGGTCCTGTATAGAAGATAAAACTACAGAGGAAATTTGTATTTTTAGAGGGATTGTTTACACACGATTTCTATCACAATGTGTGTCAGTCTGTCAGGTAAGAGACAACTTGGACCCTGTCAGTTGCCCTGGTCAGGAGATTATTGCTAAAAAAAAGTGGCACTGATATTGGAGGGCTGCTGGGAGCAAGTGCAAAATTCCAAGTACTGTGGGCCTAGGTCTGGATTGAGAATCCAAATAGTCTCTGGTATATCAGTTACCCAGAGGCCCAAACAGCCCACACAGAGGCCCAGGCCCGGATTTATGGAAAGGCCACCTGGGCCTAGGGTGACAGGATTTTATGGGGGCGGCATGCTGCCCACCACACACACATTGGTTCAGAAACACTGGGGATACGCAGGAGATACTGTAGTTATGATGAAAAGGGCAGAGTATGGGGGCGAAGAACGGCAGTCCCCACCAGCCCAATAAATAGTGTATATGGCATCTTACAGCAGCCCCTCTGGCATTTACCAGAATCCACAGACTGCCAGTCTGGGACTGATGGAGGTGGGGGTGTTGTGAATAGGAGTGGATCCGTTTCTCTCCGTCTGTGTACAAAATCAGGCAGAGAGATGCAGACTGTAGGCAATGTGTGCCCTTAGTCTTACAGTGGTCATATACTTGTAGAGATCCGCTGGTTTGTAGATGAGCAGATCTCTCGCTGATATGCCCGCATTGAGGAGGGTGATATAGGGCTGATCCAAGCATGGGCCCCAGGGCCTAATGATTGGAACATAATGCAGCCAATACGAGCTGCCAGATCGTAGAATCCAACAGAATTTTTAACCCTGCTCAATCGAAATCTGGATGACTTTCGGCCAGATATAGATCATGAAAGCCCATCGGAGGGCCCCCCACACGGGCATAGATAAGCTGCTGACTTGGTCTGATGGCAGCTTTTATCGGCCAGTGAATATCCACCTTTAGGTTAAAGTCACACATGCTGATTCATGGCCTGCATATAACCCGTCTCAGTCCCTCTGCTGACATCAGCTTCTGTTATTGTACCCAGACCGATGAACAGGGTCAGATTGGGGGCCTCCAGACCCCCTGGCCCCACTACTAAGGAGCCACATGGCCCAACATGTGTGAGCGCGCTGTGTGGTGCTGCAAATGTTTTTTTTTTGTAGGGCCAGGAGATTGGGAGAGGGGGTCTGGTCTGGCGGGGGCCCATGAGGGTCCAAACCTGCCTACAAAGATGGTGTTGCCACCAGGGGAGAAAGATTACTCAGCCAGAACTAAAGCACTGGCAGCAATATTCTCCCTAAGGTGTGCACCTGTGCATTCATTCACACACAAAGTTTGAGGCCAGTGCACACAACAAATAGTGGTGCACACAAATAATTTCGTATTGTGTGAAAACACAATTTTTTTTATTATACTGACATAAGCACACAGTTTTTAAAAACTGCACACAAAGTTTAAAATGTGCACACAATATAATATTTTTGCACACATAGCCAAGATGGAATTAGGGAACACTGACAGGGACAGAAAGGTTAGTGAATGAGGGAGGGGCACTCAACACTTTTCACTTTATTTGTCCTCAAATCTTTTTATTTTGCCCTTAAAGGACAAGGGAAGTCTAAAATGGAATAATGCTAGAAATGCTGTATTTTGTATACTAAACATAAACATGAACTTACTGCACCACAAGCCTAATCAAACAAATGATTTATGCTTTCAAAGTTGGCCACAGGGGGCTGTCATCTTGTAACTTTGTTATACATCTTTGCAAGACTAGACTATATACACATGCTCAGTGTGGTCTGGGCTTCTTAGGGATCGTCATAAATTATCAAAACAGCACAAGTCAAATAATATCAGCCAGAAGCCGATACAGCAAGACTGATTAATTATCACAGTAATTTCTTCCCCCTTTCTCCAACTCTGCAGAACCAGTGGCTACAGCAAAATAATCCTCCAAATAGAATCCCAGTTTATCTGTTTAAATCTGGATCCACAATCTTTGTCCCTGCAGCTGGAAACATTAAAGGGGATGTAAAGGCAAAAATAAAATCCAATACAAATCTCGACACAGTCACTTACTGCTCTACGTGGGTCGTGGAAACAAAGCTGCTGGAGTTCTGGATGGCTGAGAAGTAGGCAGGGGCTTCCTCTGCTGTTCATAAGTATGATTGTTTTGCTGCCCAGCAGTTAGGGAGCGTCTGAAAATTCCTATCCACAGTAGTAAATGAAGGGAGAATTTCTTATAAAAACGGTAAACATTTTTTAATTTAGTATATTGGAGATAGATTTCTTTTTCATTAAAGAAACTAAAAATGGGATTTTATTTTTTTGTGCCTTTCCTTGTCCTTTTTTTTTTTTTTTTGCTCAAAAGGAAATTTTATTCAACAGTTGTAAATCACAATAGTACATTTTTTTTTCTTTGGCATTGAGTGTACATAGTTCCATTGTTTACTTTACATTCATAGTTATGAATAAAGCATGTTACAAACATTTATTTATTTATTTAATAATTTATTCCCTGTCTCTGCTAGCTGACTCCATGTAACTATTCCAGTGTCTCCAGATTTGGATGTTCTTGAGCATCTTCCCTTTTCTATCTAGAATCACTCTCTCGAACAATGCTAAATCTGCCATTGCTTTTTGCCATTTCCTTTCCTTGTCTGACCTTTCTTTCCATGTACAATGACATCAGTGAGAAGCCCAGGCAGGGAGAGAAAGGCTGACAATTGTATTTACCAGGAAGGTGCATTGCAAAATGGTTTCCTCAACATTTCTCACTGCACTTGCCAGAACAAAAAAACAAATAGGCCTGAAGCTATGGAGGCAAAAGGCTTACTAAAAATCCATGTAATCGCTGATACATCTATAGCAATGGCCCAGTTTAACAGAAATCTCTTCAGTGCCACCAACAAGGCAGCGGCCCCATCTGTTTCTGAATTAATCTTCAAATCCATCTGTTTTTTTTGCTTCCAGTCTGTCTCTTTACTCCTTGTATATTCTCTTCCCACTCTCCCCTTCAGAGCTACACTCATGCTAGTCTCTTTAGAGAACTCCTTATCTTCTTGAAATCTTCTGCTGAAATGTTGGCTTTTACATTTGATGTAATGTATGCTTTAATTAGACAAGCTATATGCGGCAGGGCTGGCAGTGGGATAGTACACATCACCTGAACAGTGTGGGCAAATGTGTTGCTTTTCTTTCCTACACTTACAGGGTCAGACCCAACATTTTTTTTTTTAATCAGTTTTCTTTTTTTTAAACACTGTATAAGGAAAACATGATGCTTCTGTTACAAATATATTTTTACTACATATTGTCAGTTCATTTAATTGGGGTCAGGCACTCATGGGTACTCGAATCTTGTGACAGTGGTTTATTGTGTCAAGAAACCAGGTAACATTTCAGCCTAACATCACTATATCAAGCCTCACCACACCTGAAAATTGTGGCACATTTAATCATGTTGTTAGTGCAGCAACATGGAGCATTTAAATACGTTGTAAGCAGTGGCCCTTCAGCGTCTCCATTCGTTCAAGTACCTGTAGAATGCTCACAGGATTCAGTTGGAAAGCCCCTGTCTAATGACTGTGCTGGTGATCTGTGGGTGCCTTGCAGAGGGAGTCAGGGGGAGGGAGGTGAGATGTGGCTGTTGGTCTCGGATCCAGATTTTGTTGTGGGGGACAAACTTATTTTAGAATTTTCTTGTTCCATGTTAAGGTAGAAGAGTAGGTCAGACGTGATTATTGGATTCAGGCTGGTTTGGATGATGCACAGATCAATGGGTCCAGGTCGGGTGCAGATCTAAACCTGCATGGAAATCTGCTTGGGGCCATCTGAAGATGCAAATTTCATGCTGCACCCACTTCCCAAGTTTTATGGAGAGCAGTTTTGTCTTTTCTGGTAATGTTCCACCTCAAGGAAGCCTGCATAGCCTAATTGTATTTATTTATTTTTTTGTAAATGGCCCCACCCTGGTTACATTGCACAGCCCTTACCCCACCACACTACAGCGAACACTGTTTTCATTTAATTTGGAACCATTTTTTATTACTGTGAAAGGAAAGAAAAATACAATACACACACACTAAGGGGCAGATTAACTATTGGTCAAATTCGAGGGTGAATTTACCTTCGAATTCAACCAATCGAATTGTGGTCGAATTGAAATCCTTCAAATTCGATCGAAAGATCGAATTTTTATTCGATCGAAAGTAATTAAAAACCAATTCGGTTGGTTGAAACTGGCGAACTAGGCAGTGGAATAAAAATTTAAAGGGCAAGTTATTCGACTGTCGAATATTCAAATAGATTTTATTCGAATTATTCTAATCATTCGATTCAAATCCTTCATGTGAATTTGATAAATCTGCCCTAGGTGTAGTAGTAAAGCACTCCCAAACAAAACACAATAGCCCATGTGCATCAAGTGAAATGTGTATCCATATAATACAAACTGGAGCACTCATGGGACTTATAATTAAGTGAAATTATTTATTGGTGGTTATAGATATAGTGGTTATAAATAACTTTTACTTATTTATAAGTTCCATGAGTGCTCTGGTATATATATATATATATATATATATATACACACACACACATACACCACAGGCATGGGACCGGTTATCTAGAATGCTTGGGACCAGGTGTTTTTCTGGATAATGGATCTTTCTGTAGTTTGGATCTTCAGTCCTTAAGTCTACTATAAAATCATGTGGACATTAAATAAACCCAATTGGCTGGTTCTGCTTCCAATAATGATTAATTATATCTTAGTTTGTATCAAGTATGATGTGCTGTTATATTATTACAGAGAAAAAGGGAAATCAGTTTAAAATATTTGGATTATTTGGATAAAATGGAGTCTATGTGGGATGGCCTTTCTGTAAATTCAGAACTTTCTGGATATTAGGTTTCCGCATAACTGATCCCAGGCCTGTACTAATTAAAGAGGACATATACCATATTAAAAAAAATTTCCCAGATAACCGAGCAGAATAGCACAAGCTTAATTTACTAAAGAAGGCAGAATCTCTTGACACTTCCCTGCTCAGTTTTATCACATTACACTAAATATATAATTAGGTTTCCCTCTCAGCCTCTCTACTGTGTGGTACTCACTGTAGTCGCGGGGAACCTATTCTCCCGGTTTTATTATCTCATCTTTTATTGTTTGCCAGTGTATGTTCAAGCTCTAGGGTCCCATCATCCCTGTCCCAGTATATAATGACATTATTTTAAGTAGGGATGCACCGAATCCACTATTTTGGATTCGGCTGAATACTGCACCGAATCCGAAACCTAATTTGCATATTTTTTTTACGAAAAAGTCACATGAATTTAAGGATTTGGTTTCAGTTTGAACCGAATCCTGAATTTGGTGCATCGCTAATTTTAAGTGCACTAGAGCTTTTTGCAGTCACTACCTGCTGATACATCTCTTATATAACCCACTTTTTTTTTTACACAGTCTTAAACAGTACTATGTGACTGTTCATTTAAGAAAAATATATATTTAAAAAATGTTGCAGGTTTAATTTACGAACATAATTGCTAAAATGCAGTTAGTAACAGCGAATCAGATAGCGTCTATGGGATATATATGGAGATATATATATATATATATATATATATATATATATATATATATATATATATATATAGAAACAGAAAATAATAGCACTCTCGAAAACAGTCCACAAAAATGCCTGGGTGTTGTCCGCTAAATCAATATATAACTACGTAGGGATGAGGTCGCACTCACAGGATTTACGAAAAAATAATCCTATTTTTATTATTATTAATTAATAATATTGCGTTTTGAAATAAGCTGGCACTATAGAAATCAATGTTAATAATAATTATATTATTATTATTTATTGTAAATCCTGAGTCCTCTGCACTCAACCCATTATCAATATATTTAAGACATTGAGATATTTTGTGCATACAGCTACTAAAAAATCCTTACCCCTTAAACAAAACAGGGATTGTTTGTCCATATATTGCAATATATTTAAAGGGCAAGGAAAGTGTAAAATAGAATAAGGCTAGAAATGCTGTATTTTGTATACTAAACATAAACATGAACTTACTGCACCACAAGCCTAATCAAACAAATGATTTATGCTTTCAAAGTTGGCCACAGGGGGCTGTCATCTTGTAACTTTGTTATACATCTTTGCAAGACCAAGACTGTGCACATGCTCAGTGTGATCTGAGCTGCTAAGGGATCATCATAAATGATCAAAACAGCACAAGTCAAATAATATCTGCCAGAAGCCGATACAGCAAGACTGATTAATAATCAGAATATACAGACTGCACTGGGTCCTGTGTTGTCATGTAATCTAATGTGGATTTTATAGTTTTTGTATTGTTTAATACAAACTTTCTCCAACTCTGCAGAACCAGTGGCTGCAGCAAAATAATCCTCCAAATAGAATCCCAGTTTATCTGTTTAAATCTGGCTCCATGATCTTTGTCCCTGCAGCTGGAGTTGGAAAGATTAAATCCAATACAAGTCGCAGACTGCTCTACAGGAGAACAAAGCTGCTGGAGTTCTTAATGCCTGGGAAATAAGGCAGGGGCTCCTCCTGCTGTTCATAAGTATGATTGTTTCCCTGCACAGCAGTTAGGGACTGTCTGACAATTCCTATCCACAGCACTAAATGAAGGGAGAATTTCACTGCATACAGTCACGTTTCTTATGAAAACAGTAGACATTTTTTAATTAAAGTATATTGGAGATAGATTTCTTTTTCATTAAAGAACGTAAAAATGGGATTTTGTTTTTTTGCTTTTACATGCCCTTTAAACATCTTTGCAAGACTAGACTACATACACATGCTCAGTGTGGTCTGGGCTTCTTAGGGATCATCATAAATGATCAAAAAACAAAGCTGCTTGAGTTCTGCATGGCTGCTAAGCTGGAGTTGGAAACATTAAATCCAATACAAGTCACAGACTGCTCTACAGGGGAACAAAGCTGGTGGAGCTCTTAATGCCTGGGAAATAAGGCAGGGGCTTCCCCTGCTATTCATAAGTATGTTTGTTTCCCTGCCAGAAGTTAGGGACGGTCTGACAATTCATATGCACAGCACTAAATGAAGGGAGAATTTCACTGCATACAGTACACATTTTTTAAATTAAAGTATATTGGAGATAGATTTCTTTTTCATTAAAGAAAGTGAAAATGGGATTTTATTTCTTTGCCTTTCCTTGCCTAAGCTGGGCAACTATGTCAAAGTCATCCCATATCTGGCCAGTCCTACTCTCAAATTGTATATGATTCATTAAGGATTCTATTGCTTCATTATACATTTTACAAAGGGACCAAGTTTTACCTGCAACTTACTTGCGGTTTTCAAAGTAAAACTCCCAAACTTGGTTGCCCTTTTATAAGACACCAGTGGGATATATATATATATGTATATATATACACACATATATGTTTATGTAAAGGGACTAGTACCCTGTGCTATTGTTAGGGCTGGACAGCATGAAACATAAAGCAGATAATGGAAAGTGCTGAGAGACATTACACACACATGGGCTAAAAATATCTTCAATCTCCCAACTTATGAAAACAAAGTGCACCACTCAGCGCCAGGATAAGGCCGGAGCCCTACTATCAGCAATTAGATTTCCTATACTCAGGATTTAACCCACTAACTCCCAACATATATAATTAATTTTGAATAATAAAATTTGTTGCCAATATATTTGAAGGAGCAGGCGTGACGGAAGCATCTAGAATACTCAATTTCCATTGAAATGAATTATACTCTTGTGCTGTGAGAGCAGGGGATGCATGAAAATAACTCATTTAGCATACTGGCTAGTAAATACATGGCTTAATACGGAGCACACTAGCACCATCTCTGGGGAATTTTCCTTCCCTGCGAGATGAGGAAACCCAGCACTGGAGGGATTATTGATTTTTGCTCAGGGGGAGAAAAAAAAAAGCCATCAATAACTTGTTTCCCCGCGGGTCCCGGCAGATGTCAGTGTTACTATATAGCGACTATATGTCACTATACCATTCAAGCAGGGCCAGAACTAGGGGTAGGAAGAAGAGGCAAGTGTCTAAGGCACAAATGTGGAGGGGTGCCAAGCACTGTACTTCTTCTGTCACCTTTCCCCAGTTCAGACCCTTGTTTCCCCCCACCCACAGCAGCAATTCCCGCGTCCTGGACACATGCAATCCCACACTTGCACACACACGCGCTTGAGTAGGGGCCGGGTTGCCAAGGGTTCCCAGCAGACTTAGCCAGGCACAGCTAATAATTATTATTATAATAATAATAAAAGGACTGGTTAACGCAAAACTGCTTCCTCTGTTACAGGAAACAAAAGACCTAAAAGGTCAGATCAGACATAGGAGCACCCTTGCTTAAAGGGATGGTTCATCTTCAGGTTAACTTTTAGTATGTTATACAATTCTAAGTAACTTTTCAACTGGTCTTCAATCTTTACTTTTTATAGTTTTATAGTTTATTTTTTGCCTCCTTCTCACAACTCTATCTTTCAAAACTAATCCTCTCTAAAGCTACGCATGCATTGTTGCAGCTGCTTTTAAATACTAATCTTTCTTTTACCATCCTCCCTTAAAAATTATACCATATTCTCTCTCATGGTTGTTAGGGTAATTATGACCATAGCAACCAGAGTGCTGACACTGCAAACTGGAGAGATGCTAAATAACTCAAAAACCACAGATAATAAAAAATGAAAACCATCTCTACATCATACTAAATGTTAACTCAAAAGTGGACAACCCCTTTAACAGAGGTGGAGCAATCTATTAATGTTAAGCTTAAATAAATTAGTAGCTAGAAATATTGTACATGATGTTTTGTGCTTGTGTACCAGCCCAAGGCAACCACAGCCCTTTAGCAGTAAAGATCTGTGTCTCCCCAGTAGATGCCCCAGTAGCTCCCCATCTTCTTTTCTGATTCACTGATTCACATTCTCTGTGCTGCTGTCACTTACTGAGCTTAGGAACCCACTCACAATATACAGTACACATAGAATAGAAATATAGTCACAATATAAGGCTGATTAGTCATTAATACAGATAATTACTACATGGCAGCTCAGAGCCCACTGAGCATGTGAGTGTCACAGACACTTTCCAAGATGGTGACCCCCTGTGACAAGTTTGAAGTCCTGGATCATTGCTGCTATTGACAAGCTGAAACTTTAGCCTCGTGCAATAAGTTCAGTTTATAAAATATTAATTTTAGGTGTTTAGTTCTACTTTAAAGGACACAGCAAGCAATGAAAGTAATGCACACTGGGTGTCTCCATACCACTGCACACAATATTTGTACAGGAGGAATCTTGGTTGCTGGCAGTTTTATCTTAGAGCTATCACTAGCACCTCTGCAAGCTGTGATAGAAAACACAGATGTCCCAGCTGTCTCGGTGAATTCCTTGGCATCTATATTTTTCATTTCTGCATCATAAATACAGCCACAACATGACTTTGCCTTTTTGAAAGTGCTGCTCAGAGAATGACACACATGCACACAATGTGGCGGAAGACTGATAAGCTCACTCAGAAGAGTATTCTGCAAATGGCAGCTTTTCTTTTGCTGCTGAAGGGAATCCCTCGGGTGGACTTCAGTAGGTGTTGAACTTTATGTTTCTGAGAAAGCTGGGAAGGTGCCAGATGGAGTGCAGGAGTGGTGACATAATATACATCAGCAGGATAATCACGTTTCCTCTTCTGCAGTTTCCATTGATGCAGGTTTCCAGAGGTGCCCCGTGTAACGCCATCTTACGAGAGGATTGTGTAATGGGGGCCCCAACCTAGCAGAATACTCATAGAAAATTAAAAACATCTCTATCTAATTGTTGTGAGAGTGGGGCCAGCATATCAAGGTCTCTGGTGGGCTCTACAACACCTAGTGCTCCACTAGAGGTGCCTTCGAAATACCCAATTACCGACCATCCATACAGAACATAAAAAGGTTTCACGAGGATTAAAAATTTTAGTTTTAGCTTGTGTTCTCAGGCCCTTCCAGTGCCTCCACTGGTGGAACTTGACTGACCTGCAAAACTCTGACCTTAATATAACTGAACACACGTATTCAGTGTTGTCTTATGTATTAATTATCATTAATAAATGGAAATGATATGCAGTTCTTTGTCATTCTGTTTGCTGCTGCCCTTGAGATACTGCAACAGGCCTCCTACTGCAGCTGTGGATTCCTAGAAACAGCACAAATCCTGAAAAATCAGCCATCACAGATTATAAAAACAAAACAAAATCGGGATGTTTTAAAAAGTGTTTTTTTTTCTTTTTTTGTAATTCTATTTTTTTCTGTATAATTGTACAACAGTTCAAAATGACAGTTTGCATAATAATCTAAGTCTATTAACAGCCATTCAAAAAATTGAACTACTTTTCCAAAAATTGCCTTCTGGAACAAAAAAAAGGGGGAGGGATGTAGACCAAAACAAAAATGAGAAGTATTAACCCATCCTCTGCAAAAGGAGCAAAAGAAAAGCATGAGTTAAAGGCTCTTGCTAGCAGCAGAGAGGGGTGAGGATGTTAGAAGAAGAAGGGATCAAGAGGCATACATCTGAAAGGGAATACCGTCTTATGGCAGTTAATGTGGCAGAGTGTTAGTGCAAGAATGTGAAATGATTGGCCTTCCAGGGGATGCAAACTTAGCACCAAGCTAAAAGTCTGCACCAGCTGATAGGCTGCTAGTTTGGTATCCCTGGGTTAGTGGCTAAGATGGGAGGAAATGAGAGGGGGGGGTGAAAAAAGAAAAGGGGTCAGAAACAAACGGGCCATGTTTCGGAAGAGCGAGCAGGGTTGTAAGAAAGGTGGATTCTCTTCATATTCCTCTGAGCGTCTTTATCTTGCAGCATTAGTCCTCCTTCACAATCAACATGCTCACATTGCCAAAGGGGCTAGTGGAGGGGGAAAAAAAGCATCTTTCTTTTAGGTGTCGTGGAAATCTTTTAGCAGTGTTCTCCGGCGTTGCTCAGCTATATGCATCTGATTCTCCAAGTCCTGAGCAAAGAGAGACAAAAAACGTCTGTTCTCCAGTAGTAAATAGAGACTAGGCCCAGTTTATAAACTCTCTCTTATTCCCATTACGTTCCTTTAGCTAAATAGCAAATTATTAAAGGCATGGCTGCTTAACCCTTCAATCTCAATTTCTGTAGCTCCTGACTGATCAAGGCACATAGTAGACCCATAAAGATTTGTTGACTGTGATAACTCTGCTCTACCGGGTGACAAATGCCCTGCAAATACTTTACCCTTGGCTAAAATTAATATGGCAGCATGCTTAACATATTACACAATTGGATCTGGCAATCATAAGGGAAAGGCCAGACGGGGAGATTCGGGGGAGATCTGTTGCCTGGCGACTTATCGCTGCGACGAATCTCCCCGAATAGCTAGCGCTGCGCACCGGCTAGGCGTAAAGTCGTCTACACTTGTTCGCATGCATCGGCGTGATTTTAAAAGTCGCTCAAAGTTGCCTCGCCAGGCAATTTTGAGCGACTTTCAAAATCGTGCCGCTGCGTGTGAACAAGCGCAGGCGACTTTACGCCTAGCGTGTGCGCAGCGCTAGCTAGTTATTTGGGGAGATTCATCGCGGCGATAAGTCGCCAGGCGACAGATCCCCCCCGAATCTCCCCATCTGGCCTTGCCCTAAGAATATACTCAGTCGGCACAAGTAAAGTGTTTTACATGTGTCGATACTGATGTTAATCAAGTGGAAGGTATTTTCAGGGGACTACAATGGATAACTCCTCAAAGAGGCAGTTCATCTTTAAATGATGTTGTTAAGCTATAAAATTTCCTATTCTCAATTGGTCTATGTTTTTCATACTTTCTAAAGTATTCCTCTTCTGCCTCTTTCCAGCTTCCAAATGGGGATCATTGACCCCAGTAGCCAAATAATGATTGTTTTCTGAGGCTACAATTGTTATGGTTACTGGCTATTATATATCTTCTATTCAGACCTTCTCTTAATATTCCAGTCTGTCATTCAAACCATTGCCTGGTTGCCGGGGGCCAAATTACCCTTGTAATTCCAAACAGAGAATGGCTAAACAAGCTAAATAATAATAAAGAATAACCAATTTTCTGGAAATATTCAATTATAATAAAAGCTAATTTTAAGGCGAACCACCCTTTAAAACTAAAAATAAGGCACAAATAAGCCTCCACCTAATCAAGCCCCCCCATAGTTCATTATATGGCACAGAAACGGGAAAATGTTGGCATATCAGTCATATAGTTATAGTTCCAAGAATATCTTGGACAGCATATACATATTTCTCTCACTCTTGCCTTAATAACGGTCACATGTATATAGGGGAACAAGCAGCCATTTTCTCCAAATTTACCCTAATCTTCAGCCAGAGACCCATTGTCAACCCCAGGTCCCTCCAACCCTAGTTTTGGACCCGTTGCTCTACTGTGGAGAGCCACTGGACAATGTGGCTAGTGTGACTCCCGAGCCCCTCCCCCATTGGTCAAAAACTCCATGATCAGTCAAGCAGGACGATCTTAAGGAACCAATTTCACGGTGATTCTCCATATTGAAGTACACATATTTTAAATGAAAGCGCAAGGGGTTGTGAACACAATGTTAAATAGTAAAGTCACCAGGGTATCAGTTCTCTTCATACATACCGACTTGTATGTGACTGAATAATGCTTTTGTGGCTGAATGTCAAAGCACTTACCCCTCTATCATAGCTATCGGCTCGTTCCACCTTCCAAGAAAGGTTTTCTATTTCTGCCTCCAGCTGCGCCTGCTGATACTCAAACTGTAAGAGAGACCACATTGCTTTACTAAACACCTGCTGAGAAAACCGTGAATTGGTGGGGAAACACCACTAAAAGAACTCCGCTTGACAATAAAATATAAAACAGCAATGAGCCAAAAAACAATGCTACAATCAGGCAGCATTCTCACACTATGCAAAGATGAATAACTAAATATCAGGCATCATGGCAGCCCATCTGGTCAGGATTAAAGGTATGGTGAAATCACACACATTTCCATTTGTTTATAATCTCATGTTGCTAATTCCCATTTAATTAACAGTCAACGCAGTCACAAGAAAAACATTCCTCAGTAAGTACCAAAAACAATGCTAAATCCTTTTGTTCCTAAAACTTTAAATATTGATGTCATGTTTCTGGATTTTACAATGGACCTTCTATTATTCTTAGATCCTAAAAACCCAAAATGTATTTTATTTTGCTTAAACATATATTTTCAACTGTAATTGCCTAATTGCCATTGTAGTTGCAACAAACATATAATTTCCACAGAATTATTCATAAGCAATAGATTGTATAATGCAGTTTGATTGATTCTTTGCATATAATCCCCAAAGGCAACACTGGAGTATGATCCCTAGTGACTCCATTCCCAGTGCACTGTCATAGCTATCAACAGAGAAAGCCTTGGGAGAAGTTAAGAAATTAGTATAAAACCAGAATATTAACACTGCTGATAAATATATAATATTTTCACATCATTATTGATTGCTTAACATGTCTTGACATAAAGGAGAAGAAAAAGGAGGTTCATCTGTACTCACTAGCTTCTTCCGTGGACCAGATTCCATGTAGTAAGCATAGGGATAAGTGTACTGCAGAGTGTACCGACACTGGTTTCACATGCGGGAGAGAAACATACATAGGATCAGCCATGTAGACAATTACTCATTTGTTTTTTGTTCCCCTGACCCCCATCAGTCTGATCAGGTGGAACATTTGTATTAGATGTCTGCTTAGTACACTGCCCTTGATTTGAGGAATAATCCTTCATGAAAGGAGGATGATGCATTTATTACAAAAACAATTACAAAATTAAAGTGGCCTCATGACAGACCAACAAATGGTTTAGCATTGAACTACTTAAAAAAAAAAAATGTTTAATTATATTAAATAATTTCCCTTAAACTAGGCGATGGAGAGAAGATGGACCTACTTACCTTTGCTAGCAGCTTTGCAGCATTCTGGAGATACTGCCAATCAATCCAAGTACCAAGATTGTTCATGACTCTCTCCTGTATCTTTTCTTGGATCTGCTGGTACGTCTGTGCCTCTAGCTGCAGGCTTTTATTATGATTCTCCCACTGGTCAAGTGACAAAGGACAAATAAGAAGTGAGGAGACAGCACACACCCAATATCAAAAATAATATAGGGAAAAACCATTGTCCACCGTCCAGAGTAGATAATTGCCAAGAAAAGTGCCAGTGCTCAAGGGTTGACAAGCTCTGGCCAATTAGATTATGTTACAGAAATGCATATAGAACAGACAAAAGTCACAGGTCCTCGTTATGGCTACAGCATGTTAAAATAGAAAATTCTTAGTGACACCGTGTTTATTAGGCTTATTCTAAAACTCACCCTTTCAAAGTAGAACAAGTACTTCTTCAAGGCCTCTCTGGCCTGTGCCTGCTGGCTCTGATTGACAATATCTGGGTTCTCTTTGTACCGACTGCATTCATAATACTCGCTTCCATGGGTCTTCCAGTCCCCCAAACACATCCAGCAGAAGTCTGTGTGTACAAACAAATACTTTTGTGAGAGCAGATCACCAAGGAGGGTGTGTGGCTAAGTTTCATTCGGATACAAATATCTACTTTTATCCTACATCAACCCCTTTTTGAGAACATTTACCTACAAACAATGTAAACTTAAGCTTTCATTGTCAGGTAGTGGCCTATTATTATTATCATCATCTAGTTATAGAACAGCAGAAAGCTACAGGGCACTTTACATTACTTTATTAACAAACAGAGGTCTTGCAATACTTAAATAAGGGTTGAATAATACAAATCGGAGTAAAGGGCCCTACTCACAAGGGGCTATACGGAATATTTCCAGTGATGTTACGGAATCTTGAAAACTCCTTTTCTAGCACCTTTTAACCTAAACATGCTTGTCTCCATCTGCAAACTTGTGAACGTTGCAACCAGAAAGCGTTTTCATTGTTATTCTGTTTTCTTATTTATCTTTGTATTAAGACCTTCTCCTATCAAAGCCAACCAGGAAGTTTTGCCAACCAAAGTATAGGTTGCTATGTGTCCCCAAAATCGTGATAAGCAGCAGCGCACTCCTGAGTACAATTTTACTACATACTGGAGTTGAGCGATCCTTAATCGGGGACTCAGGAGTGCGCTGCTGATTATCACGGTTTTGCTGACTACTTTCCCCCTAGTGAAGGACTCGGGCGGCTGCACCCGGGTCACGGCGGACAAGGGGTAAGGACCTTTACATATCTACATTGATTATATTTGTAACAAAGTTGAAGGATTACTTTGAAGTTTGTGAAAGATCGTCTTCTCCTCCTTTCTTCTAAGGGTCTGGGGTTTTTTGCACCCGGGCCATTGAATTAAATTGGTGAGCGATACTGTATCAGGGGGTTAAGAAGTTTTTTGTTTAACTGAATATAGTATTACCCCTGCTGCTGTTTTGAATTAATATTGAGGGTGTGAAGTCCATTAATAGTCCATTAATAGTGCATTTGGTCTTATGACTATGGCTTGCAAATATGCTATGTGTCCCCATCCAAATCCCGCTGCACCATTTTCCTGGGGGAGGAGTAAAGGAAAAAGTACATTTTATGCTGCCCTGGCTTGGTATTCTGTTCATCTCTCGGTCTGTAATTCTAACCACTGTCTGATAAATAAGGTTAGGGAGATGCAAGCAACCAAATAATGGCCAGTTCTAAACTGGAGAAATAAACTACCTATGTAAGACTTCTGTTCCTCTAAATTTCCAAATTCATTAGCTGCCTGCTGATACCAATGTATATAGCACTCTTGTGCTCATGACACAGATTACATGTTCTCTACCCAAGTGCCCAAACCATCCATGCAGCCTTTTTTTTATGTTTCAATAGTAACTGCCATTTGGTCACTCATAAATATGCCATGTGCTCTGTTAAGCCTTAAGAATTTGTATTGTCCACGCCTTCCCTTTTTTATTCAGCTTAAGTCGCTTTAATACAGAATGGATTACATATGAAGTAATCTTACCGTGCTTGCATTTCGAACATTGCTGTAAAGAGAAAAACACTGAATTACTGCTCACATTTATTGGGTAGCTCATTTTGGCTTTATAGTCAGCTGCAAAACAAATTATTATTGCTCAAGCTAAAACTTCAATCTGAGCTACTAAAATGTATTATAGCTGAACATCCTTTAATGGCGTTTTATCAGGGAAAGAGGTCAGGTGAATAAAGTATCTGTAAGTCTGTACTTTCCCAGGATCCTGGGCATATCAGTACTTACAGCTCCCCAAAGGAGAGGACGACATTCCAAATGGAATTAAAGCTTAATAAAGTATTAAGCTGCAAATATTGTACTATAATTTAATGTATATACTTTATGAACCAGCCCAAATCCACTCCCATAAGCAGTACCTTGGAAGATGCCCCAGTATATCCAAGCTTCTTTTCTGCTGATTCACAGCACATGCTCTGGGCTGCTGTCACATATGTGACCAGTTCAGAACATAGGGAGTAGCTCAAAATATACAGCAAAATTGCAATATAGAATTCACAATATATGCAATTCAGAGTCCCATTACATGGCAACAGCTCAGATCACACAGACACTCATAATAGGGAGTAATAAGTTCAGTAGATGGGGAGCTCCTGTGGAGAATTTTGATTACTTTTACAGGGCTGCTGAATTTCTGGGTACGTTTTGTTCTATATATAAAATATATTTCTAGCAATATTTTTAATGTTATTCTCCTTCAAAGTGACACCAACTTAGAATTAACTTAGAGCATGATGCAGACAGAAAATTTCTAAAACAACTTGCAATGTAACTCTGAAGATTCTCATTCATCCAGGTCATGGTATATCTAACACAAAGCAACTCAAATCAACTGCACTTGCTGAGAAATTTTAATGAAGATGTTTCACTGCTCATCTGAGCAGCTTCTTCACTTCAAATGATTGGTGTGGGGGAGTTCTCGACATATAGACTCTTCCAACAATCCAATCACAACAGCACATTGTAACTATTCAGAGAGGTGACATTTGAAATTCACAGAGGTGTTGATTCTGTGTAGTTACTGTGATAGAATAACCAATGTGTCATGCAACTCCTAGACACAGGTGTTACTTGTGAGAGTTGCATGAATGGTTGTGTGAAGTCTTCTGAAACTGCCGGGGTACAGATGTTAGAAGAGCATTATATGTAGCAGACAGGTGGTGCCGAAGGCTCCCGCCTCAGGGGTGGCTTCTCCACCTTGACATGATTCACCTCTTTCAAAACCAGCACACTTCTCTATCTAAGATTTGGACATTGCTATCTTCAAACGAGTGTCCCTTAGGTGTAGAAAGATAGAGTCTTGTCCTGTAGAGTTTGCTCTCCTATGCTGATCCATTCGCTTAGTGAGCAGGTGTTTTGTCTCCCCAATGTCTAGATCTGTGCACTCATCGCTATGCTGCACTGCATATACCACATTACTTTGTTTTCCTTTAGGAGTTGGATCCTTTGGGTGTACCAGTTTTTGTCTCAGTGTGTTGCTAGGTTTGAAAAACATAGGGACGTGGGGTTTGTTGAAAATCACTCTAGAGTGTTAGAAACTTAGGAGGATTTTCAACAAACACCACGTCAAGGTGGAGAAACAATCCCTGAACAGAGGCAGGGGCCTTCGACACCACCTTTCTGCTACATACAATGCTGTTCTAAAATGTGAATTTCAGATGTCACCTCTCTGAAGAGTTACAATGTGCTGTTGTGATTGGATTGTTGGAAGAGTCGATTTGCCAAGAACTCCCCCACACCAGTCAGTTGAACTGAAGAAGCTGCTCGGATGACAAGTGAAACATCTTCATCAAAATTTCTCAGCAAGTCCAGTAGTTTTGAGTTACTTTGTGTTAGATATAACTTGCAATATATTTTTCCACTGGTATCAGTTCTAGAATTATGTGTTTTTCTGTGTTTTGGTTCAAATATCACTTGTTTTGTTCACCACATAGGAATTGGGGAGCTTTCTGCAGCCCCCCCTCCATTTATATGGCTCCAAATGACAACTTATCTGTTTGGGAAATATTTATGATACAGTGATATTTAGTATTATTTATGTAGATACTCACCATGTGATTGCATCCTCCATTCTTTTCAATACAAATATTGCACTTGGGACACTAGGAAGAGTAGAGGAGTTTTATTGAGAAGCAGTGGATGAAGACACTGTATTTTATAGATTTATTATCCAGACTAAATTTTATAGCCAAGGTGAAGTGACATCAGTTGGCTAACATTTTTTGGAAAGAAGCTGCACAAGGAGGAAGGTATTCTAATCTTCCACAGTTCTCTCTAACCAAACTGATTACCATATGGTGGGCCTAACCCATTTAATTTAAAATGCTTAGGAATTTTAAAAGTTCTAGGATTTGTTTGTCCCACCTCTAACTGAGCTTGTGTCTTTAAACTAGTACAGCGAAATTATTCATAGACCTCTCCAAGCATTAGAATAAAATGTGCTACAAGTTTGCCGCATGCAGCACAAGGCTGGCAAAAAAACCCAACACTGCATTACATTAATGGAATAGTAAAACCAAAAAATGAAAGCATTTTAAAGTAATTAAAATGTCACGTACAGTTGCTCCGAACAGTTAAAAACCAATCTGTTTGCTTCAGAAACACTTTTATAGTTTATCTAAACAAGCTGCTCTGAAGAAATGGGGGCAATTGAAACAGGGCTAAATAACTATGTAACCTGGGTCAGGTCTCCTTTCCCCATGGCAGCTAATTTATATACTGCTACATAACTATAGTAGTGTTTCTGTAGCAAACACACCCGTTTTGCCAGTGCAGGGCAACCACATAATACATTTTAATTAATTTAAAACACTTTCAGTTTTTTAGTGTTACTGTTCCTTTAAAAAACACACTATATTGATGCATTAACATTTTTTTTTGATAACAGTATCCTTTTATTAAAGTGCAAACTGCCGACTCATGACTTTTTTATACACTCTACTTTCTACCATTCTTTCCGACTTCCCCCACCTCTGAAACAATATTTTGCTACCTTCCCTGCTCATTTTAAAAGCTCTTTTGGACTTTTACTTCAAAAATCTGTTAAGTACTTTTAACCTCTTATTTGTTCTTCTCCTCCCTGTATAATACACATTGGAAGGTCCTTACATCTTTAGTGTGAGCACTGATGTAGTTGGCAGTTTCTGAGTCATCTGCACACTTTGTCAGCCACTTCCGGATTGTGGCGCAATCTGTGGGAGCGTGGTACATCTGACGACACCGAAAGCTGAGAAAAAATCATGGAAAAAGCTCAGAACCCAGACAGCTGAGTGTTACAGTGCATATGGAGTAAATACAAGAGTGAGGGGTTAGAAGCATTACCTTGAGAAATAAGCCATAGAAATAAGACCTGCTCTACATTAATACAGACTATTGGGTAACTTGTGCCCCATTTGTGTTGCAGACAATTTTGGTGGGAAAAGAAAGATGTAAAATGGCATAAAAGGATATTGTTCATATATAGGGGATCATCTTACTTTTGGGTATGGCCATTAGATGGGTAAAAATCAGAATGCTTATTGAGGCCACCCAACAAAGTATGCTCACAAGTGCAATACTGATTCTCCAGTCTTTAACTCGGGCCACAGGATAAAGGTTGGGTGGACAATGGCCAGCAATGGCCAGCAATACAAAAAAAAAATAAAAATGGAGCAGCTTATCCTGTTGAGTCTAGATGGAAACTAAGCAACAAAGAGACACTCTCTCAGTTGGTAGAATTCTCCATATTTTATATTCCTTCTTTTTTATTTTTATAATGGGTCTGTGCCCAGTGGTGTAACTAGATATTACTGGGCCCCACAGCAAATTATTTTTCAGGCCTCCAAAATGTCTAGAGATTGACCTGTTTTACCAATATGAAGTTGTATATGAATTAGGGGCTCACGGGGCCACTATAACTCCTGGGCCCCCTGCAGCTGTAGGGACTGCTTTCTCTGTAGTTAAACCTTGCCAGTGCCCCCCCCCCATGCTTCTAAACTGCTATTGTTTCACTGCCACAACCTTATTATCCCCATAGTCCTCCTACAATGTTATACACCCCTTACAAAAAAGCTACAGTACGCTCTCTAGTAAACAACAAAGTGAATGTATTGTTAGTTGTAAGGCATGCTTATTGTACGTAACTATTTAGCTTGTCAACTGAAAACTGTTATTGGCATAAAAGGCAGCTAGGGGATAAGAGTGAGTGTCTGGGTGGGCTGGAAGGTTATTGACAGCCTCTAAAATAAAGTAAGCAAGGTAACATAAAAATGTCTTTATCCTGCTTGGATCCTGAATTGGCAGAGGCGGCAGTTTCGGTCCATGTCTGCACGGTGCAGCCGAGCGCTTTCCACACACGCAGCCAAGAAGGGTCATGGCAAATGCCAAGAGTTTAATAGATGCACTGTAGCTCGCAGCACAAGCCAAGGCATATAAATAGAACTGGCAGGCCTCTGCTTTTTAAGATGTTTTCTGCAGAAGAGACAACTTCCCAGCATGATGCATGGAATCCATGAGCCAATGGCAAATCGAGATATCTCTGGCAGTTAATACAGAGAATAGATTTATAAAAGATAAATGATATAATAGGAGACACAGTGATTAACCAGGGTAGTGATCCATTGCATCCCAATAGCTTTGATTGTTCAAATGCAAATGCTTGGTTGCACATCTGCTATTACATTTATCTACAGTTCGTAGATGGAGCTGTAATATATTCTATACATTCTGCTTTGTGGCATTTTCTACCTATATCAGTCACGGTTTTTTAACCACTGCAGATGGTAATTATGATTTGAGCAGTAGGATTAGCATACCAAGGTATGCTGTGCTCTATTAAAGGGGTAGTTCACCATCACTTTTATTATATTTTAATATGAGCAGTTCTTGGCAACTTTTCAACTGGTCTTTTATTTATATGATTTTAAATGATTTGCCTTTGTCTGCTGACTCTTTCCAGCTTTCAAATTGGGGGTGGGGGGGAGCACTATTCCTACAATTTTATTATTTAAGTTAAATTTTTTTATTTTGTTTTTGCTCAGGTAAAGTTAATCAAATCATAGAGAATAAACAAACAGCAGAATTGTACAAGCACAAACCTGATATAAAGCACACAGTATTGACATTTGGGTAGGTGTGTTTTACATTGCTTATGTCCCCATCCTTTGGTGTATAATTCAGGGATACCTTGACCTAGAGCAGATTCTTTACGGAGACTTGGGGTCAAGGCACATGGGCAGATTCAGGGAGATTAGTCAACCCAGCTGCAAATCTCTTCTTCGGGGCAAAGAATCTCCCCGA
>CM044437.1:138419917-138437203 GCA_024363595.1 Xenopus borealis
AAAAAAAAAAAAAAAAAACAGGATCAGATTAAATTTGAGTTTTATTTTGTTTAAATCTCTAAGATTGCTTTTAGGCTATCATAAGGGTGTATGAAATTGATGATGTTGGCTAGGTGGGTGTATTTATATGTGATTATATTATTGTGAGTATGGCATGAATGATTAGACCATGTTAGATACTGAACAAATGCCTTAATCCCTACAAAGTTTTTTTTAAATTGGGGTGAATATAATCGACCTGCAAACTCAAATCAAATTCAATTTGAGTTTTTTCACCAAAAAAAAAAAAATTGTGTTTAAAGATTTAAGAGCCATGATGCAAAAGGGGTGGGGCAACATCACACATAGGAGAAAAGGTAAGTGTTAAGTAATGGGCTGAGGGCATTTGTTAAGGGTATTACAGATTACCGGCAAAATTTGTAATACCGGCCCCGGCCTTGGCAGGTATTTTACCAGTTAGGCCGGTAAAACAGCAGCTGGGTGGCAACCCTACCCACGAGGGAAATGAATATTATTAAAACAGGTCAACATCTAGACATTTTAAGGGCTGAAAAATGATTTGCTGTAGGGCCCAGTAATATCTAATTACACCATTGACGAGATTGCTTGAAAAAACAAACAGGGTCAGAATAAAATTGTCTCCTAATAGGTGCACCAGCCTGGAGTTTCAGTTAATTACATGTGATTACTTGGGGATGCCTAACTTTTGCCACCCCAAGTAAAAAGACTCCTTCTCCTTTAATAACTTTCATGGCATTCATGGTTTTTGGTGTCTTTCAAAAAAAAAATCTACCACTAAAATTCAACCTTAAATGGGCCTTCACATAGTTCAGTAAGATTACGGTAATTATAAATAGTGCTAAGCAGTAATACAATAGAAGAGGTGGGAATTGTATATGACTGATCCCTATAATCATGTTGTGTTCTCTCCCACAGACTTTTACATCATCTGAATTTCATCGATTATCTGAACATCATCTAATAAAGAGACAAGGATGTATAGAGTAAGTGTCCGTGTATGTTTGAGATTGTCCAGCCAATTAATTATAATGATCAGACAGATATGGGATCTATTATCCAGAATGTGCTGGGGCTTTCTTCATCTACTAGAAATAATGTAGACTTTAAATAAGCCCAATAGGCTGGTTTTACCTCCAATAAGGATTAATTATATCTTAGTTGGAATCAAGTACAAGCTACTTTTTTATTATTACAGAGGAGAAGGAAATATTTTTTTCAAAATTTTTATCGTTTGCGTGAAATGAAGTCTATGGGAGACAGCCATTCCGTAATTCTGAACCTTCTGGATAATGGGTTTCCGGATAATGGATCTCATACCTATACCACTGGTTTCAGGGCTAGTTTTAGCTTGGACACATAGGACATTTTTTAATTGAATATGGGCCCTAGAATCATTGAGGAATCCATAGCTAGACTTTGTCATTTAATATCATATATTTACTTTTAAAACATCTCATTAATCTTGAAGCTCGGAAATCCCACACCAGTAGCAAGGCTAGTAATAATATTTTCTGACAGATCCTTGATTCTGACACAGGGGTAGAAGAACATATCGATATACTGGATATATTGTGCCATTTCCAGTTGTACCCTATTTACACAAACAATTTTTCAATTTGATTTTTCTCTTTACTAAGAAAGCATAAAACCATATTGAGGGGACTTAATATTTCAAAGTATTTATATAAAATTCTCCCACATCTGTGCCGTTAATATTCTGAAGGCCCATCATTCTTTTTTTTTTTGTCTCTGCAGAAACCTGAAACAAAGCTATTAAGGCCATCAATGTCAGTGAAGAAAGAGCCTAAGCGTGATGGTAAGTAGGCAAGGAAGAGCACCCAATAAATGTGACTTTATATAAGATACACATTTGTGCCCCTATGATACCACTATTGTCATTTCTTAATATAACTCCACTGTATATTCCCCCGCATCATTTCTAACTTCCAAAACTCTTAATTTAAAGTTCCATTACACCAATACAGCCAGGTGAAGCCACCAACACTAGGGGCAGATTTCTCAAGGGTCGAATTTTGAGTTTATGGCAGTTCCATAAACTCAAAATTAAAAAAAAAAAACAAACAAACTGATCAATCGAAATTTATTTAAAAATTAGATATTTTTAAAATATTCGGAAGAATTGGGTCCACCTGCAAAATCTAATTGAATTTTAATCGAATTTGATTCAAGTTTTTTCACCAAGAAAAGAAAACATTTTTTTGAACATCTTTTTTCAAAAGTCCACAAATTAAATGTAGGAGACACCCATAGGCTAAAACACCAACACCAAAATAAGCAGTTAATTGTTGTGAAATGCCAAATTCTTATAATATAATGCCGAATATCGAAGTAAATTTTGGATACTCTGACTAGGCCAAAATTCGAATTGAAAAAAATTCGACCATTTGAAAATCAAAGTACTGTCTCTTTAAACAATTTGAATCTGACCCTCCACCTTAAACCTGCTGAATTGCTGTTTTAGCCTATGGGGACCTCCTATAAACTTTATGGAGTCCTTCTGAAATTTTTGAGAAATCAACATTTTTTGGAGGAAATCGTTCGAATCAATCGAACATTTTGAACGATTTCAATTTGATCAAAAATGAACCTATTTGAAAAAAAAGAAACACTTTGAAAAAAATGAAATGGTAGGATTTTCACTTTGAGATTCAATCCTTGCTAAATTTGCCCCTAAAACACCAATTCGGCAGGTTGTAGGTGGTGAATAATCAAATTCAAATTCTTAAAGGGACAGTTCATGAGAAATTTTGGCATTTTTTAAAATTCAAATAGAATTTTGGACTATTTCTTAGTCGAATCACACTAAGATAAACTTGAAATTTGAATTAAAAATTTCTAATTCTCAATTAGACCCTTGCTAAATCTGCCCCTTGGTCTGGCCTGTTGGAAATTAGTGGCAGAAATTGCTGTTTTTGTACCTTTCCTCTCTTCCTACAATATGTAATGCATTTCTATATTATTAGCATATACTGTATAGCTCATTTGTATAACTGTATAAGTGCCTGTTATTCCAATATTTGCTCAAATCAACACCTGCTGTTTTTGTGGCACACAATTCTATAATGGGGTTGATGTCACTTTTGACGTGCCATTGCTCATAGGGGTCTATTTAAAACATTTTATTTTAATTTTTTTTCCCAAATTTCAAAATATGTTTTTTTTTTTAAATGTCTATAAAAAACGTGTTTATTCATCAAATACACATTATGATGTGTATTTGATGAATAAACACGTTTTATCACTTTGAAAGCAGTGGGTGCTGATCATCTGCATACTGAATGAATTCTATTATCGTGCACCACTGGATGGATTAAGTATTGAGTGCAAGTACTACTGGACTATATATATATATATATATATATATTTATATATATATATTCAAAGAACCAGCACTCCCATGTAAAAAATCTTCAATTATTTATTGGCTTTACATAAATGTCCAACGTTTCGGTCCTCATTAGGACCTTTCTCCTTGAGCTTTTAGCAGTTTTAGAGGTATTCTAAAAAGCACAAATTTTAAAGGTATTCTAAAAAGCATGAATGAAAAGAAGTGCTAAACAATCTGAAAAAAAATACAAATACCTCCAAAACTGTTTGCTTCATCCAATCCAATCTATAATGAAAAAAACCCTGACTTGAGCAAAGGCATTGAACCCTATTGCCATTATTGACACTATGGGGCCTATTTACTGATATTTAAATTTTCTTTTTCACAAATCTCTAAAAATTAGTTTTTTTCTATATTTCTTTAAAACTCAAAAATTTTAAGATTTAGTAAGTGTAGCCTTTAGAAGTTGATAGTTGTGTTGTGCTAATCCTATTCAAACTTTTTTTAATCAATTCAGACTTTAAACGAAAATCCAACCTGTAATGAAACCCTTCCCTGTGTAGACTCCCCTCTCTCCTCCCCCCAGCCTACCCCCCCCCAGGCAAATGCCCCTAATTTTTTACTTACCCCTCCTGCAGATTCAGTGCATGGGAGTTCACGGCAGCCATCTTCTTTCTTCTGTCTTTGTTTGGAAGTAGACACGTGTTTTTTGTAAATTTTTTTGACTTTCGGCACATGCACAGTGGTTCGGGTCCAGAAATCTGCTTCAACTGCGCATGCACCGAAACTTCCGAAAAAGACATAAGAAAGAAGATGGCTGCCATGAACTCCCATGGTACAAATCTGAGGGAAGGGTAAGTAAAATATTAGGGGCATTTGCCCAGGGGGAGGTAGGCTGGGGGGAGGAGAGAGGGTAGTCTACACAGGGAAGGGTTTCAATAAAGGTTAGTTTTTCCTTTAAAGTCTGAATGGATTAAAAAAGTTCGAATGGGATTAGCACAATTCGAATATCGACTTCTAAAGGCTACACCTAGGGGCAGATTTACTATTACTCCCCATAACTAGCTCGACCAAATTCGCAATTCGATAAGTATTGGACCATAGAATGCTTATCGAATTGTTTTAGGCTAACATTTTGCTCGATATCCGATTTCTTGATGAATTCGTACGATCGGATACCGACTGATTTCTGCTGGCTGCAGCGAGCACGAGACTGCCTTACGGGGGGCGCTGCTGCCTGAGGCAAGTGCCTCAACTCACCTCATTGGCGGAGTGCCCCCGCTTAAGGTTTGGAGACAGGGTTGGACCAGGGGGCCTAGGGCCCACTAGGGCCACTGTCCCAGGGCCCCCGTCTGCGCCGCATTTGTGCTTACAAAATTTTTTTTGCAGTGACCTCCAACAAAGGGGGTAGCAGCATTAAGAAGCAGATGTTGGTGCAGACCTGGACCACTGGGATTTACCCCTGTGCCAAATTTCAGAGGGACCCATTAGCCACAAAACCTCAGGTCCCAGCAATAGGTCCCATACCTACATATATATATTTAACATTCATATTTTCCTGTTAGAGAAAAATAGCTATAATGGGGCAGAGGTGTAGTCCTATTGGACACGTTTAGGCAGGAATGTACCTAGTAATAAGCATAAGAAAAATACCCCCACTCACTATTTGCCCAGTATGTGGTAGAAGCTATGTATCGGTGATCCTGTATGATTTAATAGATTTTTAAAAATGAGGCTGTCACTAACCAAATCTGTTGTTTATTTTGTCCATGCACAGCATTTATTTATGAGGCATTCATGAAGAAATCCACCCACGGCCCCACAAAGAACCTGGAAGTTGCAAGAAGCACCAGAAATATAGTGGAGACAGCCATAAAGGTCAGTTAGGAATTACTCTTTAACTCAGTGGTGTAACCAAGTGTTACTGGACCCCACAGCAAATTAATTTTAGGGCCCCCAACATATTATTATTATTATTATTAACATGTATTTCTATAGCGCCAACTTATTTTGTAGCGCTGTAAAGGGAATGTGATTATACAACTAAATCACATGAATTACATACATAGAACATAAGGAGTTACATACATCACAATAAAGAAGCCTGGAATTACACTCAAATTCTCCTGCCCTTAAAGGAGAACTAAACCCCTAGGTGCAAAACTCCTTCCTCACTCCTCTGCATAGGCCCCCCCTCCCTCCCGACCTACCCCCCCAGCAAATTCCCCTAACTTGTTACTTACCTTCTTTCTAGGTCCTCTCCAGTGGAGTTCACGGCAGCCATCTTCTCCCGAGCTCTCTACTTCCTGGATGCATAGGCGTTTGTTGGCACATGCGCCGTAGGATACATTTGCCAGTTTGGTTCTACTGCGTATGCGATGGAAGCCACAAAGTTTCTGAAAAAAGAAATTGGACACTTTGTGACTTTCGGGCACATGTGCAGTAACTCCATACCGGCAAATGCCTCCAACTGCACATGCGCCCAAAAGTCACGAACTTTCCGAAAAAAGATCAGAAAGTTTGTGAATTTCAGCCGCATGCTCGGTGCATACACAGTAGATCCGAACCGGCAAATGCCTCCTACTGTGCATGTGCCACCAAATACTGATGCATCTATGAAGAAGAGCACTCGGAAGAAGATGGCTGCCGTGAACTCCGCTGGAGAGGCCATAGAACGAGGGTAAGTAACAAGTTAGGGGCATTTGCCTGGGGGTTGAGGTAGGCCTGGGGGGAGGAGGGAAGGGGAATATGCAGGGGAGGGATTTTTGCACCTAGGGGTTTAGTGCTCCATTAAAATGACCTATTCTGTAGCTCCAGCCCAGAGGGGGTGCAGGCGTTGGTGCAATTTCACCCCCCGCACCCCAGTTGTTACATCACTGACTTTTCCCGATCAAAAATGAAGTGGAAATAAATAGACAATTTTTATTAACATGTCCTTTTCCACAAATTTACAGGATAAGAAGATTTTCAGTATTTCCGGATGTTATCCTGTCCTGCGGAATTGCTTGCTGAGAAGAGGATGGGTAGAAAAGACGACTTTAAGAACTGGTATGGCTCCCCAAAGAATGTACAACTATTAATAACTGTAACCCAGAACATGGATTTCTCTTAAATGTAAAATTAAAGTCCCAGGCTCTTGTTCATGGTTCTGAAAAGCAACCCCCAAAATCAAATTCAAAAGCTCGAAAATCTAAATCTTGTTAAAACTATTCAGTCACAATGTGGTGTAGACGATTGTTTTTCTATCTGTAAATGTAGCAGGGTAAATGTTAAATGGGTGGATCACCTTTATGTTAACTTTTAGTATGTTATCAGATGGATAATGCTAAGCGATTTTTCAATTGGTATTCATTTTTTTTATAGTTTTTTTAATTACTTGCTTCTTCTACTGTGCAGCTGTCAAATTGGGGTCACTGACCCCATCTAAAAACAAATGTTCTATAAGGCTACACATTTATTATTATTGCAACTTTTTATTACTCGTCTTTCTATTCAGGCTCTCTCCTGTTCATATTCCAGTTTCTAATTCAAATAAATGCATGGTTGCTAGGGTAATTTGGAACCTAGCCTCCTGCCTAAATTTCAAACTGGAGAGGTGCTGAATAAAAAGCTAAATAATAAAAAAAAAATAATAATAATAATAATAAAAAATGAAAAACAACTGCAAATTTTTTTGGACTATCACTCTATACTCTCTACTAAAACTTGAATGGAAGGTGAACAACCCATTTAAGACAATGTTTAAATAACTACTTTTTGAACCAAGAAAGGGCTGACGACTTGTAGGTGCTTAAATTCTGATTAAATAAAACTCCCGGCCTCCAGTCATTGACTTCAGGAGTCAACAATAAATGAACCAATGTAACTTGGCCATCCCTAGTTTATTGTTCTGGTGAAATGAACATTTCTGTTTGATTTCCACATTTGAATTTAGTGTAAACATAATGCTTTTGTTTGCTTTTCAGCTACAGATGACAATAAATCGTTTGATCCAGACGTAAACCAAGGATTAAAGGTAAACTTCCAGTTTACTTCTTATTATTTAACCTTATTATTAACATGAAAGTTAAATATACCCAATATATCAATACAGCTGATCTGCTTTATTTCCTATTAATGTATGAAGAGATTGGCATACTGTGTGTATAGTTTATGGTTTCTTTTAAAAGGGCTATTTGATTTCTTTTTAGTAGAGTTCATATGTATAGGGGCCTGTTTGATAACAATCAAATTTCTACTTTTGCAACAATTCTCTAAACATTTGTTTCTCTATATTTTTCTGAAACTCTAAAAATTTGAGATTTTTTAAGTGTAAAAAAACCGCAGAAAACTGTAATACAAAAAGTTTCTATGTAAAAGAAGTCAAGGTCCCAAAGAAATCAATGGGTATAACGGATTCTAAACGGATTCTTGATGTATGGGTCACGATCCAAAGAACAAGTCCCTATGATGTCAGATCAAATAATGACATAGGAAACCCTTTACAACACTGAAGAAGCAATACTGTGCATTATAATTTCAGTTTATAGTTCTAAAGCGTGTAACAATATCTTTTCGCAAGTCAACATTGCTGAGAAATCTCTGTTTCTCTTTTGTAGGAGAAGCTTCTCTTAACTGTGGATCCCAACTTCCTCTGGATCCCAAGGGCTGACACAGTGAACTACGACTTACTCAGAGGGGATCAAATGATAAACCACTTTAGAAACGCTGAATGCTTCACAACCAAGGTGAGTCCTTTGTAGGCGTAGAACCAGGACAGCAGGTTCTTTGAAAATATATTGTTTTATGTCAGTTTCTAACCACTATGTCTGTGTGTTTCTGCTAGGCTGGGTTGTGTACTCTTATGGGCAGCATGCGGTGGTTTTCAGACGTCGATCCATACTCGTTTGTCCCGCGTTGCTACAGACTGAGGCAGAATGAAGAGCGTGAGGAATTTATTGGTAAGATCACTCATATCTTTTGGCTTTGCTAGGCACCTCTTCTTTTAATACAGAGAGGAGGCAGCCATTTCATTATATTTATACAGTAGTTATTATGGGGGGAAATTTAATAACATTCACAAAGAGCAAAATGTTGTGAGTATTAATTTGCCAGCTCTACAGTATCATTAAATATTTTGTCTCAAAAAAATATTTATTATATTTATTACATACACTGCGAACATTCGCTAAAACAATTTTGGTTGGAAATTTTGCAAGGAAGTCGTTGAGATCTTTTATCAGTCAAAAATGGCACACACATGGCCGCTAACATTCAGAATCCTCTTTTCCCAGACATCCCATCAAAAAAAGGGGCTTTCTGGGTTAAAGGGCACCTATGGCTTAAAAAAGTTACCCCCAACCAAAGGTGCGGGCTGATAGAGCACACATTCCGTTTGGGAGTACCAGTACTTTTTCTTTAAAAAAAAAAAGCTTGCACCCCCAATGCTCCAGTCCTATGCTGCAGTTGGCAACCCTAATTCTGACCCAGCATTCATAGAAATGAATGTAAACAGTCCCATGGCTATTAAAGTTATTTAAAAGGGGACTTGTTAGTTTTACAGCTCAATTGATCTCATCTTACACCAGACTATTGGTTCTAACCAAGATCTTCCTTTCCTTTAGATGACTTCATTCAGACAGCTGCCCGTGGCATTTTGAAGTGGGTTTCAGATTCGGACATTCCAGAATATCCATTTGATAAACCAAGACCCGGACAGAAACGTTGGATATCAAGACACAGCTATTTTGAGTGGTTATGTAAGTCATTATCCCTGATCATTTCTGAACAAGTTTCTATACCTAAGTATACAGGTATGGGACCTGTTATCCAGAATGCTTGAGATCTTTCCATAATTTGGATACCTTTCATCTACTTGATAATTATTTAAACATTAAATAAACAGGCTGTTTTTTTCTCAAATAAGGATTCATTATATCAAGTACAAGGGGTTTTAATATTGCAGGGAAAAAGGGAATAGATTATTTTAAAAAATCTTGATGCTTTGGATAAAATAGAGCCTATGGGATATGGCATTAATATATCTTGGAACTTTCTGGATAAAGGGTTTCTGGATAACTGATACCATGCCTGTACATGTCCACCGACTTCAATCAGACACTACATACATATTCCCTTCAATAAGGCACCGATTACAACAGAGTAGCGCCTCCACAGCCGTTTACATGTGATGTTGTTATAGGAAATCTATACTACCACCAACAAATAGATTCATTGTTGTAAAATTACTTTATTTATTTGCCATAGTATGCAAATTGATTGTACAAGAAACTTATAGTGACCTATGAAATGATAACAAGGGGGCTTTAGCCTGTGTCAAAAATGTTTGACCAGCAACTCCTGTAATAATAAAACAGTAGCTTCTACTTTATCTCAACTAAGATATAATTTAATCCTTCCCTTTAAACAGGCCCTCACATTTTCACATTAGTGACTTTGGGTGGGGTTGTAGCCAATTTTGTTATATTTTTCTAATGATCTTTGTTTTGCTTTTAACACACACAGCTGAAAGGACCACTCACAAACCACGAGTCAAATCAGACATTATCTTGAAGTCTATTGAAATCTGTCAGACGTACCTGGACAATTTGGAACACAAGAACATAGACCAAGAACAGACTAAACCCAAGCCACCTGAGTTCTGGAAAGACTTCTTGGAGGACTATTCCCGTGTTATACAGTAAGTTATGTCTCAGAACAAAATCCGTGGAAATTCAGTTCAGTCATTATATTATAGTCTTTATAAGTTAACCTTTCCTCTCTCTTTTCTAGTGGCGGCGCAACAATAGAGAATGCTGCACACTATGCTACTAGGTGCCATTCTCTCTTACACACTCTTGAGGCAGTGTGTCCTCAGATTGATATTGAAGGTGAAAGGAATGTATGGATTATAAAACCAGGAGCTAAATCCCAAGGAAGAGGTACGAGACCTTGCTTAATGCAAATTTGTATATTTACAGTCTCTGTTAAGTCATAGATGATGTTGTTCTGATAATCAACATCTTTACAGGTATCATATGCAAGAACAATCTGGAAGACATCATGTCGCTCCTAGACAAAGATCCAGTGATTTCCAACGAGGATTTCTGTGTGGTACAGAAATACATAGAGAGGCCACTGTTAATTCACGGCAGTAAATTTGATGTCCGTCAGTGGTTCCTGGTGACGGACTGGAATCCTCTGACCATTTGGTTCTACAAGAGATGTTATCTTCGCTTCTCATCACAGCCTTTCTCAGTGAAGAATCTAAGCAGGTTGGTAGAGGGTTGAATATGTGAGCTGCTAGACGGGTGTTTTTCCAAGAAAGTCAGAAGGACTTTATAGAGGTCATTTATTATCTGCAGGACAAGGTGCAAAGTGCCAAAGAAGGGCATAATCCAATGGGAAGAGGCACATAGGCACCTTCTCACTTGCCTGTCCCATAATTTGTGCATCATTTAGATACATAAGTTGGGGAACAAAGGTGGATGACAAGTGGTGAGGATATGGTTCTGTGTGCCCTACACCTTGTGCACATTTTTTTACACCTCATATATCCCTGTGGTGTTGCAAATAAATATGTACAGTACCAATAACGTTGGTCTTTTGAACATATTGAGCTACACCATCTCAAGAAAATACAAAGTCCTTCTGAATTTTAATTAAACATTTTGGAATTTTGGGTTTAACAGGATGCTGGCAGTAGAAGTTTCTAAGCAGGCTATGCATTCCTGATTCAACCTGAAATATATAGATATTTTAGTAACGTAAAAAAATAAATATCCCTTGGTTGTTAAAGTGCATAAACCTTTACAATTGTGTTGGTTATGTTTTTACAGATCCATACATCTGTGTAACAATGCCGTACAGAAGCACTGTAAAAACTCCCCAAAACGTCATCCTGACCTTCCTAAAGAGAACATGTGGCATGATTATCAGTTCAAAGAGTATCTGCATTTGACAGGAGCATCTGATGCATGGGATGATATAATGTTGCCAGGGATGAAGGAAATCATCATCAATACCATGAAGAGTGCCCAGGATAAGGTTGAGCACAGGAAAAATGCATTTAATTTATATGGTGCAGATTTTATGTTTGGTGAGAATTTCCAGCCATGGCTGATAGAAATCAATGCCAGACCTGCACTTTCAAAATCCACATCCGTCAGTAGCAAGTTGAGCACCCAGGTACAAGAAGATATCCTACGTGTTGTCCTTGACCGTAAAGAAGATAGCATGTGTGATGTGGGTGACTTTGAACCCCTATATAAACAGGTATGTATATATACCAGTTAATATTTGTCTTTTTATTGATGAATTGTTATGTTGTACAGAGTACCAAGGTTGAACTAGGGGTGCGGGGCACAATGAGACTTACTTCTCATGGGTCCCCCACACCTCTAGCTCCCCTTCCGAAACACATCCCCCCTGCTTTACTGCCCTTTCTCTCCATGGTGGGATCAGGGCCTAGAGTCTGGGTCAGTAGAGCACACTTTTCCCGTTGGCTCAGTCTGACCCCATAGAGTACTTTTCAAGGATAAGCGAGCAAGGATTGGATGGTCATTGTGCTCTTCAACCTTTTTTTCAACCTTCTGTATGTTTATTTTTTGAGAACAATTTATTTTTTATAAAGCATTAAATATATGTAATTTAATTCATTTACTGCTGTCACTGCTGTCCTAACCATTTAACTCATTGATTTTTAGCCTAAAATTGAAATTCCTAAAATTTCAAAAGAAAAACTGCTAGTGAAAGGAGTTGCTATTAAAAAACCTCACCTGCTGGAGAAGCGCTATACTCCTAGGGTCATGAAACATGACTGCGAGAGTTCTACCAAGCCAACTGACTCAACAGCCTATAAAGAGAAGATAAAAGTGGACGTCACTAGTAATTTAAAGAAGATAGATATAATTCCTAGGAAGATAGTGCTAGATGATATTAATGGAGGAACCAAGCCTATAAAAGCAAAGGAACACTTTATGCCAAAGCTTCCTATCCTGGAATATAAGCAACCAAAGTCAGAGAGAAAACTGAGAGATCATAGCAAAGAAAGAGCAAATCTCTATCCTATAACCCAGCCTCAGCAACTCAAAGTAAAGGATACCATGAGAAAACTGGATTATGAAAAAGAAAAGCCTAAACCTTGTACATTCTGCAAGCGACCGATATGTACTTGCCGCAAACCCACTGCAAAAAAAACTTTTATTAGTGTTGGATTTCCTTCAGATATTTTAAAGAGACCAAAATGAGATGATTCTGTACCTGAAAGTGTTCAACCTCCAGGCTAAGCAAATGGTATTAAGAATGGCACACAGTATAAAATCATAGTTTAGGATTAAAGATAAGCACGCCAGCCCAAACTGGGCAAGAAAATATTTATTTTTGTATTACTATTTTTTTAATAAAATTTATAAAATATACATAAAGGTCTTTGTTTTTCTTTATCAAATATTTGTTTACAGAGTTACAGGTTTGATTCAGAATGTAATTCAAGTACGAAATAGCAAAAAGGTACCCCGGCGGGTCAAGCAGGCAGGGCACCCTAGGCAACCCTGCTGGCTATGTCGCCTTCCCCCTAGTGCACAGAAGAGCCTCCCTACTATTGTGCACATGCACAGGAGAGCCTCCCCACTATTGCACGCATGTGCAGGAGAGCCTCCCCACTAGTGCGCACATACGCAGGAGGGCCTCCCCTAGTGCACGCACATGAACTTTAGTGCGCATGTGCAGGAGAGCACATACACGTTCAGATGACAGCAGCAGTGCTGTAATAGCTGCCGAGCTGGCGGAAACAACAGCCCGAACTAGGGAAAGGCAGTAGATGAGGTCCATGCCTGGCGGCCCTTTACTTTTGCGCCCTAGGCATGTGCCTCTTTTGCCTACCCCTAGTTCTGGCCCTGCAAAGATGTTTGTTGAATCTGTTACTGTAAATACAAGAAAACTACACACAAAATAGGGACTCTTTAATATATATACTCTTGTATGAATTTATTACAAGTTCAAATATAATGACGAGGTAATTCGTCAAAAAATTTAAGACATTTAAACATCAGAAATATTTTTTAAAATTTAAATGTGACCTTTTTTTAATATAATTGGCAGGGTCGGACTGGGGGGCCTCCCATCTGGCAACCCGCACCCTCAGTGCATGTCCGCACCCTGTGTGTCCGAGCACTATGTTGAGGTACAGGGTCTGGAGGGAGGGCCATGAGGTAGAAGACCTCAGGGTCTGGAGGGGGGGCCCAAGGAATTCCAGGTTCCAGATCGGTGTCCCGCAGGCCCAGTCCGACCCTACTAAGTGGCAACTAGGATTGAGTTATAGGACCCCCTCCAGTGTCTGGCTTTATCCATACGTACAGCTGAACATATATCTAGGATGTAGGCATGTCTGAAGGTATAGAAGTATCTGAAAGAAGTACATTGAATAATGTTGGCAAATGAGGGATTAGCACCTTATGAAATATTTTATATTTACCTGAAAAACGATCCAGGCCTGGGGCCTTTCAAGGTTTTAGTTTTTCCTTAATAACTGAGTCTTCTCCCTCTGCCCCTGTGATAGGGCTAGAGTCCTGCAAGGGTCCAGTCGAAAAGAACCATGCCAGACCTGCTAACCCATCCCCCAATACATCCCCCAAGCTAGAACTGCTACTAGGCCACATAGAGTTAACTTACCTTGCAACCCAGGTAATGCAATCGGAGATTTTCTTCCCGAAACGCTGTGGGTTTGCTTCGGTTACCAAAACTGGTGCAGGAATCTAGATCAGGGCATTTAGTGAGTTCTGCTCTCTTAAGTGATGAGAATTTAAAATAGGTAACTGTAATAGCCTCTTGTAAAATACCCTCTGGCGTATAATTTTTCCCCCCATTACTTTTAGAAATAAAATTCACCCTTCATTCCAGTCTGACCCTGGGCAAATGTATCACTATTCTAGATCCTGTTTTTCAGAGATTCATTTGTATCAAAATTTAAAATTTTGGTGATTCATTCGTTCTTGAATATATTTAATTAACAATTCAAATTTTATTGAGATTTACATGTACAAACAGATTATTTACAATATACAGGTTTTGTGTTACATATTTGCACAATAATGATACAGTGAACATATGCTTCTGTGTTGAACTTGCAATAAAGTGTGTCCATTTCAATACATTATTGTGTTTGTTTTATTCTTCGACAGTGTGTGCTGGTACCCTTTCTAGGGCAAGTTTGTCTTGCAACCTGTATTAGACTCTCTTTGGTAATTTGGGGGAGACAAAACAGGGAAAGGGGAGAACAAAGGGAGGAATGAGGGGGGGGTCTCCTCTTGTAATTGTAATTTCTTGTGCTCTGTATCTTATTTTATGTTGACTAAATTTTATTACTCTCCTATAGTTATGTTAGGCTGTTATCTTAGATACTTTCTATATTATCATGAGTTAGATATGGCTAATTTCCCCTACACATCCTGGGCGTTTAGCCATGGGTCCCACACTTTTCCAAATTTGTCTGGGCAACCTCTCCTTGCATAGATCAATTTATACATAGGGATCATTTGATTAACTTGATTTTTCCATTGTGATAGTGATGGTGGGCTACTGTTTTTCCAATTTAAGACAATACATTTTTTGGCTGTCGTTAATACTATAGCCAGGAGAGTTCTGGCCGCTCTCTTCACAATTTTTTTAATGGAATAATTGTGAAAATGAAAATGAAACACTGGTTTTTCTGTAAAAGTCAATGTGATGTGTATAAAAAACAGAAATTTTACAGTATCTTTGAAAATGAATGGAACAATGTGATTTTTTTTAACTTTTTTTCTGCAATTAATGAGGTTAATTATCAAAGGTGGAGTTTTAAAGGTTTGTGAGTTTTTTTATGCCTCAAATGAACTCACAACTCAAATACAAATATGTGGTATACGCAGTCCAGTGTAGCGATGAGTGCACTGATCTATACATTTAGGAGACAAAACAACTGCTCAGTAAGCGAATGGATCAGCATAGGAGGGCGAACGCTACAGCGAACGACTCGGCTGTCTTTCTACACCTAAAAGACAAGGGACACTCTTTTGAAGATAGCGATGTCCAAATCTTGGATAAAGAAGACCGCTGGTTTGAAAGAGGCATGAAGGAGGCGATTCATGTTAAGGTGGAGAAACCATCCCTGAACAGAGGCGGGGGCCTTCAACACCACCTGTCTGCTACAAAATATACTGTTCTAACATCTGTTCCCCGGCGGTTTAAGAGCTATCCACACATGAATTCATGCATTAAAATTTCTCAGACAGTCCAGTTGCTTTGAGTTAGTTTTGTTAAATATACCGTGACCTGGATGAATGAGAATCTTCATAGTCACAACTCAAATGTTTTCTAATTTAAGAAAAAACTTGAATGGGAAAACTCATATCAGTGAATTCAGGGTTACAAACCCAAAAACTTGAATGAATCCATTTTTTCGTGGGAAAAAATTTGAATTGCTTGAATTAATTGTCCCAATGAAACCCACCAATAAAAACCTCATCATGAAGGCTATTAACATCTTCAAATGCCATTGATTCTTACATGACCTCGACAGGTTTTATCTGGAGTATTTTCATATTCATCTATATACAGGTATAATAAATCCTGAAAAAGTGGATTTTTTTTTTTTGAAACCCAAAAATTCAAGTTTTTGACTAAAATCTAGCCTTAAAAATCAAAACTTGACCCCTTTAAATGTAACTGCAATATGGAAATGAATGAAAAAAAAAAATGCAACCACTGAAATAAGGAGGCTTGAGTTACGACTTGTATACTTTTCTCCTCAAGAAGAAAATCACAACTAGACAGGAATTACTTTTTTGACAAGGGCAAAAGCATGAAGATAAACTTAGAATGGGTGTTGTTATCAAGTGTAATCATGGAAAAAAAAGTCTACCAATGAAAATTTTCAGTGACGCTGTAAAGTTTTAAATGAAAAATTTGAGCTTGAAAAACTGAAATTTTGTGTTATAATCTCATGATATGCAGCATGTTCATCAGATCTGTACCATAATTTTTCATTGTGTAACGGTGATGTAATTGTAAAGAACAAAAACTTAAATAATGAGACGCTAAAAGAAGGATTTGGTCAAATCCTGAATTCTTTGTGAAAGATTCGGCCAAATGATGAAGTGAATGTAAACCCTAATTTGAATATGATAATTAGGGAAAGGAGGGGGGAAAAGAATAAAAAAGAGTGCAAAATTGTTGAATTCCTTATTTGTGTGACAAAAAGTGACATGATTGTTCGGATTCGGAGTTTGGTTTGGCCAGGGCAAATCCTGCTGAAAAAGGCCTAATACCGAACCAAATCCTGGAATTCCCAGTTCAAATAAATTGCAGAAACCAGCAATCAAAACCATAAAAATCTAACTACAAAATCTAAGCGTGATGATAAGTAGGCAAGCAACAGCACTCAATAAAAGACTTCATGAAAGATACACACTTCTGTCCCTGATATATTATTATTAACATTATTGACATGTATTTCTATAGCGCAAACATATTGCGTAGCGCTTTATATACCACTATTTGTAATTAATTTATTTATATAGCCCAGCTGCCTATAATTGTATACCCTTTCTATCTTCCACAAATTATTTTAAAGCCACATAAACCCCAATACATCCAGGCTATTATATCATTTTACATGCCTTTCCTGGGCCAGTCAGGGCCTGGTTTGAACTGTCAAGAAGCAACATCTAGAACAGATAATGATACAACAAGCAATATGGTTTGCCAGAATGTAGGGAATCATCACAATTCTACGTGACTTATGCAGGTCATATACATCCTAGTATATTCATATAGAAAGAACCAGATGTAAGCAGAGCCGGATTAAGACTAAACGGGGCCCTAGGCAAGGTAGTGCTTCTGGCCCCCCCACCGCAAACCACCAAAAGTTACAGTGTAAAAGAAGCCTTGTTATACTAGCA
>CM044437.1:138440673-138452714 GCA_024363595.1 Xenopus borealis
TAACAGTAACACTTCCTTTTTCTTTTTATATTTACCAAGGAAATTGTGCATTGGCAATCATCTTCTTTAATTTTGTATTCTGGAATTTTATTTTGAGAAATTTGATGCATTTTTAACCTCACTTAAAATTAAACAAAACCATACTCATAACAGCTGAACAATACAGTGCCTTTTAATAATTGGGAATAGAACACTTCAAAGGATAAGATATTTTTTGCCAAAATTACTACATTTTGAAGTTCATTTTTAACCTCTTCAAGAGCACAGACATGTTTCCTGTGGTGTTGGGGTAAAGCTTCTGGCTGCTTTATTATATTTTTCCCAAGCGATATCATGGCTGCCTCAAACTAATTGTACATGTTTGCTTTTTTTGCGCCCTTGACCCTGTGTGTATACAGTAATAGTGACAATGAAAACTAATTTCAAGCAACTGCATTAGGAGCTCATTGAGTTACTTCTGTTGATCAGATTGGGCCATGAATGCCCTCCAAATCAATTGATTATTTTAGTAATCACAGTATATAATAAGTGTACTTCTTTGCTACAACCATACATGGATTTACATAAGCTGCCAATTTTGCTCCTTCAAACTGAGTCAGCAGCTCATTTTCTTGTGTACAAGGCATGACTGAACAAGTTATCCAGATTGCTCGGGACTGGGGGTTTTCAGGATAATGGAACTTTCCATAATTTGGCTCTTCATACTGGAACAGTTCAGTGTAAAAATAAAAATCTGTCTAATATAATAGCCAGAATCCATCTTCCTGCTTTTCAGCTCTTTAACTCTGAGTTAGTCAGCGACTTGAAGGGGGGCCACATGGGACATAACTGTTCAGTGAGTTTGCAATTGATCCTCAGCATTCAGCTCAGATTCAAAAGCAACAGTTATGGTTTGTGTGGCCCTCCTTCAAGTCACTGATTGGTTACTGCCTGGTCACCAGGGTAACCAGTCAGTGGAAAGCAAGAAAGCCGAAAAGCAGGAAGCAGTGTTCTGGCTATTATATTAGACATCCAGTTACTCCAGCCTTTATACATTACATTTTTGGCTAACTAACTATATTACAAACATTTTTTATCCAGTTTGTATTTTTATACTGAACAATTCATTTAAGATAAGTCTACTAGAAAATCTTCTAAACATCAAATAAACGCAATAGATTGGTTTTGCCTCCAGTAAGGATTCATTATATCTTAGTTGGGATGAGGCCCGGACTGGCAATGTGTGGGTTCTGGCAAATGCCAAAGGGGCTGCTATAATGTGCCATAGAAATTCAATATTTAGTGGTCTGGTGGGGGCTGTTTGGGCCTCTGTATAGGTTGTGTGGGCCTCTGTGTACCTGAAATACCAGGGCCTATTTTGACTCAGTCCAGGCCTGGTTGGGATCAAGTACAAGGTACTGTTTTATTATTACAGAGAAAAAGGAAATCATTTGTAAACATTTGGTTTATTTGATTATAATGGGAGACAGCCTTTCCTTAATTCGGATCTTTCCGGATAACAGGTTTCTGGATAATGGATCCCATACCTGTAATATGATCTTAACCCGGAGGCCAAAATATTGGCCTATCACATTTATTTAGTAAAAAACTAGAGGTAATTTTTAGGGGCATATTTAGTTTTCTGTGTAAACATTTGACGAAAAAAACGTTGTAAAAAGCTGTGTAAAATAAATTACAAATTTATCAAAGGGTGTTTTATTTTCCACCTTTGTAAGCGAAGTGAAATTCACACGTAAAAAATGTACACCGTTTTTTACACAGCAAAGCCTGTTTAATATTTTAAAAAGTAGTTTATAGTGTCAGTATTTAACGCTAACTTCAGACTTCCTGGGATGCAATTCCAAGTAAACGTGTGTATGAAGTGTCTATTATCCTTATTATATGTAGGGATTCACCAAACCCACTATTTTGGATTTGGCCGAAACCCCAAATCCTTTGAAAAAGATTTTGCCAAACCGAGTCCTAATTTGCATATGCAAATTAGGGATGGGAAGGGGAAAACATTTTTACTTCCTTGTTTTGTGACAAAAAGTCATGGGATTTCCCTCCCTGACCCTAATTTGCATGTGTAAATTAGGATTCAGATTCGGTTCGGCCGGTCAGAAGGATTCAGCTGAATCCTGCTGAAAAAGGCAGAATCCTGAACTGAAACCTGGATTTGGTGCATCCCTAATTACATGTACCCATATATTGTACTAAAAGATATAATCAATCCACTATTTATACAAGAAAACTGTATTAAAAGGAAATTCAACCCCTCCTTGACATGAGCTCATTCAGTGTTTATGTAGAAAATGTGCATAAACACCCTGTAAATGTTATATGTTTTACACGGCTGCTTCAATAGAGTGAAAGGAAACCATTGTGAAGTACAGCATTCTGGAACATGAAATCCCTCTGCTTTCCACTTGGTGCACAGCACAAGGACTTCAAACAATATAAATCCCAAGGGTAAATCATTTTATTTAGTTGTGCGTGAAACTGCCATTGAGAATAGATTTACAACTTGATTTTGGCACAATATAAAGGGTTATGAAATGGATATTGGCATGGATACAAAGCACTGTATGTGCAAAGTGTATCTTATGTAGAGGGTCCTCTGGATTTTGGTCAGTTTCCTCTTCAATGTGATTCTAGGCTGCTCACCCACTCATGTCACACTCATCTCCTGGTCTAGTCCTGGTCTAATCCTCCACCTGCAGGCCCTTAAAATTATTGTATTCTTGCTGCCCATCCAGGCCCGCCATCAGGGGCAATCATCCCAAGCTCAGTTGCTTGTGTTAAGGCCCCCATACACGGGCCGAAAAAAGCTGCCGACAGAGTTGGCAGCTTGTTGGCCAGTGTGTGAGGCCATCCAACGGGCTTCTCCAATCAATATCTATACGAAAGTCAGCCAGATCGCCATCGGGCAGGTTAAAAAATTCTGTAGCGGCCGCATCTGTGCGTTGATACAGAAAACTAATTGTTCCATGCGATTTACATTCTAGCCTGCGGGAAGGCATTTAAGGGAAATAAATCACCCATAGAAAAGGCGATTCATCGCTGGGCTACTAATGTTCCCCAGTAGCCACGTTTGCCATTACCCTTAGGGGTAGCCATAATTCTGGATTAGCCAGGCCCCCCTTGCGTCACTGAAGTAGCAGTCAAAGCCTGGAAGGGAGCAGACAGTAAACTTGAATGTTCAACTGAACACCAATGGTTCTTTTTTTTTTTTTTCTTAAAGGAAAACTATACCCCGAAAATGAATTTTTGAGCAACAGATAGTTTATATCAAATCAAGTGACATATTAAAGAATCTTACCTACCAGGTAAATATTGCCCTTTTACATCTCTTGCCTTGAACCACCATTTCGTGATGGTCTGTGTGCTGCCTCAGAGATCACCTGACCAGAAATATTTCAACTGTAAAGGAAGAAGCGTTGAAGCAAAAGACACAACTCTGTCTGTTAATTGGCTCATGTGACCTAACTTTATAGTTTGTTTGGTATGTTTGTGTGCACCATTGAATCCTACAATCCCAGGAGGCTGTCCTTATTTTTTAAAATGGCTATTTTGTATTTATGGTTACCCAATGGCAAATGCTACTAAAAAGTATATTATTATGAAAATGGTTTATTTACATGAAGCAGGGTTTTACATATGAGTTGTTTTATGCAATATCTGTTTATAGAGACCTACATTGTTCGGGGGGTATAGTTTTCCTTTAAACCCCTGGTCACAAATGTTTTTTAAACTTAGGATGGGCCCCAGAAAATGTTGTACAGGGCACAGTGATTTCTTTATGGTGGACTTGCCCATCATTCCCCATATATATAGATAAGCATGGCCACCTGGGGAGGAGAGGATGGGGAACATGGGCAGGGGCAATCCAGCCCATTTTTCCGCCAGAGGCTGCCTTCAATTTGCCGCCCCCCCTCCCAACTGCGCACTCTGCACTAGAAGAGCCGACCCCCAATTACCATGTTCATTTTACAAAATTTGGCAGGTTATGAAAGTAATGAAAATTATTTCTCCTTATCTAAACCTATACAATTACTTCTTTTCTTATATCAAAATTGTTACAAAGTATCTTATTTGCACCTGTTAGCTGTTCTGGGCTCTCTGCCAAAAGCCAATTAAGTTAGAAACTTTGTTTCTTTTTCTGGCTGTTCAGTGTAGAGAAACTAGGGACTTTCCAGAACAAATGAGGGACTGCAGGTGGAGCTTTCAAAATAGGGACTGTCCCTCTGAAAAAGTTGGGAGGTATGAAGAGCCAGGGCCTCCAATAAAAGTTTAAAAAAACAATTAGTGGCAGTACCCCTTAGAAGTAAAAAAAATTGGGGCCCCAGAGAATATTTTAAAAAACTTAATTTGATTGCCTGCCCCACCCCCAAGTTATAAAAAGCCATTGGTGATCAGGGGCCCCCCTGCAAGTAAAAAAAAATAAATTGATGGCTTGGGCCCCCCACAAGTTATAAAGAGTCCTTGGTGGTCTCCTTTAACTTAAAAAAAACTTGGTGGCCAGATCCCCCCGAATTTAAAAAAAAAATTGTGTCTGAGGGGGGGCCAGGCCATGCTTCAATTACTTGATTAGCCGGGAGGCCCCTCCTTTCAGTGTGCTGCCAGCTTCACAAAATAGGACACAGCAATCCTTTTCAGATTATCTGTGCCTTCGTGGTCCTTTAAGAATAAGTCCCGGTAAAGCTGTATGGGGATTGGATAAGGGGATCCAATCTGCATTACTGTGACTTATTCTTGAAGGACCAATGAGGGTACAGGAAATTTGAACAGGAGAAAAGCTCCATGCACAGATCTGCTGTGTCCTAATTTGTGAAGAAGATGGCAGAACATTGAAAGGAGGGAGGCCTGGCTAATCAGGTAAGTGAAGCATGGCCGGGCCCCTCCCTCAGACTCAAAACCCTCCGGGCCCGGTACAACTCTCCCCCCCTGGGTCCTGCCCAGTCTTTTGAGAGTCACTCAGACACTACCAGCACAGCAATTCCCATGATCTATTGAGTCTTCCTGTCTCTCTCATAAGCGGCAGGCATGATAGAGCTGTGACTGTGAGCCTGTGTGTGACGTCTCCAACAAATTCAACACAAACCAATCAAAACACATGTAAACAGTCCCTCCAGCCGGGCCAGCTCATGGAAGCCAGGGGGGAGGGGGCGTACCATCAGTCAGCCTGTAGGGAAGCACACACAGCACTGTACAGCAGCACAGGGTTGTAGTTTTGGATTGTAGTGGCGGGTTTTAAAAGTCCAAACCCGCCAATTGCTAGTTTTGATAGGTGCCACGGGTTTGGACTTCGAAAACCCGCCCAATTGATTTATGCAAATCTGAGTGACGTTCACTGGTGGAGAGGAGACTGTGTACGGAGACTACTGCTGCTGAATTGTGCTGCCCGAGCCCACATCAGTGATGGTGCCCCTACTACTTCCCTGGGCTGGACTGTGTGTGCACTGCTGATTGGCTGACTGAATATTATTGGAGACGTCACGGTCACACTTGGTGTGTGTGGATCGCTCTGACCTGGGGAACTAAGGGCTAGGTTGGGACATACCAATGAGTGTTTGAGTATAACAAGGGGCCAGGGACATCATAAGGTAAGTACAGCAGCTCTCTGCCCCTGTGTGCAAGGGAATCTCTAGAACTACAGTTCCCAGCATTCCCAGCAGACCTACTCTGTAAGGATGCACGGCGGGGCAGTTCAGCAGCAGGAGATCCTCAGGTTGTACTTTTGCAGTTTATTTAAATAGCGTATGTAGTTGCTTGTTATGGCTTTGGGGTTTGAGCACTTGGATGGTTGTTGGGGATATAAACTAACTGTGCTTGTTAGCAGCAATGCCAATGGGGATTGTGACAGCTGTTGTACAATGCCACTGCTGTGTTTGCTGGTGTGAACATCCCAGTGGCATAACTACTCGCTGGTGGGACCTGGTGCAGGATTGGCAGCCGGGACCCCTACTGGGCTCTCCCCCCTATGAATTGCACATTGGAGTTCTCTTAGCCTCTCCGGTGGGTCCCCAAGAGGGTGCAGGCCCTGGTGCAATTGCACCTCCTGCTCCCCTGGTAGTTAAGCCACTGGAACATCCCCATTATTCAGCATTTAACTTTTTTACTGTCTATGATACTGCTGTTTGCAAAGAGTGTAGCCAAACCAGGGTGCCAACATATGTCCTTTATAAAAATGGCACATGACACCTCATATAAAGTAGGCAAAGGTGCCATCATGTTTAGGTGTCAATAAAAACTAGCCTAATTTGGCGGTAAACCCACCAACCTGACAACCCTGGTTTTGGTCCTATTCAATGATGTCACATCCGTTTCCCTCTTTAGAGGAGTACAGTGTACGATCCCAATCACTCCCCTCCGGAAACTGCGACCGCCCAATAAAGGTTCCGAGTTGTATCTTGAATATTACCATGGAGACTAACTGCTGCGGAGAGGAGACAGTGCGAGTGTCAGAGGCTCTGCGGGCATTGAATGATGCAGTTCAGAGTTCGGGGGTGCCCCCTACAGTCTGGTTTAAAGAGAGCAGCCCGAGAAACCTGAAGAGCAGAGACTTTCTTTTGCCAAGAGGGGCCCTAAAAAAATCATTCCCAGATGGAGAGGTGAGCGTGAGCCACATGAACTTCCAGCTCTATCTGACAATGACATTGGCTGTGAGAGTGCAGCAGGCGGATGTAGCTGAGCAGTAGCAGCTGCAGAGCCATTGAGAATACATAGAATAACATTGCTGCCATATATTCTCACACTTAGGCAGCATCAGATTCTTAATATTGGCCCCATATTGGAAGTCACCCTTGTGTTTAAAAATTGACCAACAAGCGTTACTTTAGATACTGTTGTATTCAATCTGTGTTTGTATTAGGGATATATGGGTTGGGGCCCACATATGGGGAAAGGTTGCAGGTCAGCCATTGAAACAGGCCCCTCTCCCCCTGTAATTTCACACCCTCTCCAGTGGCATCATTTACCATGATCCCGCCTGCCTAATCAGTCCCTGCCCAGGAGAAACTAGGTTACAGCTGGAGTCTGCGAGGAGGCCAAAATACCTGTTTACAACCTTTTAGTAGCTCAAGCTTTTGGTCCAAGCACATTGATGACCCCATTACTGTGAGGTTGAGCGGCTACCCATACCCACCTTTTGATCATGCTACTTTTATGCCATAGCCATACCATCAGTTATTAACCATATTTATTTGCCCATTTTTACCTGTGATTGCCCCCACCCCAGAGGCCACTCTGAAACCGCCTGCGTCTAAGGACCAAATGTCCCTTGTTCAGAGGGACGGTCCTCTTTTGACAGCTCAAACCGCATTCCCTCATTTGTACTGGAAAGTCCCTCTTTTCTCTGCACTGAACAGCCAGAAAAAGAAACAAAGTTTCTAACTTAATAGGCTTTTAGCAGAGAGCCCAGAACAGCTAACAGGTGCAAATAAGATTCTTTTTTACAATTTTGAGAAATGCACTCCACACAGACAGACAGATGCCATCGATATCAATGCATTCACAAACAAGGCGTTATTCCATACACTTAATTTAGCTGCGCTGAATCTGGGTATAGACATATATGTTTTTACTTTCTTTCTGACAATGGCATAGCTACTTTGGATTGTCAGTTCTAAGGTCTACTGCTTACAGCAGCAGGGTTGTAAGTTACAATGACAAACATCTCTCTTTTTATCTACAGGTTCCTGAGGATCTATTAAATAAACTAAAGTCACTGAATTCCCCAGGAATCCCCCCTATCAACACTTCCCTGCAAAATGATGCTGGGCTTGTCATACAACTGGACAGACCTGCTGTTTTCCAACGTGTCCTCGCAGATTATTCTCCATATCTTAGACCTACACCTTCAGACTTACCCAGCAGGCAGAGTGTAGTAATACTGAACTGTAGCCCACTGCACACCTGCCGGAATCTGGATTCATTGAAACTGAGCCATTTAAGAGCTGCCTTGATCACAGATCATCTGGCTGAGCTGCTTAGACTTAGAGGGTCAGTAGTTTCCCAGTCAGCAGCCTCTATAGGAGTCATAGGCAATCTGCAGCTCTCCAGCTGTTGTTGAATTATAACTTGCAACACAGGAAGTTGGCGTGGGTGGTTTTGGTCACTTTGTTTTCTTGTTTCCCCTTCCCAACCTAGGCACCAATCCCAATGTCTGTAGGCTGTAGGTGTCATGGCTTTAGACTTTGAGCCACAAGTTCTGCACAGCCAATTGAAACAGGGTGCAAGTGACCCATACCAATTGACTAGTCAGTGCTTGGAGGGGTGGGAGAAGGGTAAGGGTATCTACAAAATGGAAACTGCAATGTAAAATATACAATGTGTTCATTTACTAATACAATATTCCATCCAAGTTACCTCATCAGAAGTTGGGTTGCCAGGTCTACACCTCTAAGACCAGCCCTGGAAATATATAATTGATAATGAGCTTATAATAGAAAACAAAGAAAAGGAAAATCCCTTGTACACATTTCTGGTTCGCTGTCACTTATCAGTTTTGTGTCTTCTTTTTCAGAGTAAGAGTCCAGCTGACCCCTGCTTTGCGTAGCCAAGATGTCAAAAACTTCTTGCACCACTTGGGTGTATCGTGGCCATCTGTATCTGAGGCGCCCTCTGTTGGGAAGGCAGTTTCAGATTTTCAGCAAAGCCTGAAAGAATGTATTTATGTCAAACACAAAGATGGAGAACAACAAGAACCTCAGGATGAGGCGCCAGCACATGTCCTTTTTAACATGTGCCTAAGACCATTCATAGAGGAGCAGCATTTGTCTCAGCAGGGGTACGACCCAAACCTGGATGCTTTCCTTGGTAAGAGCTGTCAAGGTAGGAACTGAGACGTCGACTGCAGGGAAAGAAGAATCGCAATTGCGAGAGAACAGAGACGAGACCCAATTGTATCTTGTTGGTTCTGTTCTACCATCTTGGTGGACAGACCCGTTTATTTATAGGTCGAGTACATACATAATTAGTAAATGATTACAGACAAAGGAGGGGTAGGGAGTTATTCCTACCCCAACCAATCAGAAAAGAGTGGTGTTTATGAAGCATGAGTGACCGTTTACCCAGTCCTTTAATACATAGAGGGTCTCTTATCCAAGGTTTAGCAAACAGTGTATGAGGTTCAACAAACACTGTATGTTTACAGATGTACTTTCTGGTAGTTTTCCTGTGTCATCCTGACATATAATTATGAGCATGTGCTGAGAGAATGAAAAAGTGATATGTGATTCCATATAGTATATAGTATATAATTATATGATATACAGACAGCCTTAAAGGGGTTGTTCACCTTTGAGTTGACTTTTAGAATGATGTAGAGAGTGGTATTCTGAGACAATTTGCAATTGGTTTTAATTTTTTATTATTTGTGGTTTTTGAGTTATTTAGCTTTTTATTTAGCAGCTTTCCAGTTTGCAGTGTCGGCAATCTGGTTGCTAGGGTCCAATTTACCCTAGCAACCAGGCATTGATTTAAATGAGAATATGGAATATTAATAGGATTTGGTCAGGAAATAAAGATGAATAATAAAAATCTGCAATAACAATAAATGAGCAGCTTCAGAGAGGATTTGTTTTTTGAGGGTGTCAGTGACCCCCTTTTGAAAGCTAAAAAGAGTCAGGAGAAGAAGACAAATAATTCATAAACTATAAAAAATAAATAATGAAAACCAATTGAAAAGTTGCTTAGAATTGGTCCTTCTATAACATACTAAAAGTTAACCTGAAGGTGAACCACCCCTTTAACAGAGCTGATCTCTCTTTTCTTTTCAAGAGATTTCCCCCTATGTAACCTGATTACTCTCAATGTCACCCTAAGACACAATTCCAAATTCTTTTCTGTTGTATTTGCCAAGCAACATAAACTTTACTTACACTATATAAAACATTTAAATCTTGTTTCTTTTAGTCTAGGAATTCAGAATCGTAGCAGTCAGGCAGTTATTAAGTCAAACTTTGCATCATTCCCAAATCTTGTTTATGCACTGGAATGGTGACCTGATGCACTTGCCCATGCACTGGCTAAACAATTGTAAAGATGGAGGGGTGATGTAAGGAGTATAGTGACATCTAGGAGGTGCCGAATGGAAAGTGAAAATAATCGCCTGCCTTTCATGTATAGAGGCAGGACAGGCAATATATGACTGAGAGCTGAAATATTGAAATGCCTTTATAACTGGTATGGGTGTTTTAATTTAAAAAAATTTTGGTTTCATGTTTAATTTGAAAAGCACTTTTATTATACAGATTTTTATGTCTGGGTGACTGGTCCCCTTTAAGCATTAGTTCATGTCCAGTGTCGGACTGGGACACCAGGGGCCCACCCAAAAACCTTAGATCAGGGGCCCACTCTCAATACTAATATTCTTCATCTCCTGAATCAACCTCTATTCTCCTAGTTTGTTTTCTTTACATTCTATAATCAATTATTCCATCTATTTAGCCTCTTTTTTCTCATAGAAATAGGGAATGGCCATGAAATAGGCCAAAAGTTTAGCAGCATGAGGGCCCACTGACACCTTGGCTCACCAGGAGCTTTCCTGGTATTATGGTGGGCCAGTCCAACACTGTTCATGCCCACATCAGGTTCTGTGAGTCTTACATCGGCACTGAGAATTGGTCTCTGTAAACGCTGACGATTGAACATGTTTTATATTTTAGTGAGTAAGGAAGACCTGGAGCATGTAGCTTGGCTGCAGACGTGTGTTAAGGAGTTCCAGGTAAGTATGTGCTGCTCTATGGGCTGGTTCCTACTCCAAAAATAATTTCCTGCCATGTTTCCTGGTTCTGGGAATGTATTTACACTGTGCAATAAGAAGGCACTAATACTGTTTATAGGCCCCTAATATGGTATTTTTCCGTTCAGCCAATGGGCCAAACAGACAAATACAATACAAAGAGCCATACATAGTGCATGTCTGGCCTGTTTATGGACCCCTTTAACTGCATGCCATGTAATGAGTTGTGGGACTGTATTACAGCCATAGAGCTAAATAAGATGTATTACTATTACAGTCACTTTAACATACTAGACTGCACGTTAACAGTTTTACATTTCTGTGGCTAGAGCTTAAGGGTTTGTCATTATTATAGATTTAATGTTATTCATAAGGCTGTATAATAAATAATAAAGTTCCTAATGTCTTATTGTATTTCTCTTTATGATCAGGAGGAGGCAGCACACTGTACCGTGTTGCACGTGGTGAGCTGTGAGGATGAATTCCACCAGCAGAAGCTGGACTTACTCTGGAGGATCCTGGATCCCGGAGCGACCACACAGGTGTTTAGTAAAGCATGCATTTCACTTTAAATACAAAGATTCCATGAAAAAGAATTAGTATGGAAAGGGCAGTTGTTATAGAATTACAAGCCCAATCAGAACCTCCATATATACACCCAATAGGCTGCTGAAAGGCTAATTTACATCGTCATGGATGCAGGGAAATCAATGGTGTCTGCAGTTTGAATCAAAACCTTTATATTAACCATTGAGGGTATGCTGAAAGTTTAATCAGAGAGATGCATTACAGAACACAGACCTGCTCTTGAAAAGACCTCACCTGGAGTGTGCTGTGCTGTGCTCCAGTCCTTAAAGGAGAATTCAACCCCCTTGAAGTTTAAGTGCTCATCTGCCCCCCTCCATATGTCCCCCTCCCTGCCTCCCCCTGCAAAGTCTTACCCCTGAACCCTTCAGCCCTAATAACCGGAAAAGCAGAGTGAGTGCAGCGAGCACATAGCCGTAATCTTCGTGAATTGAGTCGGAGTTTTGGAGCATGTGCAGTTGTAGCAAAGTTCCAGGTGTTGACAACTGCACATGCGTCAAAACGCTGAGTCCATTCACTAATATGGCGGCTGTGTTCTCTGCTGCGCTCACTCTGCTTTTCCTGTCGCTAGGGTAGAAGGATTCACAGGGGGGAGGCAGGGAGAGGGACAAACAAAGTGGGGCAGATGAACTCTGAACTTCAAGGGGGGGGTTGAATTCTCCTTTAAGAGGGATATAAATGAGCTGGAGAGAGTACAGAGACGTGCAACTAAACTGGTTAAGAGGATGAG
>CM044437.1:138481469-138513457 GCA_024363595.1 Xenopus borealis
GGAGGAGGAAGCATGTTAGGACCAATTTGAAAACATGAGTTTAACTGCTGGGTGCATAAACACATGCAATAAGCCACACTTAACAACTATGCCCCATCTTTCCAGAATTCAGGCATAATAGCAACCTCCCATGCATCTCAACTTACACAACCTTTATCAATGCTAATGCAAATTACTGTAATTAAAAAGTCTTAATTGATAAATTCCTGGTTTTAGCATATAGTTCATTTGGTGCAAAGCAATTTTGTGCTTGGACACAACACACAGACGCTGCCACGTAACATTTCCTCAAGGATTGATGATAAAATTAATGAGAACACCCATCTATGACAGGTAAAAGCCTGTATACAGGGACAAATGATATAAATGTAATATCAATTTTAAGACCCCCAGTTCCCTGGTGCACAAATGTTGACCTAAGGCAGATGGGGGAGGAAAGTAGATAGTGGTCCGAAATAAGAATATTGAGTCAGGCTGACCAAAGGCCAAGAGCCTGCAGACAGAAGACAAATATTTAATATCTCATAAACGAGATTGAAGTGTTGTCTTGAACTGCAAATGCTTATCTCCAGCCTGTGTTTAGCAGACAAAGCTCCTCAGGTTTGTGACCTTTGGTATCAGGAAAACATGATTTGATGCTATAGGTATTGTAAAATATATTTTAAGAATCTCTTGTGACTTCCAATGTAGAAGGAGGGCTTTGACCATATATGGCATGTGTGTGTACCTTTTTTGCCCTGTAAAATGTATAAAAGCTTGTGTCAAAGAGGTGTTACTTCGGCAAGCGCTCATGTTACACCTATGTTTTCCACAGTGGTGTGACTATAACAGCTTTCCCAGACAAAACTTCTGTATTGACTTGCTGGTTTAATAAAATACCTCAATTATTATTAAAGAATTTTCTCTTTGGGTTTTGTCTTATAAAACGAGGTCTTGGTATACAAAATACCACCAGGCTAGAGTTAATTCCAGGGTTCCACAGTGTCCACAATTTCTGTACTTTGCACCCTATTCTGCAAAATGCGTTTAACCGGAATTCCAGCACAAGATGTAAGTACAGATGAACATGTACTAAATCACAACTTTGGGATTTTGGCCTAATACTGAATTCTTTGTGAACTGCATCATTTCTGAACAAACAATTGCTTGATTGACACGCTTTAAAGTCACATGATATGGTTATATAGAACCCAACCCAAACCTTAAGGATTCAGCAGGATTCCAAATCCTGTGAAATGTGTGGATTCTGAACCAGGATCCTATATTCTGTGCATTGCTAGTGAATAGTGTTCAAGAATATAAAATAGCCCATAGAATATAAAATTTTGTGCGCTGCACCTCTTAAGTGAAGCAGGGTTAACAAGGATCCTACACAGGTCAAGGTTGAACCAGAAAATGCAATACAGACAGGAGTCAAGTTTAGTTGTATTCAAAATAGGGATGCACCAAATCCACTATTTGGGTATAAGGCCAAATCCCTGAATCCTTCATGAAAGATTAGCCCAAATAAATGCAAATAAGGTTTCAGATTCTGTTTGGCCAGGCAAAACTCAGACCAGAATCCTGGATTTGGTGCATCCCTAAATCAAGATTTCCCTTCCCGCCCCTAATTAGCATATGCAAATTCAGATTTGGTTCTGCCAGACACAAGGTTTTGCCGAATCCTGCTGAGAAAGGAAAAATTCCCGGCAGAATCCTAAACCGAATCCTGGATTTGGTGCATCCCTAATTCAACATTTCCCTTCCCCCACCTAATTTGCATATGTAAATTAGGATTATGGATCATCCAGGCAAAAGGATTTGACCGAATTTAAATCCTGCTGAAAAAGAAGATTCCTGACCGAATCCTTAACTGTTTCCTGGATATGGTGCATCCCTAATTCGAGATCAGGTAAAAAGGTCAAGGCAGGCAACAAATATTCAAAGTCAGGAGCAAGCAGGGTGTCATTAGTACAGAGGCAATAGTACAAAGGCTTGGGCAAGGTCTGAGAATACAGAGCCAGCTTGGCCAATGAGTATCCACAAGGAATATCCTTTTAAAGGGAAAGGGGTGCCAAACCTTCTAAATAAGCACTTATGTCACAACACTGTGTCAAAATGAATGCAGACATTGTGGTGTGCAGCAATCCGTGACATGTCATGCCTGCACAGAGGGATCCAGGGACCACCATGCCTTGCAGACTAGTGTAATTTACTGCAACTTCATACTAAATTGGTTGTGGCTATGCAGCTCTCCTAGTTCTTTGCCATGCAGCATTGATCCTCAATTTTGTATTCAGTCCTCACCAACAGGGAACAATTTCTGGATACACTCACGTAGATTTAAGTCAATAAGTGAATAAATTCTGATGGATTCAACTGTGCAACGATGCTCTTTTGGGAAGTCCTGAGGACAAGTTTGTGGACCTGAAATTGGAGACAAAGCCCTCATTTACCAAATGCCAGTGTAATACACACCTTACAGATCCATCACTGCAGGCTGCAGCAAGGAACACCGAACTGGAAGTTGTGATGTCGCCAATCTCCTCGCCAACCACTGTGATTGACATGTATCTGGAAAGATGGAACATGAAACATTAAGAGAAGGTAAAGCAATTATATTGCAGCAGAACTTACACAGATATATCTGACAAACTGATTTAGACAATGCAACAATTCAGTTTATAAAACCGCTGAGGATACGTTTTTACTCTTAGGATAACGACACAGTGAGGAGTTCCCCTCCATAAACTAATATAGTAATCACTTGTATCCTGCTGGTGCAATCATCATGGGTCAGGTGTTTACCAATTAAATTCTCACTGCTGCATTCTGACACCCAGCTGGCATTGTGCTGACAGCAAAATACTCTAAATTATTCCATGTGCTAGTGCCCTACACTTCTCTAAACCAGGGCACTTTTATTCCCAGTAATGCCTGGCCTGTTGCTCAGTTCTGCTTGTTATGAATATTTCACAATGCTCATAGCAGACTACTGTAAAGCTAAAGGCCGAATGGTCTAATGAATATATTAAAAAGCATGTCGCCTTTCAAGGAAAGTTTTGATTGTAACCTCTAAAGAGCGATTCAGACTTCCATGTTACTCTGCGGCACTGCCTGCTCCTACTTAAGGCTACACAGCGCAGCATCATCTGATAAGACTTTCTTAAGTATCAGTTGGTCAGATCACAGGAACTAGTGAGCAACTATTACTAGAGCCTTAGGTTGATCATTAGTGCCCCCTACCAGCAGATAGTGAGAAGTATATATAAACAACCCCAACCTGGACAGTCTACCCTCATAATTTAAGTCTTCCATCCCTATAACCATCTTAGTTGCATTTAAGGACTGGAGTCCAAAACTGCACTGCATACTCCAGATGAGGCCTTGCTAGGGATCTATAAAGAGGTATAATAATATTTTCATCCCTTGAGTTTATGCCTTTTTTTATGCAAGACGGGACTTTATTTGCTTTAGTAGCTACAGAATGACACTGCCAAGAATTAGACAACTTGTTATCTATAAAAACCCCAAGATCCTTCTCAGTTAAGGAAACTCCCAACACACTGCCATTTAGTGTATAACTTGCATTTATATTATTTTTGCCAAAGTGCATAACCTGCATTTATCAATATTGAACCTCATTTTCCAGATTGCTGCCCAGCTTCCCAACTTAGACAAATCACTCTGCAAAGTGGCAGCATCCTGCATGGAACCTATAGTTCTGCACAATTTAGTATCATCCTTGTACTTGATCTCAGCTATAATATAATTAGTCCTTATTGGAAGCAAGACCAGTCTTATTGGGGTTATTTAACGTTTACATGATTTTTCCGTTGTCCGGATGTCCCACAGGTCCCGAGCATTCCAGATAACAGGTCCCCATATCTGTACTAACCAGATGTACATTGTGCCATGGTTCTGCCTGTAAACGGTCAATTCCAATGAGTCTGCCCCTTATACAGTCCTGCACCAATCACTTATTGCTTCAGGTTGTGTATGCGACTGAAAGAGAGTCTTGCACATGCCCCCCATAGTGTAACATTAACACTGCAATGCTTAATCCTTCTTATTAACCCAATAAATATTGTATTTCAAAGTAAAACTGATTCATGTGCCTCTGGGCCACAGACTTTACATTTACATTTTTTTTTTAATTATGTTGCAAAGGAAACGTAAGACAGGCATAACACAATCACATATTGTAGGCATCACTAAGACAGCATCTTCCAAAAGGGTTAAATTCCCTATTAAACATATTTCTATGATCGAAAGCAATTAACTATAAATAATAAACACACTATGGTTTGATAATATGACTGGAGCTGTTACCTTGTTTCTGGATCCATCTTGACAAGTCTGTGTTTATTCTTCATTCGGTCCCAGTGTTCATCCAGTCTGTGGGACGCAAGGTGGATCACTTGGCATGATACACTTTCTTCACCTTTGCCTTGTTTAATCTGTATGTGATAACACTCAATCTCTGCCCTCCCTCCCGCACTGAACAGCACAGCAGACAGGCTGATATCCTCCTGGAAATGAGGCTTTATTCTTGCTAATGCCAAGGTTTTTACACTAGAGATATGATCACTAATTGTAGTGAGTTGGCACATACTCTTTGTTGCCTCGTTAAAGTATAATACGTTCACTGTGGTGTCTTCACTGCTTGTTAATAGAACATGTAGGCGTTCATTCCTGAAATTTTTAAAGGTCCCAGCATATTTGACACACGTCAGTTCTCGGCCATGCACTGGCTCTTTTAATATGCTGTGGGTATTCCCGGCTGGGTGGCTCTTATAGGCAAAGATATCACAAGACTTGATATAAGCAAATACCTCGCTGTGTTCTTCTTTTTTATAACTCCATGACCTGTGCCCTCCTCCACATGGTACACAATGAAGCTTCTCATTGGTTCTTGTGCTCCAAACCACAAAGTCAGTGGCATGGAAACCCATCACTAACAAATTGCCATCAGCAGTAAATGACAGACGCTCTATCCATTCCATTCCCTTGCAGGACTTCTGTTTGCGCAGCACAGTTAGCTGGCCTTTCTCTACCTTCAGCTGACGGTAAAATCCATCCCGCCCTGTGCTGTACACAAACCCATTGTGGCAGCTGATGGACGTTACCCCTAATTTGCCATGAATGCCAAACAGAGGAGAAACGGGACACATTGCAGATAGCACTGAGCAATCAGTTGAGGGGCAGTTGTGTTCTTGAACACTTACCAGATCATCTACATTCTCCTTCATATGTATGGCATCACTTTCACTCTGAATGGCAGTGGTCCCCAATGAGTTGCTTTGTTCTCTGTATGTTGCATTCATGGGAAAAAGCATCAAGGAGCCTCTACGATCCCCACACACAATGAAATCCTCATCAGGCAAGAAGGCCACACTGGTATGCCACCTCTGCTTACATGGTGGCAAAATAAACCGCCCCTTTTCTACCACAGACTCAACATGTCCAGCAACACATACGACCTCCAAGCACACCATTATTCCATATGGGCCTGATGAGAAAAGACTGCAAGTGAATGACCCAGGGCATAAAGGTGCCACCCAGGTCAGGCTATGGATTTTACCCTGGTGACATTTAAGGTCCCTGGAAATATTAGGAGAGGAGAGAGTAAAAATCTTGATGTCCCCTGTTATGTTCCCAATAGCACATATGACACCGTTAGATGTTTTATAAACATCAAGTTGACAGTAGGATTGGTAGTTCTCATCTGCCAGAATAAAACTCCACTTTTTGGTGACAAAATCATAAGTATAGACGGAGCCTACATCTGTCATAACAATGAGCAAAGTGGTATCTACCATAGCTATGGCCTTTGGAGCCCCTGGGCTATGAGATGAACTAAAATGCAATGGAATGAGGTTGTTGGACCTAGAAGACTTTCCATTTGTTTGCCAGAGTCTGATGGCAGAGTCTGCCCCCCCTGTAGCTATCAAACCAAGATGATCCTGTACAGCAACTGCTCTGATGCCTCGCCCTTTGTGGCCTTTAAAGTGATTAACAATGTCTCCCTGGTAATTCCACACAATGCATGCAGAGTCTTCCCCTATGCTTACAATGTTCTCAGGGAGCAGCTTCACAGACCACACTCGTGACTGATGGCCGTATAATACAAGAAGGCACTGGACATCAAAACTGTTGGCAGCGAAGTCACCAACATCCCAAATCCGAAGACTGCGATCATCAGATGCCGAAGCTAAAAGGCCTCTTTTCTTTTCATAAAATATGCTAAATATGACGCCATTGTGGCCGCTTATCCTTTGCCTTGGTTCTGTTCGTCCGTCTTTATTTGCTGGATCTGACACTCCCCAAACAACCAGCTGGTTGAAAACCGTCCCTGAAACCAGCACAAGTTCTTCCCAGCTCTGACCATAGAAACAAGCAGAGTACAAGATGCATTTCTCAGCACAATGAACCTCTTTCAGAACCTCCCCACTTAGGAAATCATAAAGAGCCACAGAATTGTGGCCCAACGCTAAGCCAAGGTAAGCTGCTGGCTGTAGGCCGTCTTCAAGCCACTGTACATCCCAAATCCAGTCATGTAGTTCTCTGAGCATACAGATTTCTGACAGGCTCACTTCTTGATCATCGATGGTCAGCTGTAGAACTATAAGCCCCTTGCTTCCAAAAACAGTAACTAGCACAGGTTCGCCTTCAACGGTAGCAGATGCAGGGAGCTTTATGCCATGGATGAAGTAACCTCTGAGAACATTCTGCCTTTTCCTGTGTGAGGGAAGGTGACCTTTCTCCAAACTATACACCGTAAGATAAGGGCCTTCACCTGCCAAGTATATAAAAATAGAATTTACTCACACACCATTATGAAATCAACAAAGATAAGCAGGAGAGCATAGATAAAGTCTAGAAGACCCCAAAGGCAGCTTACAAGGGGGAAGTAACAAGCCAAACAAAAATGGCCAGTTTTCCATCTTATAGTTCTCTATGAGCCACTGTGATGCTAAAGCAGGCCCCAATGCTCTTTGATGAAATATATTAAACCACTGAGCTGGATCTGCAGCCCCTATGTTAAAGGTGACAAGTTGAAATTCAACACATTTGCCTGTAAAGAAAAACTAGAATCGGAGCAGCAAAAATAAATAAATAAATGTGACCAATTTAGGGAAAAGTTCTTTGCAATCTAATGGTGACCTTACACAATAAGATCCCTTGTTTGGCGAGGTCGTGAAACGAATTCTTTCCCCAATATGCCCACCAACAGCAGGGCATATTGGGTAAAACCGAATATTTGGCCCTAGGGCCAAACAATTATATGAAGGAAATGGATGCCAACAGGTCATAGGATCGCATCAACTAGCCAATGCGTCCTCGATCTCAGGAAAAATCAAACCTGCCCAATCAACATCTGAGGGGTATTTTTTGCCTGATATCGATTAGTGAAACCTGTCGGAAGCCCCCACACATGGCCAGGTAAGCTGTATAAAGAACCAATAATGGCAGCTTTAATCTGCCCGTGTAACATAGTAACATACATAGTAAGTTAGGCTGAAAAAAGACTCACGTCCATCAAGTTCAACCTTTTTTTTTGTATGGCTAGTTTAAAGCTCTCTATCTACACAAGGATTTAATGGGTTGACTGCTATAAAGAAGTTCTTATCTGGTGTTTGCAAGTTATATGAACCAAAGGCATGAGAAAGGTACCAAGTTTTGCATTTTTTAACTATAACCACACCTTCTAGCTTCAGGTTTGACACCTAGTTATAGGGTTACCTTCAGATGTTGCTGCGCAATGTTCCTTGTGTATCCACAAAAGCAGGCCTGAGACAATCGCTAATGTTTGTTGGGGGGGTTTTCCACTTAGTTAAATTTGTGCTCTCTCGATATATTCAAATTGCATCCATACATATATTGATAAATATTCAATTGTCTGATAAACAGCAATTCTGCCTGCAGCCCATCAGGCAGCTAAACCTTCACACAGAGTTTTTATATAACTCTGTTACTACAACTTACCAGACAGGAGATGGTTGGCAACAAACTCCAGCGCTGTAATCGGTGCAATTAGCAGCAGAGACTCCATTTCTAGTTAGGAGTCCAACACTTCTAGCTAGAGAATCCTTGAGAACCTTTCTTCATGGAGACAAGAAGTTCCTGCAGAAATGAATATGAAGCATAACAGCAAGCAAGCAGGCAGTACCTGACAGTTGCCATAAAATGAAGGCTGTATACACAAATGATGCCTTAGTCTTCTCTCTGCTACTAATAAACACAGTCCTGCTTAAGCTATACAATATACTTACTCAGTTGTTGCCATACTGGTGTGCACATACGTGGCTGACAATTATTAAAATAGTATCAACTAGGAAAGTTGGAAATTCTCAAGCTACATTACCCAAGCTATTATTATAATGTTATTATATTACATTTATCATACACTAGTCTCTGCCACAATGATGCTTACAATGTAAGGTTACTATACCACACACTAGGGTTATGGTTATCAGAAGGCAATTACAAGCTAGTATTTTTTTGGAGTTTGGGAGGAAACCAGAGTACCCAGAAGAAATCCCAAGGACACACAGTAATGCTGGCCATAGATGCAAAGATCCGATCGTTGGAATCATCAAACGATTGGACTTCCCCATCTCCCGACCTGCCACTAACCTTCAGATCAAATAAAGTAGTAAAAGCACAGATCAGCCGATGTTCTGTCCCTGACAGGGATGTACAAAAGTTGTACGATTAAAAACCTAGTGACGGTCTCCCACTGAAAATCGTACGATCTGCAATAGACGCAATGTTATGATCGCCAGCCAACGGAAATTTTCTAACCTGGCCGATCGACCAACCGATGGATCGACATGGCGCGACAAATGTCGGAACACTCCACACACGATCCGAAAATCATACGAATCGAGGATTCATACGATCGGATCGTTGCTTCTATGGCCAGCTTAAGGACATAAAAACTCCTTTGCAGATCAAACCTAAGACCACAGAAATGAAAGGCAAATTTAACTGCTGTCCCAAGTTTCTATTTGAATATGAATGAGAATATAAAATGCAATGCTTAATAAGGATTCAGAGGCATCAACCTCGAAGAGCTATAATAACTAGCAGGCATGTGGCCTATTTGACAGTGGTTATGTTTTGAGCAAATTTTAGCTTTATTTTTTACCCCAAATCTCCCCCTAACTGGCCTTCAGGCTGGGACCCCCATAGCTCATAACAAGGTTACAAATGTATAGAAACATTGGGGTAACAGACACCCTGCTATAGTTCCAGGGGTACCCAGGGCACAAATAAGCACTCACCCCAAATCTCCCCCTAACTGACCTTCAGACTGGGCCCCCCTTAGCTCATAACAAGGTTACAGATATATAGAAACATTGGGGTAACAGACACCCTGCTATAGTTCCAGGGGTACCCAGGGTACAAATAAGCACTCACCCCAAATCTCCCCCTAACTGACCTTCAGACTGGCCCCCCTTAGCTCATAACAAGGTTACAGATATATAGAAACATTGGGGTGTCACTATAGTTCCAGGGGTACCCAGGGTACAAATAAACACTCACACCAAATCTCCCCCTAACTGACCTTCAGGCTGGCCCCCCATAGCTCATAACAAGGTTACAGATATATAGAAACATTGGGGTGTCACCCTGCTATAGTTCCAGGGCACAACTAACCTGATAATCACAATTAAAGTGCTGCAAGGTAATGCGAGATTTAATGCTCTTTTATAGGAAAACACCAGCCAACTTGGAAGATGTTGGTACAGAAATTGCAACTAACTGAATACAGATGTTGTTAAACTTGATCTCTCATTTTTTCAGTGAATATAATCTTGAGAGGATACTGTAATTCAATTGGCTCTCATTTGCTCTCTCTCTCACACACACACAAAACATTATTTCTGGTAGTTCCTAGTGTTACAGTTTCATGGCACCCATAGCAGTAAATGCCTCCAACTACTAACAGCAAAAACACATTCCCCACAGTCCTCTGACAGGCGGATGGATCTTGGGCCGGGTATTTATAGTGTAGATCAAGCTGCTGCCCATTCACAGTGCAGTAACTCAGGAAGCCATGCCTGCGACTCCTACCTCATGTCACTAATGTCTGCAGCCGAGGGACGTCGTGTGACGACAACACGGTCAGGTGACTGAAGTGCAGGAAGAGGCGGGGCCAAGCTCTGTGCTGAGCTGTGGTGTGGTGGGAGACAGACTACTACTGCTGCTGCTGCTGCTGGGCTGTTTATGCACTGCTGATTGGCTGACTGAATTGTCACGCTTGGTGTGTGGATCTCTCTTACCTGGGGAACTAAGGGCTAGGTTGGGACATACCAATGAGTGTTTGAGTATAACAAGGGGCCAGCGACATCATAAGGTAAGTACAGCAGCTCTCTGCACTCAATTGTCTTCTGCCCCTGTGTGCAAGGGAATCTCTAGAACTACAGTTCCCAGCATTCCCAGCAGACCTACTCTGTAAGGATGCAGGGGGGGGCAGTTCAGCAGCAGGAGATCCTCAGGTTGTACTTTTGCAGTTTATTTAAATAGCGTATGTAGTTGCTTCTTATGGCTTTGGGGTTTGAGCACTTGGATGGTTGTTGGGGATATAAACTAACTGTGCTTGTTAGCAGCAATGCCAATGGGGATTGTGACAGCTGTTATACAATGCCACTGCTGTGTTTGCTGGTGTGAACATCCCCATTATTCAGCATTTAACTTTTTTACTGTCTATGATACTGCTGTTTGCAAAGAGTGTAGCCAAACCAGGGTGCCAACATATGTCCTTAATAAAAATGGCACATGACACCTCATATAAAGTAGGCAAAGGTGCCATCATGTTTAGGTGTCAATGATCTTTCTGGGGTGCACAGCTCCAAGGGGCACAGTATATCCCCTCATCCCACTCTCAACAAGGGGCACAGTGCATCCCTACACCCCAAGTGGTATAATGTATCCCTTCACTCTGGGGAGACAGTGTGGAGTCTCGACTCACAAGACTCTGAGAGAGACTGCCTGCTGCAGTTTACCTCCAAATTGGGTGGGTTTTGAACTGTAGTGGCAGGTTTTAAAGGAGACATTTTGTGTAAAAAAATAAATAAATAAATAAGAACGTGCCAGTGCCTTATACTCATTTAGATATAGAAGAATTTTGCTTAAAAAAGTAGTGGTTCAGTCTGATTTATTGAATATTTCTGCAAAAAAACATAATAATCCCTTCCACTTCCTGAATTTCCAGGCTGTGCAGGGGAGCCAGCGGCTCTCCGCTCACTGCATGGTAGTACAGGAACCAATCCGCAGCTAGCAGGACCTGATAGGGAACTGAAGTCTGTCTGTGTTTGTGTGACTGCAGGGCTGTGATTGGCTGTCCTTTCCTACTGTGTTTCTGGCAGGAACTGTTAGGACATGTCCACCCTTCATTTGAAACACAGACAGGGACCAGAGAACATCTATAGGGAGCTCTAATAAAGGGGCTATTTTTAAAGATAGTATAATATTTTGGCGAACTTCATGAATTTCTTGCGCATTCGCAGTAGTACCAGAGTCCTACCGTGCATGCGCCAACGGATCCAGAAAGAAACGGTTGGAAGAGAAGATGGCCCCTGTGAACGTCGCTGGAGGGGACTTACACAGAGGGGTAAGTAGCAACTTAGGGGTGGTAGGCCGGGGGGGGAGGAAGAAGAAGGGAGCGGGCCTATGGGGGGAGGAGTTAGCGCAGGGAGGTTGAATTCCCCTTTAAAGGAGAATTCAACCCCCCTTGATGTTAAGTGCCCTTCTGCCCCCCTGCACAGTCTTTACCACTGAATCCTTCTCCCTCCAGAAATAGCGTCTGGAAAAGAAGAGTGTAGCAGAGCTCCCAACCGCCATCTTCTTGTCTTTTTTCTCCTCTTCAGCATGTCCCGTCTTTCGACGCATGCGTATTTTTCAAAATCAGAAATTTGCTACAACAGTGCATGTGCCAAAACTCCACTCCATTTCCGAAGATTAAGAACATGGCGGCTGGGAGCACTCACTCTGCTATTCCGGTCGCTATTTCTTGAGGGAGAAGGATTCAGGGACTGAAGACTGTGCAGGGGGAGGCAGGGAGGGGTATGAACTGAGTGGGGATAGATGGGGACTTCACAGAACTATTTCATTTTAGTAATTGTTCAGTGGCATCAGTTTTTTTTCTGTTTATTTAGATAAGAACGTGTTAATGGATTCTTTTTTTTTCTCCTATTCAACAGCTGCTGTTGGAATCCTCACATCCTGACTCCTTTTGTCGCTATCATTTTATGCAGTTTTCTGGGTTTTTTTTACCAGGAATGGAAGTGGTACTCGTTAAAGAAAAGCTTTACTTTTATTTATTGTGTCCTAGATTTATTGTCTGATCCTGCTTCCTGTTTTCATTTATGTTTTAATAAAATTATAAATAAAACTACTTTTTTGTTTTTTGGCTAGAAATAGACTATGCATCAGCCTTAGTTGATTGCATTGTAAGTCCTGGCTAAAGACTTTCAGGGTATTTGGGAGCTGTAGTTCAATAATATGTGTACAATTCATTTTGAACAAACAGAGAAAATGTATTTTTACCACACTTTTTTTTTTTTAATCTGTTTGTTTTTCCAATGTATTGTAGTCCACATGTGTAGTACACTGTTTGATATCAAATATTTCTTTTGTTGTATTTGACTTAATTTTTTTTTCTTTTTATTCCATATTTGCAGGCCTTACATGTGGCACATGGAAAAAAACCCATCCACAGACTATCTGTTGTATATTTTGTAAGTAAAAGATTTTTCGTTAAAATCTGTTTAAAATTTTTTGACTTTCTAAAAACTATTTTTGTTGCGGGGGAGGAAATTCTTGCGTTCTTTGACTCCTTTAAGGAGATCCCAATGCTTCTTCACAATATTCCCTAATTCCTTGGCTATTGTGTTATATGTAGTTGAAAATACTATTTTCATATCACCATCTGGATTTTTTTACTTCCCCTTCGAAAGTTTTGGGGGCCGATTTACGAAATGATCAAATTCGATCAAATACCGATCGTATGAATTTTCAGTGAAATCGGATATGCAAATTTGGCCTCTTCGATTCACGAATATCAAATGATCGGATATTCGATAATTCGATGATCGAAGGAATCAAAATTTAAAATTTGTTCGACTGCCTACTTCTCCAGATTGAACCTACCGAATTGTAATAGAAGCCTATGGGAAGCTCCCTATAGGCTTCCGAGGCTAAGTCCTGCTCGAATACCATTTGTATGATCTGAGCGTTCGATCGTTCGAATCGTACAATTTTTTGTGAAATCGAACGATCGGTATACGATCGTACGAATTTATCGAGAATTTGATAAGCATTCGATGGTCGAATGCTTATCGAATTGCGAATTTGGTTGAGCTAATTTCTGGTGAGTAATAGTAAATTTGCCCCTTAATCTTGGGATTTTTTGAACTGTCTCAGCAGTATATTTAATACATTCTTTATTATATCCTCTCTCTTTGAACCTATTGTTCATGAATTCTATTTGGTCTTTTACATTTTCTGGTTCAGAGCAATTTCTCTTTACCCTGCACATTTGGCCGAGGGGTATATTCTGGACCCACCGTGGGTGATGATTACTTTGTGGTATGACATAGTTGTTGGAATCTACTGATTTTGATTGTGTTTTTGCGTGTAATTTACTATTTTTCGCATATATTTCCAAATCTAAAAATATGGCACTTTCTTTACTCATAGTGTGGGATAGCTCTATATTTAAAGGACACCTATTGGGGTAAAATGATACCCCCAACCAAAAGTGTGGGCTGATAGAGCCCGCATTCCGGTTGGGGGTTTCACTGTTTTTTTTAAAAAAATCTGCCCCTCGCAAGCGCTAGCGGCCCCGCTCCGGGAGGGAGCTCCCGGAGCGAGCAGCCGTCTCTCCATAGGCTCGCATGCGCAGAATGAAAAAGCGGCCTCAATTCAGGCAGCTTTTCATTCTGCGCATGTGCGTGACGTCATTAAGACGTGCGCCTATGGAGAGACGGCTGCTCGCTCCGGGAGCTCCCTCCCGGAGCGGGGCCGCTAGCGCTTGCGAGGGGCAGATTTTTTAAAAAAAAACAGTGAAACCCCCAACCGGAATGTGGGCTCTATCAGCCCACACTTTTGGTTGGGGGTATCATTTTACCCCAATAGGTGCCCTTTAAGTCATTTTTATTTGTTTTCTACAAATTGGATCACTTCTTTTTCCATAACTTCCAAGACAAACACGATATCATTGATGTAGCTCCGTCATAGGAGTAGATTTGCACCCAGCCCTAGCCTTGAGAGTATATGGTGGAATTCCCATAGGCCCATAAACAAATTTGCATAGCTGGGCGCAAATCTTGTTCCCATGGCGGTACCTCATAACTGTAAATAAAAATTATTTTCAAACCAGAAAAAATTGTGTTCAACTCTATTGATTGTAATTTCTCTGTCTTTGTCCAAAAAATATGCCATGGATTTTATCCCCAGGTTATGTCCATTCTATATCCTGTAATATTTTTGCAGAAATGCAACATTTCAAGACATGTTCTGTTGTTAAATATATATTTTTTAATTTGAACAAGTGTATCAAATTGCTATTGCACAGCTCATAATTATTCTCATTTAACAGGATTTCGATTGAGACTTTAGGGGGCAGATTTACAAAATTCACGTGAATAATTCGAAGTTCAATCAAATTCCGATCATACGATTTTATCGGACATTTGAATATGCAAATTTGCCCACTTCGATTATCGAATACGCAAAATTTGAGCGTATCGAATATTTGATAATTCAACCATTCGATGATCGAAGTACTTTAACTTTAAAATATTATTCGACTGCCTACTTCGCCAGATTGAACTTACCGAATTGCAATAGAAGCCTATGGGAAGCCCCCATAGGCTTTTTTTCCTATCACCTGCTCGAATAACATTCGTACGATCGAACGCCTCGATAGTTCAAATCGTACAAATTTTTCGAATGATCGAAGGAAGTTTCACGATTTTTTCGTGAAATCGATCGATCGGTATTCGATCGTACGATTTTTTTCGAGAAATTGAATAGCGAAGAAGAAATTGCCTAAAACTATTTGATAAGCAAATAAGTCAAAATATTATCGAATAAAGCCCTCGAATTCTTGAATAATGATAAATTTGCCCCTAAGTATTTTAGTAATGGCAGGCTTGGCTGAAAAAAATGTCTCCTGAGAACAAGGTATGAAGAATATATTTGATCAATTATTGTTTTCTATTTTAGTTTCTATTTGAGTGCTTTACACTGGGTTGCTTCATGTATCTCATGTCCTCTTGCAAAAGCTTACAAACTAATTTCCCTATCACAAGCACACACTTTATAATGCTATTTTGGTCTGGATAGTGATCGATCGGATTCTAGTTGTGCTGGGTTCCATGTGGTCCAAATTGCTGGACCTGACCCAGAGCTACAAGCCAGACCAACATTCTGCAATTTTACCTGCTTGTACCTGCTACTCAATCCAAACCGCAACCACCTTATCTTCAAGAACACACACTGCCATCATGAAATTGGAAGTTGTCTTGCTGCAAAACAAAAGTGACATCATCAGAAATGGGATGTGGCCAAAAAAGCAGACAAAAAGAATAAAGGATTAAAAATTTCTCAAAAGTTAGCTCGTCTTTATATGGCTGTGGTGTATCTGTACTTTGGCACCATTTCTTCACTGGATACCCATTCATAACTAGTATTGTCCACTGCTTGATCTGTCAACAACGTGATCACCCATCCTACATCTTCAACCCACTGGGTTGAGTCAAGGCTCTGCACAATGTTTAGCCACTTGTAATAGGGGAAACTGAAATGTTTTGCTTCTACGAAAATTTGCTGAAATTCATTGATGTCTATAGGAGACAACATTTTATTTGAAGTGCAAAAAAAAATTATTTTCACCCATTGGCGTCTATCGTTGTCATTTTTGCATCAAAACTTTGCAAAAAAAATGTACTCATCACTATTAGCCACCAGTCATTTAGAAATAGCTTGCTTCAATTGTTAACTTTAGCTTCTGCTGGATACAAGGTAAATGTAATGCTATTTTTTCATTTAAGTCTGACCATATATTCTTAATTGGATTGAGGTCTGGACTTTGACTAAGCCATTCCAACACATTTAAATGTTTCCTCTTAAACCACTTGAGTGTTGTTTAGCAGTATGCTTCGGGTCATTGTCCTGCTGGAAGGTGAACCTCTGTCCCAGTCTCAAATCACAGGCAGACTGACAGGTTTTGCTCAAGAATATCTTGAATTTAGCACCATCCATCTTTCCCTCGACTCGGACAAGTTTTCCAGTCCCTGCTGCTGAAAAACATCCTAACAGCATGATGCCACCACCATGTTTCACTGTGGCCATGGTGTTCTTGGGGTGATGGGATGTATTGGGTTTGTGCCAGACATAGCATTTTCCTTGTTCCAGAGCACCTTCCTCCTTACATTTGGGGAGTCACCCCAAATGCCTTTTGGCAAACTCAAATCGTGCCTTCTTATTTTTAACTTTAAGTAATGGCTTTTTTTTCTGGCTACTCTTCCATAAAGCCCAGCTCTATGAAGTATGAGCTTATTGTGGTACTATGGACTGATACTCTACTATACTATACTCTGGGATTAATTCCCTCCTTGCCTAGTCTGTGAGTTTTGGTGGGCAGCCCACTCTTTACAGGTTTGTTGTGGAACCATGTTCTTTCTATTTGAAGATAATGTATTTGATGGTGTTCCTGGGGATCATCAAAGATTTGGATATTTTTTTATATACAACCGTAACTTGTACTTACAAACTTTGTCCCTGACTTGTGTGGAGAGCTCCTTGGTCTTCATGGTGTGATGCCTCTTGCTTAGTGGTGTTGCAGCCTCTGGGGCCTTTCAGAAAAGGTGAGTTTATACTGAGATCATGTGCCACTTGCACAAAGGTGGACTTCATTTAGCTAATTAAGTGACCTTTGAAGGTAATTGGTTGCACCAGGATTTCTTAATGGCTTCATGGCATACATATGCACATGCCAATTTTCAGTTTTTTTTTTTTATTTATTTTTTTTTATTAATATATATTATATATATATATTTCTCATTTCACTTATTTTGTGCAGATCCATCACATAAAATAAGATTAAGAAACATTTATTTCTGGTTGGAATGTAACAAAATACTTAAAAATGCCAAGGGAGGTCCACTGGGCCAAGGAGGTATAGGGGGGCCCCATGAGACCCTAATTAATGAGTCATTTTAATATATATTTGTAAAACAGGCCAACCTCTAGATATTTTGAGGGCCCTAAATTGATTTTGCTGTGGGGCCCAGTAACATGTAGTTACGCCACTGTGTCTGACTTACATATTCCCTGTGTGAGTAAAGTAAGTAGGGTTGTCTACTATCTACTCCCCTAAAGATTCTTGAGTGAAGTACAGGGATTATTTATTTGCTTGCATTGTATTTATTTGCCCAAATGTGGCTGGGGATCCTTTAAACAGGGGCAATTCTGGGTCTGCTGCTACTACACACACACAAACAAACTATATTCAGGAGCAAAATATCCTGTGCCCAGGAGAATGAGAATGAAAATAGGCCCTGGCATTTCAGGTACACAGAGGCCCAGTCAGCCCACAAAGAGGCCCAAATAGTCCCCACCAGCCCACTAAAGACTTTCTATGGCACCATATAGCAGCCCATCTGGCATTTGCCCTAACCCACAGATTGCCAGTCCGGGCCTGCCCCTATACCAGCATGAAAAAAAACTATTTGAAGCCTCTCCAATTGGCCTCAGAGGGGGAAAATTGCTTCCTGACTCCACAATGCAATGGGACCAGTCCCTGGATCAACTTGTACTATAAGCTATCTTCCACTTCCATAAACATGTATTCTCTCACTTGCTAAAAAGCTATCCTACCCCTTCTTAAAGGGGAAGTAAAGTCTAAAATAGAATAAGGGTAGAAATGCTGTAGTTTGTATACTAAACATAAACATGAACTTACTGCACCACAAGCCTAATCAAACAAATGATTTATGCTTTCAAAGTTGGCCACAGGGGGCTGTCATCTTGTAACTTTGTTATACATCTTTGCAAGACCAAGACTGTGCACATGCTCAGTGTGATCTGGGCTGCTTATGGAGCATCATAAATGATCAAAACATCACAAGTCTAATAATATCTGCCAGAAGCCAATACAGTAGGACTGCTTAATAATAATCAGAATATATAGACTGCACTGGGGCATGTGTTGTTATATAATCTAATGTGGATTTTATAGTTTTTCTATTGTTTAATATAAACTTTCTCCAACTCTGCAGAACCAGTGGCTGCAGCAAAATAATCCTCCAAATAGAATCCCAGTTTATCTGTTTAAATCTGGCTCCATGATCTTTGTCCCTGCAGCTGGAGTTGGAAAAAGTAAAGGGGATGTAAAGGCAAAAATAAAATAGAAATATCTACATAGTCGCCTACTTCTCTACAGGGAAACAAACAAAGCTTGAGTGCTACATGGCAGGGAAGTAAGGTGGGGGCTCCCCCTGCTCAGAAGTATGATTCTTTCCCTGCAGAGCAGTCGGGGATCGTCTGACAGTTCCTATCGATAGCAGTAAATGAAGGGAGAATTTCACTGCATACAACCAGGTTTCTTGTAAAACGCACCTGTCTTTCCTTTAATATGATTTGCTGCTTGGAGGATCTACTGGTGAATAAAGCATCTGGTCCTCCCTTGTACCTATCTAGTGTATCTGACAGTACACACTGGTGCAGGACTGGACTGAGAATCAAAATAGGCCCTGGCATTTCAGGTACACAGAGGCCCAATCAGCCCACATAGAGGCCCAAACAGTCCCCACCAGCCCACTAAATACTGACTTTCTATGGCACCTTATAGCAGCCCATCTGGCATCTGCCCTAACCCACAGATTGCCAGTCCGGGCCTGCACTGGTGTGTGTCAAACTGGGTAAGGCGTGCAGAGAGGTGCACGCCTTACATCTGAATACAGCTGAAGCCTAGACGGGGGCCTGTGGATATAGCCTAGGGACCTCATATCTCATTAATCCACCATTGGTGATGATATTAAAATGAGATCATCTTGATTCAAAATACCCCTATTGTCTACCTGCCCTGGTCCACTTTTGACCCGTGTTAGAAAATGAACCCTTTATACAGTTTGAGATCATGTTACATGGCAGCACAGAATCGAATGCATCACAATTCTTTAAAGGGCATATAAAGACAAAAAAAATCCAATTTTTACTTCCTTTAATGAAAAAGAAACCTATCTCCAATACTAATTTAAAAATGAGTACCGTTTTTATAAGAAACCTGACTGTATGCAGTGACATGACATTCTCCCTTTTACTTCTGTGGATAGGAATTGTCAGACGGTCCCTAACTGCTGTGCAGGGAAACAGTCATACTTATAAACAGCAGGGGGAACCCCTGCCTTACTTCCCAGCCATGCAGTACTCCAGCACCTTTTTTTTTTTCCCCTGTTTTGATATTTTATGACGATACCTAAGAAGCCCAGATCACACTGAGCATGTGCGAGTCTTGGTCTTGCAAAGATGTATAACAAAGTTACAAGATGACAGCCCCCTGTGGCCAACTTTGAAAGCATAAATCATTTGTTTGATTAGGCTTGTGGTGCAGTAAATTCATGTTTATATTTAGTATACAAAATACAGCATTTCTACCCTTATTCTATTTTAAAATTTTCTTTGCCCTTTAATAATCACTACTGTAACATCAGCTTCTATGATATATGAATCTTTAAAAGTGAAAAAGCAGACCCAGCTTAACTTTCTATATTAAAATTATAAAAAAAATACATATAGGCACTTATTGACTTCTTGAGTGTTATACCCTGCCATTTCTAAATGGCAATGTTTTATTTAAGTAAATAATTATTACATTATACACTATCAATCAGAATAAGTTATAACTGTTTAACAAGGATTTGGAATGTAGTTTTATACTGCCAAAAAAATATTTTGGATGCATGATTATATAATGCAGAACTCTACAACAGCCTGTGTGAGATTTTAGAAATATTTTCAATTGATTATTTTAATTTACTTCCCACCTTATGAATGCATCTATTCAATACATGTATGTATTTTAATTAGGTTTTCAAGCTCCATCAAAGAGTTCACTGGGAATTTCATGTGGTCCAGTTTGATGTGTTTAATCCCTATGTAATGGTAGGGGAAACAATTCACTTAGGAAAGGACACAGGACTTGCCAAGAAGCAGAAATATTCAGAACAACGAGATATAAAACAGGTGTTTTTTGGTTATTTTCAGGCAAAGTTATATTCTATCGGGTGATAAATGTAGGTGCGCATATGCAGTAGTGATAAGCCAGCTATTTGCTTATATTTTTGACTTCTATATGTATATTCTTATACATACCACTCATACACCTGGACTGGATTGGACAGACCATGTAGAAAAAAGATGTCGGGAAAGCACTCCTGTACTAGAAAGCTAGGACAGTGCAGTTTTCAGGGAATAGGGGAATCAACCCAGTGTCACGGGTAAGCAATTCTCACCCTGGTGGGGGGGTGAGTGCCTAATGATCCGAAATTCCAGTAATTCTACAAATATATGCAGTGTATTTTAAAAATAGGGGAAAAAGAGGAGAGATTGATCAATGCACATTCCCTGGCCCCCTGTCATATAAGTAATCTATGCAGTTGCATATGTACAAAGACAGGGGTTTTTTAGTTACAAAATTATGATCATAAGATTGATAAGCCACCACTCCACGTCAAGGTAAAACCCATATGGCGGTCCCTAACTATTTACCTCTGGTCATAATATCAAATGCTATAGCCTCCCGGCATGAGAGCATTACCTGAAATAAAGGTCTCCCGACCTGGGCATTTTTTTCATCCATTGGGCTTAATCCTCCCCCACCATTAGCTTTCAAAGAGGAGAGACAACCTAGACCCCAGGTTTGGTTCCATGAGATTAATCCTCCCCCGCTTGCGGCTTTTAAGAGAGAGAAACTTCTCAGACCAACACCCATTTCCAAAGGCATTGTTACACCATTTAAAGGGATGGGTGTGGGGGTGCTACAACCACATGATTTATTCTGTTTGGAAGTTTAGCAGCTATGCTGCAGGCCAGGCTTCCGTGTAGTTGTAACGTGGACCCCCCCCCAGCTGCTCTCTTACCTTTGGCCAGGTAAGGTGGATGCAGGTGGCTGGGTTAACTATGTGGGACGGGGATGAGGGGCTTGTAGTGCACTGGCCCCTTCAAAGATTTATTTTGCAGGGGGTCCTGGGGCACTTTAGTTACACCACTGAGTTTAAACACAAGTTTAGCAGGCTACACCTTAGTGCAGGGGCAGGGCTGCCATTAGAAATCACGGGACCCCACACAACAAATTTTTCTGGGCCCCGCCCACCCTGGCATTAGGGTTGCCACCTGGCCGGTATTTTTGATGGTTGAGCCCAATGTTATTAATAGGAAAAAAAGATAAGTATATAGGAAGGCCGGTATTTTTTTCAGGAAAAGGTGGCAACCCTACTTGGCATCTGAGCCCCACCCCTGATCCTGCCCACTCCACATAAAAGTTAATAGACCACACAGACATCAGCACCAAAAAAGTAACCCCCCCCACACACACACACACATAAAAAAAAACTTTTGCGCCAGGGCCCCCCTTACAAGTTAAAAAAAAAATTGGGGCCCCAGAGAATATTTCTTATAAAAATCATTGGTTGCAGGGCCCTCCTTACAAGTTAAAAATAATCGGGGGCCCCATAATTTTTTTTTTAATTGGGAGCAGGGGGCAATAAAGTATTAAAATAAAACATTTGTGGCCAGGGGATTAAAAAAAACCTACATTGGTGTCAGTAGGATTGAACTCACAGCTTCAGGACTTCCATTATAGCTGTTTTCGTTGCTTCAAGGACTTCAGTGTCGGCTCCTTTCGTGACATCGGGTATTTTCGCAGCTTCAGAGTTCCAGTGTCGGCTCCTTCGTGACTTCGGGTCTTTCAGTCGCTTCAGGACTTCGACTGTCTTCGGAACTTCCGCATTCAGCGTAGAGCCAGCAGGACGGCTTCGGCGGAGCTCGGAAGGGGGGCCTGGCTCTTGGAGAAAAGCAGCATTGCCGGGCCCCCCTTCGTGCCGGGGCCCGGGACACTTGTCCCTCCTGTCCCCCCTGATGGCGGCCCTGTGCAGGGGTGCCCAAAAAGTAGATCAGGATTTACCAGTAGACCTTTAGCTGGTGATCAGTAGATCTCAAGACATTGTCAACAAACTTTTCATTCAGATATTTAAATTAAGGTTACAAAAAAAATATTTGTTTGTCAGGAAATATAGAAATTTTAAAATTGCTTGATTTTTCTAAATATTCCTCCCATTGACTTCTTATAGAATCTCACCAGCTTCAAGATGTTAAATGCAATTATTCAAGCAAATATTCAATATCTACATCTTTTACATTTTCAGTAAACATTTAGGAGCAGATTTATCAAAATGTGAGTTTAGAGTTTAATAAATAAAATCTGACCTCATTTTATTTTTTCCTATGGGATTTTAAGAACCAGCCCTGAGGGGATGTGAGCCTTGGTTCAATCTCACCCCCTGCAACCCCCCCCCCCCCCCCCCCCCCGGTAGTTCTGTCACTGTTTAGAACCATGTAATTCAAAAAATCCCATAAGAATGAATATAATGTGGGTGAAATTTTATATATTAAACTCTAAACTTACATTTTGATAAATCCTTCTTCGTTTAGATGTTGATATATCTTCCACATATAGTTTAATACGGGGGTGTCCAACCTGTGGCCCAAGGATGGAAATGAATGCGGCCCAGCTTGAAATCCTTGGTTCCCGAGGAAACGACATGTTGCAAAGGATATAGGATTGGGGGGGAGGAGGTTTGCCCATTGCTCAGTAGTAATAATAATATAATAATACGTCAATTTAATATCCAGGTGTCCCATATTCCAGTGTATAGCTGTCAGGAGTGCTCTGGATGGCGGTGCCCGGCGATGTTGTGGTCGTCTGATGTCAGTGTGCCACATTGGACACCCACGCCGAATGCCTGCGCCAGATTCTGCACCAAAATAGAGCTTAAAAGGACGCCCAGGGCACCATGTCACTGCCCAAGTATAGGTTCACTTTCTAGCATTCCTGGGTGTTATACTATTGCTTTTGATTGATTCTTGGACTTGACCCTGCCTGAACTTTGACCTTGTTCCCTTCTCCCTGTCTTTTGATCTTTTCCTGGATTTTGACTACCATTGTTCCTGAACCCCTGCCTGTACCTTGAACTTGGAGTTTAACCCTGAAGCTTCCTCCTTGGTCCTGACTACTCCCCGCTGGGAGCCGATAGGCCCTCCATCTGGTTATTCAATAGTTATTGTAGTTCTGTGCATTTTCTTTACTTTTACAAATCAAAAGTGTTTGTGTATTTCATGTGTGGCCCCAGACAACTTTTCTTTTTCCAATGTCGCCCAGGGAAGCCAAAAGGTTGGACACCCCTTGTTTAATATATTATATTAAATGACTGTACCTTATATTATAGCACAGAATAAACACCCATACAAATCTAGGTCAGGAGGATTGCTGTTCTAAGAATAAATTCAGAGTTTTATAATAAACAGTCTTGCATTTCATTATTTTCTTTTAACAGATAGCAACCAATCAGTAGTTTGTATTTACTGTTCCACTCTTGGAAAGAAACACCTCATTGGTTGATATGGATTAGTAATTGTTTTCAAACATTCAACCATTTATCACGATCAATACTATAAAATAAATTTTGCTACAAACAAAAAAAACAGCCGTTTCATTGTGTACATTATATTTGTAGATCAAACAGAGAATAGGAGAAAAATTGCATCCAGCAAGCTTAGAGAAGCACTTCAGCGTGACAGAGATAATGTTAAAGGGCAAGGAAAGTGTAAAATAGAATAAGGCTAGAAATGCTGTATTTTGTATACTAAACATAAACATGAACTTACTGCACCACAAGCCTAATCAAACAAATGATTTATGCTTTCAAAGTTGGCCACAGGGGGCTGTCATCTTGTAACTTATACATCTTTGCCTGACACTGGCACTGCACATGCTCAGTATGGTCTGTACTGCTTAGGGATCGTCATAAATGATCAAAAAACAAAGCTGCTGGAGTTCTGCATGGCTGATAAGTAAGGCAGGGGCTCCCCCTGCTGTTCATAAGTATGATTGTTTCCCTGCCAGAAGTTAGGGACCGTCTGACAATTCATATCCACAGCTCTAAATGAAGGGAGAATGTCACTGCATACAGTCAGGTTTCTTATAAAAACGTACACATTTTTAAATTAAAGTATATTGGAGATGGATTTCTTTTTCATTAAAGAAAGTAAAAATGGGATTTTATTTCTTTGCCTTTCCTTGCCCTTTAAAGTCAAGCATGTATATAAAATAGTACTTCCAAATTTGTCTGACCATATGAATCATGATACTACAGGAGAAGTAAGTATACCCTGACAACAGGGTTCAAAAAGGGAAACTTACATTTCCCAGTGGCATAACTACTATGGGGCGGGTGCAATAACATCCAGGTACACTACCCATGGGGCCCATAGGGGATACCTTGCTGTGATAGCCCTGTTGTATGTATTGTCCATTAGGTGCTGTATGGCATTTATTAGCTCTTTTGTGGTCCAATAATTCTAATGCATTTACATTATTTCTCTGTACATAACATTTTTACCCAACAGGTGCCTTTTAATGACAATGAAAATAACATTCACAGAGGACAAACAACTATCCTCAACCAAAGGTACGGGCTAATAGAATAGAGCATTCTAGCGCTACGCAACAAGTTGGCACTATAGAAATACATGTTAATAATAATTCTGGGGATAACAGTCATTTTCATTTTAAAAAAATGCTCCCAGTCAGCGCTAGGCTACCCATACTGTGCATGTGATGTCAAGCGTATAATGAGCAATTGTGTGCATGTGAGTGACTGGACATGGCTGCTCACGCAGGGAACTCCCTCCCGGTGCGGGTAGCCTAGTGCTGGTGGGTTGCATTTTTTTTTTTACCCAACAGGTGCTTTTTAAAGGGGTTATTTATCAAAATGCAAACAATGTTTTCGTCTTATTTATCAATACATTTTTTTGAAAAAATCTTTTGTGGGAAAATTGCCAGAAAACCTCAACTTTTCCAGAGTATTGAACAAAACCCAGCGCAGATAAGGATATCTTCCAAATGTAAAGGGGACCTCTTCCATTAACTTCAACGTGAAGTCAATGGCAGATTTGAGATTGAGTGCTTTTTTATTCGGCTTAACATCATGAAGTTTTAATAAATCATGAGGAATCTGAGGTTTTTTTTCCTGTGAAAAAGAGGTGTTTTCCCATTAAAATTGACTCTAATAAATAGGGGTGTCCAGCCCAGGATGGATATGAATGCGGCCTAACTTGAAATGCTTGATTTCCGAGGAAACATCATGTTGTAAAGGATATAGGAGGTGAGGGGACTCTGCCCATAGCCCAGTTAGTAGTAATAATATAATAATAATGTCTATTTAATATCCAGGTGTCCCATATTCCAGTGTATAGCTCCATATGGTTATCCAATTGGTATGCTAGTTTTTTTATGTGTATTTTCTTTACTTTTACAAATCAAAAGTGTTTGTTTATTTCTTGTGTGACCCCCAGACAATTTTTCTTTTTCCAATGTGGCCCTCGAAGCCAAAAGGTTGGACACCCCTGCTCTAAGCATTTAAAATGCTAAACAAATGCATATCTTGCCCTATATCCTTCTGTAAAAATTTAATTTGTAAGCCCTATGATCTTCAAATCACATGGGGAAGCACATTTATCAGTGGTTTTTAAAAACTCCCATAAATTTTAAATTTGACCAATTGAAATTCAATTAAAAAATCAAGTTTATAAAACTTGGATGAATTAAGTCCAAATGTATACCCAGACATCTCCCATTGACTTAAACAGCAATTTGGCAGGTTTTAGGTGGTGAATAGTCTAATTGAACTTCTTAAAGGGCCAGAGTATGATAGATCTCAAATATCGAATTTCAATTCGACCATTGATAAATGTTCCCCCTAGTGTTTGTGTTATATGTACATATAAAATGCTCCCACCCATAGTGTAACATTAATGCTGCAATGCTTGGACCTTGTCATTAGCTAGGGATGCACCGAATCCAGGATTCAGTTCGGGATTCGGCCTTTTTCAGCAGGCTTCGATTTGGCCGAATCCTTCTGCCTGGCCAAACCGAAACCTAATTTGCATATGCAAATTAGGGCAAGGGAGGGAAATCACGTGACTTTTTGGCACAAAACAAGGAAGTAAAAAATTTTTTCCCCTTCCCACCCATAATTTCCATATGCAAATTCGGGTTCGGTTCCTTCCTTTGGGAAGGATTCGGGGGTTCGGCCAAATCCAAAATAGTGGATTCGGTGCATCCCTATCATTAGCATATAATGTATTTCTAACTTAAAACAGACCAACATCCTTTCAATAATTTAAGCTCAAGGTGATTTAACACAATTTCCTGATTTTTACAACATTATTATTTTGCGTCCCCTTATCAACATAGCGATAAACGTAAATTCATTTATTTTCATTATTTTTATTAAGATATGTTAAATATTTATGGTGAAAGCTTATTTATTTAAATTACCACTTTAAATGACTTGATTTTATATCAAATAAATATAATTTTGAAATATCAACTACATATATTAAATATAAATTATGGATACACCGAATCCAGGATTCTGTCAGGATTCAGCCTTTTTCAGCAGGATTCGGATTCAGCCAAATCCTTCATGTGCAAATTAGGGGCGGGGAGGGAAATCGCATGCCTTTTTGTTACAAAACAAGGAAGTAATAAATGTTTTTCCCAATTTGCATATGCAAATTAGGATTCGGTTCGGTATTCGCCCAAATCTTTTGCAAAGGATCCGGGGGTTCGGCCGCATCCAAAATAGTGGATTCGGTGCATCCCTAATATAAATTTTAACATTTTTAAATTAAAATGAAAAATTATTAATACATTTCGCATTTTTTACAGGTTGCTAACCTAAGAGAAAAAATTGATGCAAGGTCAAGAGTAAAATACAGAAATGGTGTTAGGCGAGTTGCTGAAATGAAAAGACACATAAATGCGTTTGTCTTAAAAGAGCTTTTCATGGGTCTAGAACTCCCTGAAGAAACTCGAAGACGATATTACCCAACAAGAGAAGACCTTGCCAATCTAATGTACAAAGCTAAGATTGAAGGGCATGATTCAACATTAGACCAGGAAAATATCCTTGACCTTATAGAACAATGGAAGATGCAAAATCCAAATGACAAAATGTTTGCCGTACAAGTTGCTGCACCACTGAAAACAAACATCAGACTTTCTTATTATGTTACCAAAATGATTGGCAGCAAAAATTACTATAGAAACCATAAAACACTTCTTGATGCTCCATAAAGAACAACACATGCTATGCCCCTATTTTTCTTCTGTGTTCAGTCTAATGTTTGCTACAGCAATTAAAGAAGCATTACAGTTATTTCAAAACTGGAACAAACAGTGGAAACCAAAGTGTTTTCTTGTGGATTTCAGTCAATAGGAGATTATTGCAATATTTGAAACATTTACAGGTATATTTTTATATTCATATCTTGATTTTATTGTCTTTTTGCAATTAAAGGAATAGTGACACCAAAAAATGTATAAGAATAATATAAGCAATGGTTTCCCTGCACGTGTAATACTGGTGCTTCAGAAACACTACTATAGTTTATATAAAGAAGCTGCTGTGTAGACATGGGGACAGCTATTCAAGCAGAGGATACACAGTAGCTACATAAATTCTGAGGAATACCATTTTATACTGCTGAGTTTATCTGTTATCTGCTGTGTATCCAGTGCCTTTTCTCCTTGTTTAGTTTTGAAAGGCGTACGCTGCCAAACATTGTACTCGGCTTGACATGGGTTAAATCCCTTGAGTAGCTATGTATGCTGGAGTTAATTCCTCTCTTTGAATGACTGTCCCCATGGCTACACAGCAACTTGTGTATATAAACTATAGTAGTACTTATCTGTTATCCACTGTGTGTCCTGTGCTTCAATGGCCACCCCCATACCAACGTCCTACTGCGCATGTGCCGCCAACTGAGCAGCATCCAGGAAGAAGCGATTTGAAGAGAAGATGGCCCCTGTAAACCTGGCTGGAGGGGACCTACACAGAGAGGTAAGTAGCAACTTAGGGGCAATAGCCCGGGGGGAGAGTAAGGCAGGGGAGAGGAGGGATGGGGGTTACTGCCTGGGGGTTGGATTCCCCTTTAACCCTCTGAATACAATGCATGGTTTATGAAACCATCTTGTGGCAGATTGGAGTTTTTTGGCCTGAAATCCGACCTGTTAGTGGCCAAGGCACAAACCTGCATGATGCTATCCTTAGTGTAATTAAGATAAAATATAACCTTTAAATTTCAATTGATTTTGAATAGCATTTATTGTATTTGTTTATATGTGTATAATTGGGGAATATAATTTTGGTGACTTTTATAAATGTTGTGCAACTAGCTTGATTTTTCTGAATTTTATATTTAATCAAAGAATATTTTTGAATTACTGTCTTTTTTACTAGATGCATCCAGCTAAATGTGCAAAACTGTGAGACCTACAGAAAATATAAAAAAAAAGAGATTCCTGATTTTCTGAGAAATCGGCAAAGAGACTTTGTGTGGCATGTGATGACGAGGCTTGACACCAGCTTAGACAATAGCCACATAAAATTCTTAGACAGAAAATCTGGCGTTTTTGAAGTAAACCATGAGGAAAATGCAGCTAAAACCTATGAAGTTACATTTAAAGATGGAATACCATCTTGCACTTGTGTAGACTGGGAAAAGCACTTTTTACCTACAAGCACATATGCTGCATTTTAAAATATGACAGTCAATTGAAGTGGGATAGGCTGAACCCGGTTTATTCTCAAAATCCCTTGTTTCTTTTAGACGAAGACTGTCTAGACCTTGTTCTAGATGTTCTAGACCTTCCAAACAGCAAGAAAAGCAGATGAAAGAAACTGATCCACAACTGTGTTCCAAATTTAAAGCGGAATATAGACAAACATAAACATAAAATTCTTGCTGCAAAATGTACAAGCAAACATTCCATTTGAGAAAGACTTGACGCTTATCGAGACCCCGAAAAAAATCAATAAGTGAAAATATACATCCACTTAAAAATACACAGTATGGAAGGAGCAAGCAGCTTGGATATGGACAAAAAGCCGAAATGTTGAAAGATGACACCTGGAAAACTGTATTTTCCAATGATGAAAGCCAGAAGGAGCAGGAACCATCGAGTAACTGGTTGATAATCAACAACATAACACTGACTTTGGCTGACAAATCAGTTGTACAAAATAATGATTGACTTGATGACAACATAATAAATACCTGCAGGGCCTGATTTCAAAGCAATTTGGAACAATTTCAGGGTTCTTTGATACAGTGCTTCTGGCACATGGTTTCTTGTCCATACATGATAGTGACCATTTACTTCAGATCCATCATGTAGGAGCCAACTGGGTGGTTTCAGAAAGACATAACAGAACTGTAACCATTTATGAGTCATTACAATTGTTACAGTTGTCGGAGGAATTTAAGAAACAACTGTGAGGAATTTAAGAAACAACTGTTGTTGCTCCATGCTTTACTTGTTTCAGGGGAATATTCGGTGTTAGATGTTCACCTTGTTTGTTACCAGCAGCAAATTGGGGCCTCTGACTGTGGATAGTTTGCTATAGCCAACATTGTTTCTTTAGCCAATGGATATTGCCTAGCAGATGTGCTGTTTACTCAATCAGAGATGAGAAGTCATCTTGTACAGTGTATGGAACAGGGGCTTATATCCATGTTTCCATTTAATTCTGTATCTGCTCCACCAAAACCAAAGTGCAAAAACATACCAAAGACAACTGCTGCAGCAATATCCTCAAGACAGGGCAAAGCATGGTTGAATGCTTGCAATGCAAAAAATGCTTTCACTTTAAGGGGTAGATTTACTAAGTTCAGGTGAAGGATTTGAATGCCAAATATTCGATTTTTGACATTTTTTTGGGGCTAATTCGACCATCGAATTTGCTAAATTCGATCGATTCAAATGAATCATTCGATAGAATTGAATTATTATAATAAATCGTACGATTCGAATAAAAAAATCATTCGACTGATTGACAATTTAATGGTCGAAGTAGTTGCCCTTTATATTTTTTTTCGTTTGCGTACTTCACCAGATTACACCAACCAAGTTTCTATATTTGCCTATGGGAAGCTCCCATAGGATTTTCCAAATTTTTTTTTTTTGGATCGAATAGAAATCATCCGATTTTTTGGAAAAATCATACAAATGGTACGATTTGTACGATTTTTTCATGGAATCGGATGAATTTGTATAATTTTTTTCATGAAATCTGATATTTAGTACAATTTTTTTCATGAAATCAGATGATCGCTATTCGATCGTTCGATAGATCGAATAGCGGTATAATTCTATGACTTCAATTTTGTCGGATTTTACTGCGGGAAAATTTTGAGGGTTGAATTCGAGGATTTTTAACCCTCAAAATTCAACCCTTGATAAATCTGCCTCTAACTGTGTAGGGATTACAAAAAATGACAGCTGTGTAAAAACAAATAAGAAATTTACTCCAACTGTGGGAATTATAGTTTTCAGATCATTTGATACTAATGCTAGTAAAAACATGGGTTAGTGTTAAATTCTTGTTTAATATTCAACTGATTAATTTCTATTTCTATTTTCTATATAATTTATACCTATTTACATTGCTTGTTGTTTATCTTACCTTGGTTTGGGATGTACTATTTTGGTAATTGACGTAGGATCAGGTATGGGGTCTATGACCTTGAATGATCTGGGATTTTATAAAAAAAAAAAACAATAAAATAAATATGATCTTTGCATTTATTATTACAGTGAAATGTGTGATTAATAAAACAAGGAAAGGTGTTTTGGTTAAATATACAGGAAACACAAAAAAATGATTTTTTTTCTGGCCCAGTAAACACAGGCCCAGTGACATATTCTATCAGAGCAACAATTTTAGATGTTTATGATAAGACCAGTTTATATGTAGTATAACCCTATACCCTATAACTAGGTGTCAAACCTGAAGCTAGAGGGTGTGGTTATAGTTAAAAACATGCAAAATTTGGTACCTTTTTCATGCCTTTGGTTCATCTTACACCAGAATTTCTTTATAGCAGTCAACCCATTAAATCCTTGTTTATTCATTGAGAGCTTTAAGCTAGCCATACACGGGCAGATTAAAGCTGCCGATATTGGTCCTTTAGACAGCTTATCTGTGATTGAAGACACATTGGCTAGTTGATGCGGTCCTATGACTCGTTGGCATTTCCTTCATATAACTGTTTGGCCCTAGGGCCGAATATTCAGATTTACCCAATATTGCCCTGCTGTTGTTGGGAATATTGGGGAAAGATCAGCTCGTTTGACGACCTCACCAAACAAGGGATCTTATCATGTCACCTTTAACACCATGTAAGCAGAGGTGGCATACCAGTGTGGCCTTCTTGCCTGATGAGGATTTCATTGTGTGTGGGGATCGTAGAGGCTCCTTGATGCTTTTTCCCATGAATGCAACATACAGAGAACAAAGCAACTCATTGGGGACCACTGCCATTCAGAGTGAAAGTGATGCCATACATATGAAGGAGAATGTAGATGATCTGGTAAGTGTTCAAGAACACAACTGCCCCTCAACTGATTGCTCAGTGCTATCTGCAATGTGTCCTGTTTCTCCTCTGTTTGGCATTCATGGCAAATTAGGGGTAACGTCCATCAGCTGCCACAATGGGTTTGTGTACAGCACAGGGCGGGATGGATTTTACCGTCAGCTGAAGGTAGAGAAAGGCCAGCTAACTGTGCTGCGCAAACAGAAGTCCTGCAAGGGAATGGAATGGATAGAGCGTCTGTCATTTACTGCTGATGGCAATTTGTTAGTGAT
>CM044437.1:138590412-138633818 GCA_024363595.1 Xenopus borealis
AACTGTATATCCTCCATGCCTGCAAATGAATCATTCACCCTCTCCACTGTCTTATACCATATGTAATTTGTTGTTTCTGCAATCAGATCGGCATCCGAATGTCTTGACTGTTGTTGAAGAGAGAGCTTTGGAGCGACACGATATTCCCGATGGCGCTATGTGTTTCGGCTCAACGGGAGTGATCGTGTCATTCCAAGGCTAAGTCTCTCCATGGCGCCGCCTGTACAGGGATTGTCATAAAATTGCCAAAACACATTAGTAGCCATAATGTACTTTACTGTTAAACATCCAGTTATACAGACCATCATTGTAATGGATTATAGACCGCATGCAAAACTTCACAATCCTATTGACTAAAAAATAGAACAACAGAAGCAAAAGCCCGTTGACAGACCTATAAAGAAGCATGTAAATCAATGTGGGAAGAAAAGAAGGACAGGCATGCAATTTATTATCCAAAAAGCTCTGAATACTGGAAGGCCATCTCCCATAGGGGTAGATTCATCAAAGAGTGAAGTTAAGAGTGAAGTTCCGCCACTAGAGGGAAATTCCGCAGCTCTCCATTCATTTCTATGGGATTTTGAAAGGCGTATTTATCAAAGAGTGAAATTTCACCCATTGATGAATACGCCTTTCAAAATCCCATAGAAATGAATTGAGAGCTGTGGAATTTCCATCTAGTGGCGGAACTTCACTCTTTCATGAATCTCCCCCATAGGGGTATATTTATCAAAGAGTGAAGTTAAGAGTGAAGTTCCGCCACTAGAGCGAAATTCCGCCACTCTCCATTCATTTCTATGGGATTTTTAAAGGCATATTTATCAAAGGGTCAACTTTCACTTCACCCATTGATAATTAGGCCTTTCAAAATCCCATAGAAATGAATGGAGAGTGGCGGAATTTCCCTCTAGTGGTGGAACTTCACTCTTCGATAAATTTACCCCATAGACTCTATCTTAAACAAATAATTCACATTTTTAAAAATCATTTCCCTTTTTGGTGTAATAATACAATAGTTTGTACTTGATCCAAACTAAGATATAATTAATCCTTATTGGAAGCAAAACTAGCCTATTGGGTTTATTTAATGTTTACATGAGTTTTTTGTAGACAAAGTATGGAGATCCAGTATACAGAAACATCCCTTATCCAGGCAACTGCACGCCCTGGGCATTCTGGATTACAGGTCCTTTTTCTATGTAAGAATAAAACAGTACCTTGTACAGGTATGGGACCTGTTATCAGAATGCTCAGGACCTGGGGTTTTCCAGATAACAGATCTTTCCTTAATTTGTATCTTCATAACTTAAGTCTACTAGAACATGATTTAAATATTAAATAACCCCAATAGGCTGGTTCTGCTTCTAATAAGGATTAATGATATTTTAGTTAGGATCAAGTATCAGTTACTGTTTTATTATTACACAGAAAAAGGAAATTATTTGTTTAATTCTGAGCTTTCCGTATTATTATGTATTATTCTTATTGGATGCAAAACAGTCCTGTTGGGTTAATATAATTTTTTAATTATTTTTTGTAGACAAAGTATCTCCCAAGATCCCTTTTCCAGAACACCCACAAACATTCTGGATAACAGGTCCCATACCTGTAGCTCTGTTTCAATAGTCAAAACCAGCAGTGCAGAAAAGGACAGAAACCCTCCATTAAAGCATTTACATCATGTGGCTTTATTTATTTATTTTTTTTACAGGAAATGAGTAAATTGTAATTGGAAGTTTTAATTTAAAATGCCAAGGGTCTTTTTTTTTTGTCAGTGGTCGGATGCAGAATAAGGATCCAAGACTGTTAGAGGCATGGCTACCCACAGGCTGTAACCACAGCGAGTGGCTCACACATGTGACTCTCAACGTTTTCCTGTGTCCCTCGGGCTTGTAATGCACCCGCACACTTGTGTCTAACACATCGTTTCATTCATACACATCACCCTAAGTTGGCGTTCCCTCCAACGGCTCTTGTGGTTTCTATGCAGGAAATCAGTAGTTATCTTTAGAAATCACTTGCTTAATAAGACAGGGAAGCAGAATCAGAAGAAGTTTCAGATTAGTCTAAAGGGGAAAACGTGGGCGAATGGTAACTGTTGAGACATTTGGTCTTTGCAGAAGTGGGATAAGCTTTTCATTACTGATCAGAACTATACTTGGCATCAAGCAGCGCTTCCCAAACTATAGGGCTGCCCAGACTAGAGGCCAGACAGGAGAGATTTTGAGAGAATGCCTGTTTTGCACTCAGATACTCCTAGGAGCCCAGATTGAAGGTCTATAAGACTTAACGTCTGTCCTAGAGATTTTTGGAACTATGCCTGAAGGACTTGTACAGTAATGTTTCATATATCTGTAACCATATTATGAGTTAAAGGTGTGATACAGGCAAATGTTGGGTCTCAAAAAGGGAGCTTAACCTAGAAAAGCTCAGAAAGTACTGGCATAAAGTGTGTGCTCCCACAACACTCCCTTGACCAAAGCTATCCATAGTAGTGCCCTGCCTAAAGCTTAGTTTGAGAATTGGCAAAAATGGTTATATTTTTTTTTATATCTTTATATTTTCCTGGAACCTTGAAGGGCAGCTATAGGCAGGGACGTATTCGGCTGGTGGGACACTGGGGAAAAAACAAGATTGACCTGGGCGCTGCCCCCTTACCTCCTTCCCAGCTCTGATTGCAGCTGCAACAAGATAAAATAAGGTGGGGGGGCGAAGGGAGTTGCGGCTGGAGGGCCCAGAGGTGGAGACATTTGTGACTGGGGCAGAGGACCTGGGAGGGGGTTTTAGGCCTCTGAGGTGCCAGCAAAGATGGGCCCCAAACCCCCGAGTCTGATGTTGGCTAAAGGTATATCCTGCCATAGGTACTGTTAACATTCATAGACGAGTAACTGGCATAATTTTTTTTTTCCTGATCCTTGTTAAGAGGTAAAGGGGCCCTGAGTCAGCAATGGACTAAAGGGTTTGGCTTAAATTCTAAAAGTCTCAAAATCCACAGCATTCGGCAGCTGCACTTTGGATAAATAGTATGCTCAGTGGCAGGCAGGGGAATAACTACAGGAAGCAGACCCTGCGGCTGTAGAGGGGGGCAGTAGGTGTATGGTCCCCATGAGGGCCTAATTCATAAGCAGTTTCAATAAATATTGGCAATACAAGTCAACCTTCAGACATTTTGGGGGCCTGAAAAATATTTTGCTTTGGGGCCCCATTATATCTTGTTACACCACTGGTGGCAGACACTTTTTGCCCAAATGATGCGATGTCATGAAAACATACATTAAGGGGCAGATTTATCAATGGTCGAATTGAAAAAAATTCGAAATTAGACCATGTGAATACTATGTGAAGTAAAATCCTTCGAATTCGAATTCAAAGGATTTTACCGCAATTCGATTGGTCGAACGAACGATCGAATAGGAAAAATTCAATCGATCCATTGATTGTTCAATTCAAAAGATTTTTTCGATCGAATTTTTTTTATTCAATCAAAAATTAAGATACCCAATTCGGTAGCTTTGATCTGGCGAACAAGGTGGTCGAATAAAAATTTAAAGGGGAAGTACTTTGAATATTTGCCTAATTTGCATATTCGAAAATTCAAATCTATTTGAAATTCGATCGAACTTCGAATTCTTCATGTGAATTTAGTAAATCTGCCCCTAAGTATTACACTTGGCATATTGCACTGAAATGAAAGAAACCAGCTAGTGCAGTAAATTACCACTTAAATGAAGATAAATGAAGATAATTAGTATTCACAGCAAGGAATGCACTGATTAATTAATTCATGTCAGTATAACTTTACCCCCCTAACAGCAAGTTTCATAGTGTAGCCATTGTTAGTTATAGGCATAACTAGCTAATATTGATGTCACGGTTATCAATCTGTTCATCAATAGTCTTTCCCCCAAGACACAAAGTCAAGCTTTGCAGCAGGTCTAGTAATCCACAACAGCCAATCAGAAGATAATCTGAACTAATTCCAGTTTAAAGGTGGGTTGATATGGCCTACTAGACCTTGTGCACAATTTGAGAATTGTACTGCATAAAAGCCACCCATAAAATGATTTGTCCTAGGAAGCAATGGCCCGTTCTGCAGTTATTTGGGCAGCTATATATTAGTTGGATAAAAGTGGCAGTTAAGCACAACTGCTTTCTCTATATTACCAACCTGACATCTATTAAACTTAACCATGACACACAATATTTCTGGGACAAATTCTTTCTCTTCTCTTGTATAATATTCAGTTAAAGACAGTGCTGTATTAGAATGCTAGTAGTGGTGCAAAAATGATCATACCAATGGAGGTTACAGCAGTAACTGCTTGTCAGCCGGCATGGGAAACGTTTCCATTAGATCGGACAAAGTCTGTGTCTCAGGGCCCGACCCCTTTGGATTATGAATTTGCAATAGATCAGTGAACGGGTCCCAACTGCAGCTGAACATTTCCACAACAGCTGCTTTTGGGATTCCGTTGCCAGAGCTACCGCCTGTCCCGCCACTTCACGGGTTCCACACGGACACCTGTAAAAGAGAACAACAATGTACAAATGTTTAAAAAAAAATCGGCCATATTTTACATGGACCCATGTAATCATTTTTCATGCTTGGAAACCTTTTCATGGCGACCAGGAAGGCAAAAGGACATAAAACTATCTTAGGGCAATATTACACATGGTGACATCTAGGAGCAATGATCTCAGCAACTAAGGGGTATGTTTACTAACATTGGAGATAAATATCTGGAGAGATTTCTGGAGATGTTGCCTATAGCAACCAATCAGATCTTTGCTTCTTATATGTGTCTATTTAAATCTAACTGCTGATTGGTTGCCATGGGCAACATCTCCAGATATTTATCTCCAATGTTGGTAAACATGCCCCTTTATGCTAGAACTGCCCAGTTTGTATGTGTTTCCTAATTTGAAGATATATAAAATAATCTAGTTTAGCTAAATCTTCCCCATTCTCTTGCATCTCATTAAGGCTGACACTCAAATTTGCAATCTGATAAATTAGTTCCATGCTCAAAAGGGGCTGAGACTTGCTAGAAACCAATGGATCAAACTGCCATCATTTAGAAATTCAGCAGCAAAATCCCTTTTAGGGCCCTTACACTCGGGCGTTTTGGACCTGCGCTCCCCTGCGTTGCAGGTCTAGACGCACCTCATTCTTTTCAATGAGGTTGTACCCACGAGACGCGTTTAAGCGCCGAACGCAGGTTCAGACGCAACATGCTGCATTTTTCCTGCGTTTGGCGCCTACATGCGTTCGTGTGAGTACAGTCCCATTGAAAATAATTGAGTGCGTCTATACCTACGCTCCCCTGCGTTTGAACGCAGCAAAACGGAACGCAGGGGAGCGCAGGTAAAAACGCCCGTGTGTAAGGGCCCTTAAGATGCAAATTTTAGATCTACAAACATCAAATCCATTTAAGAGTTACATAGTTAATTTTGTTTAGAAAAAGACCAGAGTCAGTCAAGATCAACCCTTCCAAATTATCTGCAGCACACAGTTAATATATGCGGTATATTATTTGAGCACTTTATGTTTTGGGCATTGGAAGTACCTGAGGATATGTAGGAAATGGAAGAAAGGAAAAGCCAAATCACTTTTTTCCCCTGGCCAGTGCTCTTTTTAGGGAAAACATGCACCAACTTGGTGAAAAAAAGTAGCACATCAATACCATCTTGTTTTCCATTCCCAAGAATTCCTCAGCAGACTTTCCTCTTTACTGAAATTTCTCTTCATTGTGCATGTGTGAGTCCTAAAAACCTAACAGGAGCCCTGGCCAGGGGAAAAACTTAGTAATTAAATTCACCTGGGGGTGCCCATATCCTATCCTGTTATTTCAACACAGGGTGCTAACAAATAGATGCACAAAGGGGGTTATTTAGCAAGGCACAATAGTTTTGCAGCGTCCGTTCTGACGCTGAAAACCTGAAAAGGTTGCGGTAAAAGACATGATTTTTTTTTCGTGATTACAGCCACCAGCTTTCCAAAGGATCCAATCAGTTGTCTACACTTACACACGGGCGTTTTAACCTGCGCTCCCCTGTTTTCCGTTTTGCTGCGTTCAGTCGCAGGGGAGCGCAGGTAAAAACGCCTGTGTGTAAGGGCCCTAAAGGGGACCTTCCCGCAGACAAACGCTTTGCTCTAAGAAGAAAGAAAATAAGTTCTAATTATGCAAATAAACAAACTTCATGGTCTGAGATCTGAGAGAGTCAGAAGTAAAAATCTGTGACCGGCAACAAAGAAAAGGGTTAATAGGGGCAGGACAAGCCTCATACATGGGTCTTGGCTCCTGACTTCACAGGTTCTAAAGAGATTCACTGAAGTGATTTAAAATGCAGAACAAAGCGGCTACAAAGAGGAGAAACCAGACACCGGGAATCTGCACTAATGAGGAAGACAAAGTGCTTAACCCACAGATCCTTGTTTTGTTCCTCACCTGTGGTGTGAAATTACATCGCCATTAACCCTTTGTGGCACGGTCGTCTCAAGCAAACCCAAGGGACTGAAGTTGCTTTTCAGTTGGTCTTCATTTTTTTTTATAGTTTTTCAATTATTTGCCTTCTTCTTCTGACTCTTTCCAGCTTTCAAATGGGGGTCGATGACCCCATGTAAAAAAACAAATACTCTGTAAGGCTATTTGTATGACTCATCTTTCTATCCAGGGGTCTCCAATTCATATTCCAGCCTCTTATTCAAATCACGGCATGGTTGCTAGGTTCATTTGGACCCTAACAACCAGATGGCTGAAATTGAAAACTGGAGAGCTGCTGAATAAAAAAAAGCTAAATAACTAGAAAACCACAAATGATAAAAAGAATGAAAACCAATTGTAAATTGACTCAGACTATCACTCTCTACTCTACATCATGCTAAAAGTTAACTCAAAGGTGAACATCCCCTTTAAAGTGAAAGCAGATATGTGCCCCATGCTGCTGCCGGCCAACTGGTCCCTGTTTAGACCTGTAATAAATATCTCCAGTGCAATTTGGAAACAAAAGGAAATTAAAGTGCTAGTGCACCATACTGTGTTACATCTTCAATCAGTCAAATTACTAAGGAGCTTTTAGAAATTTGCCCAAAAAATACATCTGCCTTTTACAACTGTCATCTTGTATAAGTATAGATATACAAAGTGGTGCTTGGAAAAAACCCGTTGTTCTTGTGGGTCCTGCCAGCCTAGACCTGCTCCCTGCTCCCTGCTCTTGCTGACCCACTGGGACTACTGTCCAGGGCCCCCACCGACCCCCCGCAAGATTTGCGGCAGGGTCGGGTGGCCCTGAGATAGCAGCCCCGGTGGGCCCCAGGCCCCCCAGTCCGCACGAGCAGATTCAGGGAGAGTTAGTCGCCTGGCGACTAATCGCCTCTTCTTTGTCTTTTTTGGGGCAACTAATCTCCCCAAACCGATTCCCCCTGTCTTGCTCTAGCTATAATAAAAAAGTCACCTGAAGCATGCCACACACGGAGCTTCATTTTCTGACATCGCTCGAAGTTTCCTGCAACTTCAGAAAAACGACTTCAGAAAATGAAGCACCACATGTGACTTTTCATTATAGCAGGTGCAAGACAGGGGGAAGCGGTTCAGGGAGATTAGTCACCCCAAAGTAGGGATGCACCAAATCCAGGATTCGGTTCGGTATTCGCCCAGGATTCAGCCATTTTCAGCAGGATTCGGATTCAGCCGAATCCTTGTACCTGGCCAAACCGAATCCAAAAAATCATGTGACTTTTCGTGACAAAACAAGGAAGTAAAAAAATGTTTTGCTGTGCATACTGCGTATGCGGCACACTTTTACCCTCCCTGATGCTAATTGGAATATGCAAATTAGGGTTCGTATTCGGTTCGGTTTCAGCCGAATCTTTCGCAATGTATTTGGGGGTTTGGCTGAATCCAAAATAGTGGATTTGGTGCATCCCTACCCCAAAGAAGAGGCGATTAGTCGCCAGGAGATTAAATCTCCCTGAATCTGCTGTGATCCTAAAGCAGCAGGAAACAAGAATGTTTAGCGTGCGCAAGAACTATTCTGACCTATTCATGCAGTGGAGGGGTTAGCACAATTATCATTAGAGTCAATCAATAGTTATTTTCTAGAATTCTGTAAGAAAATGCACAATGTATGCCAGTCTCCCCAAAGAAGAGGCGATTGGTCGCCAGGTGATAAATCTCCTGAATCTGCTTGTGTGAACTGACCCTTAGGGTGGCGACACAGAGCTATTTGGGGGAGATTAGTCGCCTGGTGACAAATCGCCTCTTCCTCGGGTGACTAATCTCCCCGCCGGATAGGATCTAAGCGCAGAACAACATGGCAGACTTACCTGCATTTCCGTCTGATCCGACTTGACATGGGCGTTTTGTCACCCAGCATCTGATCCGGCGGAAACGCAGGTAAGTCTGACTGTAACAAGGTAAGTAATGGGAAGTTGGATGGTGTCGCAACAGTGATCCGTTACAACAGTGATCCAACGCAACACTATTGTCGGATGCAGATGCAGCTTGCAGCATTTGCATCCGACAATCGTGTTGCATCGGATCACCATTGCAGCACCATCCAACTTTCTATTACTACCTGGTTCCTGTCAGATCCGACTTGACGTGGGCGTTTTGTTGCCATGTAGTTCTGCCCTAAATCGCCTGCGGGATGGCACTTGGAGCGCATCGTTTTCCAAAGTCGCCTGAAGTTTCCTCATGAGGCAATTTCGGGCGATTAATCTCCCCCAAATAGCACTGTGTATCTCTACCTTTAAATTAACTGTCAGTATAACGGAGAGATATTCTGAGACATTTTACAATTGTTTTACATTTTTTCAATATTTGTGGTTTTTGAGTTATTTCGTTTTTTATTCAGCAGCTCTTCATTTTGCCTTCTCAGCAATATCGTTGCTAGGGTCGTAATTACCCCTGCAACGATTTGAATAAAAGACTGGAGTATGAATAGGAGAGGCCTGAATAGAAAGATAGATAATTTAAAGTAGCAATAGCAATCCATTTGTAGCCTTACGGGGTATTTCTTTGAAAACTGGTTAATAATGATAAGAAGAAAGTAAATGATTCAAAAACTATAAAAAGAAAATAAATAATGACGACCAATTGAAAAGTTGCTTAGAATTGGCCCTACTATACAAAAAGTTAACCTAAAGGCGAACCACCCCTTTAATTAAGAAATACGGGTTTGAAATCTGTTATCTGGGAACCCATTATCCAGAAAGCTCCAAATTACAGGTCAGCCATCTCCCATAGAGATCCAAATTACAGAAAATCCCCCTTATCCAGAAAACCCCAGGTCCCAAGCATTCTGGATAACAGGTCCTATACCTTTATATGGTTACTGAAATTTCTAGCAGTAAACAGGGCAAATACTAAAATTTAAAACCCTTTAACTTTTCAAATTCCTTTGGTTCTTGCTTGCATCTGTGGTACTGTGTACTATGGGAGAAGGTAGTCATACAAATTGCCAGTCAGCTGAGAGGCCCTCTGTATAATAACAACCTCCTGACCTTATCCAAAATTCTGCTGAAGGTTGCAGCTGGGGAAAGTGAGGGGTTTGTTTATACAGAACTCATTCTCTCCAATAGGCACAAAAACATTTACAACAAAAGTCCAATTTATTGTGCTCATTCGAAAAAAGATCAATACTATCCATCAAAATGACCCAACAGACTGGGTAAATGCACCAAATTCACTATTTTGGATTTGGCTGAACCCCTGAAACATTTGTGAAAGATTTGACAGAATACCAAACCAAATCCTTATATGCAAAATAGGGATGGGAGGGGAGGGGAGGGGAAAAACAGAAATGTGCTCAATAAAAAAAAATGTTTTACTTTCTTATTTTGTGAAGAAAAGTCATGTTATTTTAAGCATTTGGATTCTGTTCAGCCAGGCACACGGATTCGGCCGAATCCTGCTGAAAAAGACTGAATCCTGGTCGAATACTGAACTGAATAATGGATTCAGTGCATCCCTAATTTAAATACAAAATATAATTTTAAATGTTTGAAGTAGGGTTGCCACCTTTTCCAGTATTATAATCTGGCTGGTGACATCAGAGGGGTTGTTCTGTGACGTTAGAGTGTGGGGTGGAGACGTAAGAGGCAGGCTGATAAAGGTATTGGCACGGCTGTGGTGCACAAAGAAAAAGTTTTAAAATCCGAGCTGGAACTGGGCAGTCCCTTGAATAACAGGACTATCCAGTTCAAAACTGGACAGGTACCTAACCTAATTTGAAGTATCTTAAGTTATATGCTAAGATATATTAACACTTTATAAATTATTATAGGTGCAATGGTTATAAAGAATTTCTCTCATAGCCACAGCCAGGGCCGGATCTACATAGTGGGCACCCCTAAGCCCACCGCCATTTGTCACCCCCATACTCTGCCCTTTATTCGCAAATTTTCATCATCAAGACCAGAGCAATGGGAAATGTAAAAAACTATTGTATCTCTTGTGTATCCCCAGTGTTTCTGAACCAATGTGGGTGTGGATGGGCAGCATGCCACCCCCTAAAATCCGGCCACCCTAGGTGGCCTTTCGACAAATCTGGGCCTGTCCATAGCATGTGCTTTAACTATAGTCCTTTAAAGGGCAAGGAAAGTGTAAAATAGAATAAGGCTAGAAATGCTGTATTTTGTATACTAAACATAAACATGAACTTACTGCACCACAAGCCTAATCAAACAAATGATTTATGCTTTCAAAGTTGGCCACAGGGGGCTGTCATCTTGTAACTTTGTTATACATCTTTGTCTGACACTGGCACTGCACATGCTCAGTATGGTCTGTGCTGCTTAGGGATCGTCATAAATGATCAAAAGACAAAGCTGCTTGAGTTCTGCATGGCTGGTAAGTAAGGCAGGGGCTCCCCCTGCTGTTCATAAGTATGATTGTTTCCCTGCCAGAAGTTAGGGACTGTCTGACAATTCCTATCCACAGCAGTAAATAAAGGGAGGATTTCACTGCATACAGTCAGGTTTCTTATAAAAATGGTACACATTTTTAAATTAAAGTATATTGGAGATAGATTTCTTTTTCATTACAGAAAGTAAAAATGGGATTTTATTTCTTTGCCTTTCCTTGCCCTTTAATGTAGGCATTATATCAGGCTCGGACTGGGGGGCCCAGGGCCCACTGGGACTGCTGTCCAGGGGCCCCCCTCCAACCCTCCGCTGGCCCCCCTCTGACCCCCGCTCCCTTACTGTGTTGCGCCGCTCTGTGTTCCTACATGAAGGCGATGCTTAGTGCACATGCGCTGCTGGCGTCACGGGTCTCTGAATCTTTTTTGTTTGTACAATACAAAATTGGAAGAGAGGGTCTGGCCCGGCAGGGGCCCATGAGGGTCGGGGCCCAGTCCGACCCTGTATTATATTAACATTGCTAAGAAGTGTTACACAATGTATTTTGGGCTTGTATTTATGCCCCTCTGAGTCATTGTACTGACAAAAAAGGGCACTGGGGCACTAAATAATAGACAGTAATGGGACGATGCTGGGGCACCAGGGTTAATTCTCTTTCTGATGTACCCAAAACTGGACCTAATTCTCTGTCCCGAAGGTCTTTTTTTTTATTGCAGTGACTTGTAGCATATAACACTCTGAGACCATGATTCATGGACTTTTATATCTGGAAATACTGACTCAACAGCCCATTTATAGGCAGCCGTTGAAGACTTCCCCTTCATGTGAAGACGCTTATTAAAAAAAATGTTTTTTCATGATGAAGATACGGGTTATGGTTTTCACAGCCTGCTTTTTTTATTTATCATTAGCGTCCTTGTTTAGATTACGGGCCCATTAGATGGAAGGGTGAAAGTTTAACAGCCCTGGTCTAGATGCCACAAACTGCTTCAGCTCCCAGCATTCTCAGCTAGAGAACAGCTAAATCTCATGATATGACTGAAGAAAGTTTGGATTATACATGAGTGTGTGTGTGTGTAGGGGCCACACAAGTCAAGGTCAATTTGTGGGTCATTCGACAAAAGACCAAACAGATATTGTAGTACAGGTATGGGACCCAGGGCTGCATTTACATAGCAGGCGCTCCTAGGCCCGCTGTCGTTTGTTGCCCCTGTCCCCTCCCTTTATCTGCTTAAATTTTCATCATCGGGACAGAGCAGTGGGAATTAGCACACAGGAAATTTAAATTTCTGAACCAATGTGGGTGTGGTTGGGCAGCATGTCGCCCCCTAAAATCCTGCCGCCCTAGACCCCGGCCTAGGTGGCCTGATGGGACCTGTTATCTAGAATGCTGGGGACCTGTGGATTACCAGATAACAGACCTTTCTGTAATTTGGATCTCTACAACTAGGGGGTTATTTGACTAAGGTTGAGTGTTAGCGTTTTTTCATTTACCTCAAGCAAACGAAAAACCTGAATGGTATCTTATTTAAGAAAAACTTGAATTTCAAAAACCTGATTCTGCGAGTTAGAGTCCCAAAACCTGAAAATTCGAATTGAAAAAAAAAAACTTGAATGGCTCAAATCATTCCAGTTTTGGGGCAAAACCCTCCGAAAAAAAACCTTGAACATCAAACAGGCTGTTAACACCTTCAAATGGTTCAAGGGCCCTCTGCAGTGTTGGAGTAGCCCACCGGAATACCAGGAAAACTCCCGAAGGACCCTCATGCTGCTAAACTTTTGGCCTATTTCATGGCCATTCCCTATTTCTATGAGGCTAAAGTGTCTAAATAGATGGAATAATTGATTATAGTATGTAAAGAAAACAAACTAGGACAAAAGAGGTTGATTGAGGAGATGAAGTATATAAGTACTGAGATGGGCCCCTGGTCTAAGGTTTTTGGGTGGGCCCCTGGTATCCCAGTCCGACACTGGGCCTCTGCCATTGACTCCTACATGACCTCGACAGGTTTTAGATGGTGTATTTTCGGATTCCAGCTAATTCCAGGGTCAGCATATAATAAATCTCAAATATTCAAGTTTTTACAAAAAAAAACTCAAAACTTTTTAATTTTTCTTTAAGCTGAAAGTGAGTTGTTTTTTTTTAAACTCTTTATTTAACATAGAGTTTTCATTTTCATCCTTACAACATCCATGCATTGACATTATGTACATCGTGTCAACATATTGTTTCACTTTATACAGAACAATAAAGAATCATGGTATCTTTTGTAAAAAATAGGTCAAATGCATCTAAGGCCTACCTATCCCCGACTAAGGGGAAGCCCTTCTGAGTAGTTGCCAAAGGTATCAGCATTCTGTAGATGTGTGTAGAGAGGAAAAGGAGAACAGAAAAAGTAGGTGGAGGAAAAGGGAGAGTAGAGGGAGAAAAAGAGGAGGAGAATAAAGGAATATAATAAAGCCATCAGAACAGTCTGACCTCGGGAGTAGTTTGAAAAAATAAAAAAATCAACTTGAATACTGGAATTTTCATGGGAAACACAACTAGAACTCTTATAACCTCCCTTAAGTCATTTAAAGGTTAAATAAACCCAATAGGCTGGTTCTGCCTCCAATAAGGATTAATTATGTCTTAGTTGGGATTAGGGATGGCGCGAACAGTTCGCCGGCGAACTTGTTCGCGCGAACATCCGCTGTTCGCGTTCGCCGCAAGTTCGCGAACGTCGCGCGACGTTCGCACTTTGGGTTCGCGTCAATTTGGCGCTTTTTTTTGCCGCATTTTTTTGCCCTCTCACCCCAGACCAGCAGATACATGGCAGCCAATCAGTAAGCTCTCCCTCCTGGACCACCCCACACCCCCTGGACCACTCCCCTTCCCTATAAAAACTGAAGCCCTGCAGCTTTTTTTTCATTCTGCCTGTGTGTGCTGAAGAGATAGTGTAGGGAGAGAGCTGTTAGTGATTTCAGGGACAGTGAATAGTAAGTTTACTGGCTAGTAATCTAATGTACTTCAAACAACTGCCATCTAGCTGTGTGAGCTTGTTCACATTCTGTCTAAATATCCATAATATTACCCTCTCCAGAAAAAGCACCTGAGTGACTTTTTTCAAGCAGCCATAATATATTTTACGTAATCCGTATCCACCGCTGTAGTAGTGTATACGTTGACCTTGTAGCCATTATTTGCCCTGTAGCCATTTTTTGCCCAGTGTGTTCTTCAACCATCTAGCTGTGTGAGCTTGTTCACATTCTGTCTAAATATCCATAATATTACAGTGTCCACAACCACCTGAGTGACTTTTTTCCCTTTACAGCACAAAACGCAGCGCTGTGTCAACAATGGATTTTTAAGATACATTTTTGCCCTTGATCCCCCTCTGGCATGCCACTGTCCAGGTCGTTGCACCCTTTAAACAACTTTAAAATCATTTTTCTGGCCAGAAATATCTTTTTTAGCTGTTAAAGTTCGCCTTCCCATTGAAGTCTATGGGGTTCGCGACGTTCGCAAACTGTTTGCGCGTCTGTCGCAAGTTCGCGAACGCGTCCGCGAACTTTTTTGCGGCGGTTCGCGCCATCCCTAGTTGGGATCAAGTATAAGCTACTGTTTCATTATTACAGAGAAAAAGGAAATCATTTAAAAACATCTGAATTATTTCATTAGAATAGGGAGTATGGGAGATGGTCGTCCCGTAATACGCAGCTTTTGTTACGGATATCGGATCCCATACCTATATTTGCCTGATAACATAAATTCTAATGGATTTCAACAGAGGTTGGACATCTGTCACTTTATGGTCAACTGATGCCCCCCCCCCCCCCCCATGCACCAATGAGAGGAATCACAAACTAGATTTGCTTCTTGACTGTGCTTGGATACAGTCCATTGAAACTATAGTCGAGGAGTAGTTGTAAACTCCGTTGATGGTTATTCCACAAGCACGAACGCCTCCAACTACAAACAAGGCTCAGACCTAGAAGGACTCAGAGCAGAGGATTCATGTCACACAGCTGGGCAGGGCAGAGCAAGGCATTCTCATAAGTGGGGGAAGCAGATAATAATAAATGATGAAACTGGCAGAGCAGGCTGGAAGACAAGTGCTGCCAAATGGGGGTTTCCATGTGAGCTGCAGCTCATCTGCTGTGGACATAAACTGTCAGTTTCAACTGGCACTGAATTATGGCTGACATCACCCCTGCCAGCAGCCCCAGAGCTGAGAAAGCTGCACAGGCACCGGCTCAGGGAATGCAGATGCTCGGAGGTGTTTACTGCTGCGTTCATGTACCTGCCTGCCCTTGCGAGGTCAGTGCCAAAAGGAAAAGCGAGGAAATAACTAATCAGGGGCAAACGTTAAGCAATCACACCTACGTGTTCTTGTGCTTTCCCTTAAGCAACCACATACATTTGCATTCTTCTGCTTCCCATTACTTCTGGGAAAGATCTCATTAAAGGGATACTGTCATGAGAAAAAACGTTTTTTTTTCTTCAAAATGCATCAGTTAATAGTGCTGCTCCAGCAGAATTCTGCACTGAAATACATTTGCAATAGAGGAAACAGATTTTTTTTATATTTAATTTTGAAATCTGACATGGGGCTAGACATATTGTCAGTTTCCCAGCTGCCCCCAGTCATGTGACTTGTGCTCTGATGAACTTCAATCACTCTTTACTGCTGTACTGCAAGTGATATCACACCCCCCCCCCAGCAGCCTAACAACAGAACAATGGGAAGGTAACCAGATAACAGCTCCCTAACACAAGATAACAGCTGCCTGGTAGATCTAAGAACAGCACTCAATAGTAAAAGCCAAGTCCCACTGAGACTGATTCAGTTGCATGCCAGAAAGCAGTTCCATCCTAAAGTCAGTCACATGACCAGGGGCAGCTTGGAAACTGACAAAATGTCTAGCCCCATGTCACATTTCAAAATTGAATATAAAAAAATGTGTTTGCTCTTTTGAGAAATGGATTTCAGTGCAGACATCTGCTGAAGCAGCACTATTAACTGTTTGTGTCATTTTCCCATGACAGTATTCTACTGTATACTTGGGGTGCCAAAAGGGATTGTATTTACTTACCGGACACTCCCAGCAGAAGGATGAATATGAATGTAAATACAGGTATGGGACCTGCTATCCAGAATGCTTAGGACCTGGGGGGTTTCTGGATAACATCTTTCCAAAATTTGGATTTCTATACCCTAAATGTGACCATACACACAGATCTGCTGGTTTGGCGATTTCGCCGAATGAGCGGATCTCTCCCCAATATGCCCACCTTGTTTTGCAACTGCTGGTGGGCTCAGGAATTCAGTGATAACTGACTGAGAAGTAGATGCGTAAAAAAAATCTTTTTACCCTAAGCAAAATTACACCCTGTATGTGTGGGCCCTTAAGGGGTGGTTCACCTATAAGTTAACAATTCCAAGCAACTTTTCATTTGGTTTTAATTTTTTCTTTTTTTATAGTTTTTTAATAATTTGTCACCTTCTTCTGTCTCTTTCCAGCTTTCACACAGGGGTCACCGACCCCATCTAAGAAACAAATGTTGTGTAAGGCTACACATTTATTCTTATTGTTACTTTTTATTACTCATCTTTCTATTCAGGGCCTCTCCTATTCATATTCCAGTCTCTTATTCAAATCAATGCATGGTTGCTAGGGTAAATTGGACCCTAGCAATGAAATTGCTGAAATTGCTAATTGGAGAGCTGCTGAATAAAAAGTTAAATAACTCAAAAACCACAAATATAAAAAAAATGCAACCATTTGCAAATTGTCTCAGAATATCCCTCTCTACATCATACTAAAAGTTCATTTACAGGTGAACGACCCCTTTAAGGGTTTCTTAAACAGGACATCACCATCTCTGGCAGTGGCATTTGTAGGCAGTAAGAGAACTTTATTAGCACTAACAGTGAGTGCGGTCTCCCCTGTATCCTCAGCTTGGAAGGGATTAAACCCTGAGACGGATGTAGAAAACATGAGAGTGTAACGTCTGTATCACGAGTGGCCTGGGGGCTGTGCAAGTTGCTGCACTCTCTCCGTGTCCCAGGCATATGAACAGGACAAGGTGTCACAAGCAAACAGCAAGAGAACTTTCTTAATGACTGTAAACAGCCTGAGCGTTATCTGAGTAATTAAAGTATCTGAGTAATTAAGGTATCTGACTTATTCCCAGGCAGCAGGGGGGGGGGACTTTTAAAGGGAAACCACCATAAGGTCTAGTCAACATGGGAAGATTCAGGGAGGTTTGTCGGCTGGCGACTAATCTCCCTGGATCTTCCCGTGTGGACTAGCCCTAAGGCTTCAGGCAGATTCGGGAAGATTAGTCGCCCCAGCAACAAATCTCCTCTTCTTCAGGGCAAAAATCTCCCCAAATTGCCTTTCCGTGCCTTCCCGACAGCTAAAATGAAAAATCGCCAGTGAGATGGCACTTGCGACGCTTCGCTTTCCAAAGTAGCCCAAGGTTTACTTGAGAGGCAACTTAGGAAAACAAAGCGCCGCGAGTACCATCCCGCTGTCGGTTTTTTATTTTAGCTGGCGGGAAGGCAGGGAAAGGCAGTTGGGGTTGATTGTTGCCCCAAAAAATCTGCCCGTGAGCCTCTACCCTAACAGTACCAGCTTTTCATACACGTATAAATCACATTGACTGCTTTACTATCACACTTCAGATTTTGCATGTTTATTTATAGTTGGAAAGTTAAATGATTCAGTTTCCTCCATTGTGGGCATTTGCATTGTATATATCTAGCTGTAGTTCAACTGCTCACATGTATGCATGTATCATTGCAATGTTGTAGCAGTAATGGGAAACTGACCCATTTAAATATACACAGCAGCTTCAGGGGAAGTCATTGGATGTGTCTTTCTCTTTGCTCCTCCAGCATTGACTGCAATCACAGATAAAGCTGAAAATGTACACGTCATATCCCCCTGCCTGATTGCATTAATTGACACCCATGAAAAAGGTATGTTGGGGGGGGTAAGCGGTACAGAGGGGGATTTGTAGCTGGGGCAGGGGGTCCCTGGAGGTGACAGAGGCCCTAATGTAGCAGCCCTAATTGGCCCAGACCCCCCACCCCCACCCCAGTCTGATGTTGGACTTTGTTGTATGACATCATCATTTATTTAAAAAATAATCTGGTCCTGAAACATGATGCATGAGAAATAATCAGGGCACTACATAGACAAATATCAGGGGACCTTTTTACCCATAAAGAGGATCACCGCACCAGAGGCCACCCCTTCAGACTAGAAGAAAAGGACTTTCATTTCGTGAATTTCGATGTTTTTAAGCATATATGAATTTCCAGCGCAGCACCATAAGACATGGTGCTCTCTATTATCTACTAGGCAGAAAATAGAGAGCCAGTGTTCCCTCTAATCCAGTGAACCCCAACCAGTGGCTCACAAGAAACATGTTGCTCATTTCCCCAACCCCTTGGATGTTGCTCCCAGTGGCCTCAAAGCAGGTGCTCATTTTTGCTTATTCCTGGCTTGGAGGCAGGTTTTGGTTGTATAAAAACCAGGTGTACTGCCAAATAGCCAATCACAGCCCTTATTTGGTACCCTAGGAACTTTTTCATGCTTGTGTTGCTCCCCAACTCTTTTAACTTCTGAATGGTTGGGGAACCCCCCGCTCTAATCCTGCCAAGGCCACAAGTAGAAAAATGATGCTTCATACTCATTTTGTTAAAGCTGTATATACAAAGTAATTGGTGAGTGTGCAAGTGCTGAATTGTGTGCACGTGAAACATCTTCTATGCACACCCTTGTACTTGAATCTGAGCACGTGTAATTCCATCTTTATGCACCACATCTACTACTGAGATCTCCCTTAGTGTTAATAACAGCAGAGTTGTTGCAACCAACACACGCACCCTGCCTGGGGACCATCATAACTCTTATGACAACTGATACCATCAGTGAAACATTTCAACAAGGCCACACTAACAGCTCCATGCACGCTATCATCACCTCTTGCCTGTGTCTAAAGTCTCTTATCTTGTCCTTTCTGATCTAGGACTGAACCTATTGCCACCCAAATACCAACCAGAACTGGAGTTAGAGATTGGGTTGGGTTGCAGATGACCGAGGATTCAATCTGAAGGATATAAATTAAAGGTGACTCAAGGATTTCCAACCTGTGACCCACCAGCTGTTGAAATACAACTCTCAGAATCCCATGGGCATTATTAGTTGTTAAATCAATTAGTATTAGATTAGTGTTATAGTTTCCTAGCTCTGAAATCCAGGAAATGATATAGTATTTACATTAGAGCGGAGTCCCCAACCCATTTTACTCATGAGCCACATTAAATCTTTCCATGGGGGGTGCCCAATTGGTTTATTTGGTAGCCTATATATTGACTGGCAGACTACAGGTGGATCTGTTTGGCAGAACACATGGACTTTATGCCTCTAAATCTTGCCTCCAAGCCTGGAATTCAAACATAAACACCTGCTTTGTGGTCACTGGGAGCAACATCCAAGGGGTTGGAGAGCAACATGTTACTCATGAGTCACTGGTTGGATACTGGGAGCAGAAGCTGGTATGTAAAAGGCTATGGCAAACATTCCTGGGTAGACAAGATAAATTGCTGTAGGGAGGTCCAACTTGTACCTTCTCACTGGAACTAAATGAAATATAACCATTGTTGTGTTGGGACGGCCCATTGCTAATATTAGTCATTCTGCAACCCTCTGATAATTCATCCCTTACTGGAAACCCCCAAGAAGCGAATGACTGAAATGAAGAACTTACAAAAGTAATAAACCAGAACTAGAATGATGATTTGCGTTTGTTAGTATGACTGGTACTTTGCTCTGAAACAAACCCAAAACCTTAACTGCAGAACATCAAGCATGAACTCTAATGTAGCCAGTGATAAATCTAAACGTCACTTACTCACTTCTATAGTAATAAGGTGTTGTACCGTGATTGCCAAATTCAAAAATTGCAGAAAATGAGGTTAGGTGATACCTTTTATCGGCTAAGTAAATAAAAACTGCAAGTGTAAGGGCATCTGGTGGTCTAGTGGGGTGGTGGGGACACCTGCAGTCGTCTTCTTCTTCTGTTTGATGCGTACATGCGTTTTAAGACTCGGCACTGCACGTAACATCGCTGCAAAATTCAAATATTTAATTGGGGATTGACCAAAAACTCCTCGCGCAACCTAGGTTTATTTCTAATAGTTCCTGGGTCCAATTTCAAATCTGTCTAGTCTGTTTCTGACCCTGCCTGTCCCTGACTTTCTCTAGTCTGCTGCCTATCCTGACCTTTGCCTGTCCCTGACCTTCTCTAGTCCACTGCCTGTACTGACCCTGCCTGTCCCTGACCTTCTCTAGTCCATTGCCTGTACTGACCCTGCCTGTCCCTGACCTTCTCTAGTCCATTGCCTGTACTGACCCTGCCTGTCCCTGATCTTCTCTACTTTACTGTCTGTCCTGACCCTTGCCCATTACTGACTTTCTCTAGTCCGCTGCCTGTCCTGACCCTGCCTGTTGCTGAACTTCTCTACTTTGCTGCCTGTCCTGACCCTTGCCCATTCCTGACCTTCTCTAGTCCGCTTCCTGTCCTGACCCTTGCCTGTCCCTGACCTTCTCTACTTTGCTGCCTGTCCTGACCCTGCCGGTCCCTGACCTATTCTAGTTTGCTGCCTGTCCTGACCCTTGCCTGTTCCTGACCATTCTTTCAGATCACGATACTGTACCGTGTTACTGGTGTGTTTGACCCTGGCCAGTAACTTTGGCTACATTCCCAACTCCTTTTTCTATACTATTCTGCCTGCTTGGTATGAACCCGGCCTGTCCCTTGATCACACTCCTTGTTCTCCATTCTTCTTGGACACATTTGGGTCCTGAGTCTGCCCAGAACTCTCTCCTTGGGCCTCTCATTATAAGACCTGGAGGCATCTGAGTAGCAGAATCAAATTCAGGTGGTTATAGGCTGAGACCTTGGTGTTTTAGGTTTGGGATTCCTTCCTTACATTACAGAAAGCTTTTGAGATGCTAGTATTACATTGCTTATTCAGGCTTAAAGTTTTTGCATGTGCGCATAGCTACAGATAAACTGTGTATTGCTCTGGGCTGTGCACAAACATTGAGCCATTATAATTATTATTAAAAATAAATGATTAAGTATCAATGAATGATATCAGCTTAGCTGGTTCACAAAGGTTCTATGGCACAATATGAGCAGCGAAGGTTGAGATCTGATTCTGCATGTATCCCAGCCTATGAGTATTAACGTTCCTTAGGCATTTCAGTAGGGTTTATCTAAGGACAACCTCATTCAGAGTTATTTAAATCACTTGGTGGTGTGGGTGGTAAGACTGATCCAATTGTGTGTGAATACCTCTAATAAACAGATAGATATAGAACCAGAGGTAGTATAATACACCCATAATGAAAATAAGGTAAATCTGGCCACATACATGTAGATCTGCTAGCCTTTGCCAGGTCTAAACATCTGGCCCATAACTGGATCCTCATAGGGAACTATGCAGCTCCACCAGGCAACTGTTGTCCAGCCCCGATAGGATTTTTAATTTGTAATGTCCCTTTAAATGAAAAGTAAACTTATAAGGGAAAAAAACTTGGTCAAAGGTTTTTTGGTGGGCCTCAAGTCTAAGGTTTTTTGGTGGGCCCTCTGGTCAAAGGTTTTTTGGTGGGCCACCAGTCAAAAGTTTTTTTGGTGATTTAAGGTTTTTTTGTGGCCTCTAATGTCCCAGTCCAACACTGTATAGACACAAATAAGAGGGTAATGAGTGCTGTAATGAGGCAATGATTATAAGTCAACTACTTACTGCCTCATTAAACTACTTACATACAGCAGCAGAGAGGCGAATGGAGCCATCATGGCTGTCACTTCTGCTCAATGAGGATTCAGCCCGTTAACCTAATGTATAGGCACCCCCAAATATCAGCAGAGGAACCTCTGGACCTCCTGTTATGTAACCCTCCAACCCACCCCGTTGTGCATGTGCACACTCGCGCATCAGTTTCAGCGCACACACTGTTTGGTTGCGGCAAAAAACTGTGTGCGCACACTCGCAGTGGCATGGTTGTTGGATGGGAGGCCCTGATACAGTAGCCCTCAGGGTCCAGAGGTGGGGCCCTTGAGACAGAAGCCCCGGGAAGAAATCCAGGTTGCAAATCTGGGCCACTAGAGCCGGGTCTACTGGGTTTTTTGCAGCAAAACAGAACGAAGGGGAAAACGCTCGTGAGTAAGAGCCAGGGCCACCATCGGGGGGGGACAGGGGGGACAAGTGTCCCTGGCCCGGGGCTGAAGGGGGGCCCCGGCAGTGCCACATTTTTCCAAGAGCCGGGCCCCCCAATTTTTTTTTTAACTTGTAAGGGGGGCCCTATCACCAATATTTTTATGAAAAATATTTTTTGGGGCCTCAAATTTTTTTTTAACTTGTAAGGGGGCCCTGTTGCCAGTGTTTTTAAAAAACATTTTTTGGGGCCCCAATTTTTTTAAAATTTGTAAGGGGGGCTGGGACGCCAATGTTTTTTAAAAATATATTTTCTGGGGCCCAAAATGTTTTTAACTTTAAAGGGGGGCCTTGTCGCCAAGGTTTTTTTTTTAAAAAATATTTTTTGGGGCCACAATTTGTTTTTTAACTTGTAAGGGGGGCCCAGACCATCAATAGCTTTTTATAACTAGTGTGTGTGGGGGGTTACTTTTTTAGCACTGATGTCTGTGCGGTCTTTTAACTGTGATGTGGAGTGGGCGGGATCAGGGGTGGGGCTTGGGTGCCAGGGTGGGCAGGGGGTCCCGAAAATGTTGTTGTACGGGGTCCCGTGATTTCTAATAGCGGCCCTGGTAAGAGCCCTTAGAGTCTCCAGACACCAAACACCAACAACTGTTTTGCATAGCACTCCCCAGATTGATGCGACAATCTTTGTGTTACAGGAGAATTCAACAAAGAGTAGAAATGCTACACATTTTGTTTTGAGATCCTGTACCGCCCCCCCACCCCATTTAACTTCTGTGTCTCCCCAGTAGATGCCCCAGTAGCTCCCCATCTTCTTTTCTGATTCTGATTCACTGATTCACATGCTCTGTGCTGCTGTCACTTACTGAGCTTAGGGACCCACTCACAATATACAGTACACATAGAATAGAAATATAGTCACACTATACTGTATATATATACAATATAAATTGCCTGCAGCTCAGAAACCAGCACATTCTTCATCAGAATAGATTAATGATCAATCTCTGCCTTCATTCGCATTTCACACGGAAAGCAGCAATAAAATCCATGGGTCAATGGCCACTCACTACAACTGGTTGAATCTCGGTATAATACTTTCCCTGAGGAAATGACTGACTATTAAATGCCCAGAGCATGGCTGCCCTTAAAGGGAGTATTCACCTTTGAGTTAACTTTTAGTATGACGAAGAGAGTGATATTCTGAGACAATTCACAATTACTGAATAGTAATTAAATCAACAATACATTTGTAGCCTTACAAAGCATTTGGTTTTAGATGGGGTCATTGCCCCCCTCCCCAGATTTAAAAGCTGGAAAGAGCCAGAAGATGAAGGCAAATAATAAAAAAAAAGAAATTGAAAAGTTGCTTAGAATTAGCCATTCAGTAACATAAGGTAAACCACCTCTTTCCTCATTTTTTCAAGACTACAGTCTTGTTTTTATGAAAGCAGCACTTGACTTCTGATGTAATGGTTGAAGTCATACACAACTCGCCATGACACTATTCATTTGCCTCTGTTCAAACCGTGATGGCGCAATAGGCAAGCGAGGCCAGAGCACACACACTTAGGATCGAAGTCTCTTAAAAAAAAAAACCTCTTCACCTTTGCAAATTCCTCTTAGAATTCTTGAGATGAAAGTTTAACCAGAAGCTGCTGGAGTGTTCAACTGCATCAGCGAAGGGTGATAACTTGTTAACCCCTGCCCTGCCTGAAGGAAAGCCAAAGGCCATTGTTTCGAAGCATTGAGCCCTCACTCGCTCTGCGGCTGCAGGAAACTAGATGCTTCTTCTTGCCAAGAGTTGTTTATTTTGGTTCTCTGAAGGGGTTAGTTGAAAAGCTCCTTCAGGGGAATAAAAGGGGCTGCCATTGCTCAGAGATCCCACTCTAAGTTAGGGATTCAGTTTGGGATTCGACCAGGATTCAGCCTTTTTTAGCAGTATTCAGATTCGGCTGAATCCTTGTGTCTGGCTGAACCAAATCCAAATCCTAATTTGCATATGTAAATTAGGACCAGGAAGGGAAGTCATGCTACTTTACATGACAAAACAAGGAAGTAAAAAATTTCCTTCCACTTTTTCCTCTCCCACCCCTAATTTGCATATGCAAATTAGGATTTGGATTTGGTTTGCTAATTGGCCGAATCCCAAATAGTGGATTTGGTGCATGCCTACTTTAAGTGCACCCCCATATGCTTTAAAGGAGAATTCAACCCCTTTTATTAACTACGCCTACCCTAAATAGACCCCCCTCCCTCCTCCCCCCAGCCTACCTGGTACCCCGGACAAATGCCCCTATTTTTTTTTTACTTATCCCTCTATGCAGATTCTATCTTCTGGAGTTCATGGGCACCATCTTCTTTTCTTCGGTCTGCATTTCAGAGCTGCGTTTTGACGCATGCACAGTTGGAACAATCTTCCGATCCCGAACAACTGCACATGCTCCGAAAGTTTCCAAAAACAGTTTCGGAAACTTTCTTGAGTTCCGGCACATACACAGTTATTTGGGACCAGAAGACTGCTCCAACTGCACATGCGCCATAACTCCACTTCCATACCGAAGAAAAGAAGATGGTGCCCGTGAACTCCAGAAGATAGAATCTGCACAGAGGGGTGAGTACAAAATTAGGGGCATTTGCCCAGGGTACCAGGTAGGCTGTCTATTTAGGGTAGGGGTATTTAATAAAAGGGGTTTAATTCTCCTTTAAGTGTGTGGGCTACCAGTCTTTTACTGTAAAACAAATATTTGTCGAGTATCTCTGTTTAGATCAGTGATCCCCAACCAGTAGCTCGCGAGCAACATGTTCCTCTCCAACCCATTGGATGTTGCTCTCAGTGGCCTCAAAGCAGGTGCTTATTTTTTAATTAATGGCTTAGAGGCAAGTTTTGGTTGCATAAAAAATAAATGTCCTGCCAAACATTCTCTCCTGTAGGCTGCCAGTCCATATAGGGGTTACCAAAAAGCCAATCAGAGCTCTTATTTGACATCCACATGGACTTTTTCATGCTTGTGGCTCACGAGCAAAAAAGGTTGGGGACCCCTGGTTTAGATAGACCCCTGTTATGTGGGATAAGAACACTAATGAATAAATGTATATCTCACGCCCTTAACTGCAGCTAAATGTTAATTATAATTTATATAGTGAATAAAGTACCCCCTATTGTAAAATATAAGGATATTATATGTTACTGAGGAGTTCCATGACCATATAAATTTTATACAGGTCATGGAACTCTAAGGTGACTTCCAATATCCTTACATTTTGCATCAGGGAGTACTTTATTCATCATAATACATAGGTTTCAATATGACATCACCAAGCACTGTTTATAAGGACATAATTTACAGGATATTCATGGCATTATTGTGTATTATATGAAGATATATAGCCAAAGCACAGGCTGAAAGTTGGATATCCTAGGGGTTACGTCTGGCCTGTCACATACACATGAGTGCACATCATTCCCATCTGTCCCTGCCCATTGAAGCTGACAATCTAAGGTCCCTATCACATACATACAGCAGGAGCCAATTAACCTTTGGTGTGTGGGTTGAAATGGGAGCACCAAGAGGAAAAGCACACACAGATCCAAGGAGAACATATAAACCCTTTGCAGATAATGCCCAAGACTGGGGCCCCCAACTGAGGGAGGAAAAATATCAATCCTAAACCACAGGACTACAGGTTGGACGTGCCTTATTTGTGCAATGAAGTGTTTTACAATAATTACACAGTATTAAACTGCTGCCTGTAACATTACCCACCCAAATGCCCCTTCTGCCCTGTATGCCAGTCGGATCCATAATGAAGTAAATGAGTAGGAATCTAACACAGGTTCTTTTCAGTAGCAGTTAAGTTGGCAGCCTTTTGTCTGCGTGGGTACCAGCATGATCTATTGTCTTTGTGCCCCACCCCTGCCACAGTCTTGCTTCCTCCTACACGCACATGGCACTGCCAGCCATGATACCAGGGAAGCCCTTTGTAGTTTTGGAATCCTGCAGGTAATCCCTTTGCTGCTTAACACCCCACAAGTCTAACAAGCCCCCCATTCCTTATACGTTTCTCCTGTGCAAACAATAAGGTTCCACAGACAGAAAATCCTGACTTTTACTTTAAAACCCTGCAGGTGTGTCGCCGCCATTGAATTTTCTGAGTTTCATATTTTCACCGAACACACACCCCCTGCTAATAAGGGGAATCTGTGTACTCTCAGAGTGTTTTACCCCCCCCCAGGGGTTAATAAGAGAACCCGCAACATAGATAAAAGTACAAAGGATATTGTATTGCATAAGAATACCTTCAATACAGGTATGGGACCTGTTATCCAGAATGCCCGGGACCTGGGGTTTTCCGGATAGCAGATCTTTCTGTAATTTGGATCTTCATACAGTAAATGGGTTTGTTCACCTTTGACTTAACTTTTAGGGACAGATTTACTAAATTCATGTGAATGGTTCGAAATTCGATCGAATTTTATAAAAGATTTGAATTTTCGAATAGGTTTACTAGTCACTTCGACCATCGAATTAAAAAAATTCTATTGAATCAAATGATTCGAATATATGGAATAAAAATCTATTTGCTTATTCGACTATTCGATGGTCGAATTACTTGCCCTTTAAATTTTTATTCGAAATGTCTAGTTCGCCAGATTAAACCTTCCGAATTGCTGTATAACCCTATGGGAAGCTCCCATAGGGTTTTTTCGGCTTTTTTTAGATCGAATAAAAAAAAAATTTGATTGAATGGTTAAATCGTTCTAATATTTTTTATTCAATCGTTGGATTTATCGAATTGTGTTAAAACCCTTTGAATTCGAATATCGAATTAAATAGGGAAATCGAATTAAATAAGGAAAGGACTTGTGTAAAATGACGAGTAATAAAAAGTAGCAATAACATTAGTATTAATAACATTTGTAGCTTTACAGAGCATTTTGCTAGGCAATGTCAGAAGAAAAAAGCAAATCATTAAAAAACTATTAAGAATAAATAACGAAGATCAATTGAAAAGGTGCTTAGAAATGGGCATTGTATAACACACTAAAAGTTAACTGAAAGGTGAACCACCCCTTTAAGTCTACAATAAAACAATTTAAACAATAAATAAACCCAAATAAGATGGTTTTGCTCCCAAAAAGGATTAATTAATTAATTATTCTAGATCATGTACAAGCTACTGTTTTTTTATTACAGAGAACAAGGAAATCGTTCGGATTATTTGCATAAAATGGGCATTCCATAATTTGGAGCTTTCTGGATAACGGGTTTCCGGATAACGGATCCCATACTTTGAGGAAGAGTAAACTGCTGCCCCCCGGCTTCTCTTATTTTGCCACTGGTGGGAGTTGCGGTTAAACAACACCTGAAGGACTGCAGCTTGCACATTCTTTATTTTATGATACCGTCCACCCATGTGTATCCCATTCTTAATTTTCATAAAGTAAAATACTATTGTACAGACTGAGACGCTGCCAGGTGGATCTGAAAGTTATTCTGCGCAGGTGTTCCAGGCTCCTCCCTGTCTGAGTGGCACCAAAGGGGTTAAGCTGGCGGGAGTTGTGATTAAAAATATATACAGTGTGTGGGGGGGGTCAGGTGGCAGCTGCAATATTTTATGGCCCCACACGCAACGGTTGAGCAGATAAGGACATCTGTTTCATCTGTTAATGTCTAGTTACCTTACTCCCTGCAAATCACTTCCTGCAACTCTCTAAGGTTTCCCTGTTACCCCACCCTTCATTGACACACTCTCATTTAACTGCCCCTGATGGGATTCCCTGAGCTGTAGGACATATAGACTGGAACAAAGTACAGACAGAAGCAATAAAGTGTCAGCTGCAAAGAAACGTCCAGTTACCGGCCATAATGTGATCAATACAAACAACGTATAAAGCTAGAGAATATCATTTATAATTATAACACATTATCTCCCACCTCCTTATAGCAAGACTAGTGGCACCTTGTCTCCTCTATTCTCATAGGCCTATGGCACGTAAAGAGATCAGTAGCTGCTAGAAATAAGTATCATTTTGCTTTTGGGGGCTACTGTTGACTTCTTCTTGCCTCATACGGAACCATGGAAGGGAGTTGTGGCTTCAAGAAGCAGCTACAGATTCTGCGTGTGACTTAAGCCTTAGGATTTCATTGCACTAGTACAGGGATCCCAAACCTTTTGAACTAGTGAGCAACATTCACAACTAAAAGGAGTTGGGGAGCAACACAAGCATGAAAAATGTTTTGGAGTGCCAAATAAGTTCTGCGATTGACCATTTGTTAGCCCATATGTATATTGTCAACCTTCATTGATGCTCTGTTTGGCAGTGCACCTGGTTTTTATACAACAAAAACTTGCCTCCAAACCTGAAATTCAAAAATAAGCACCTGCTTTGAGGCCACTGGGAGCAACATCCAAAGGGTTGGAGAGAAACATGTTGCTCACGAGCTACTGGTTGGGGATAACTGCTCTAGAAAGTAAAGAGATCAGCAGTTGCTTAAAATAATTATAATTTTGCTTCTGGGGGCTACAGTTGATTCTAATTGCTTCATACGGAACCATGGAAGGTATCTGCAGCTTCAGGAAGAAGCTGCAGATTTCCCTGTGTGACTTAAGCCTTAGGATTTCATTGCACTAGAAAGTAAAGAGATCAGCAGCTGCTAGAAATAATTATCATTTTGCTTCTGGGGGCTATAGTTGACTTCTCCGTGCCTCATAAGAAACCATGAAAGGTATTTGCGGCTTCAAGAAGCAGCTACAGATTTCCCCCGTGTGACTTAAGCCTTAGGATTTCATTGCATTAAAAAAGTAAAGAGACCAGCAGCTGCTAGAAATAGCATTTGTTGTTCTTCTGGGGCCTCATTGGGAACAAAGAAACCTATTATGAAGCAGCTACAAATCTCCCCATTGCGTTAAATTTCACTTTCTTTTCAAACGACACACAAGGAAATACGATAAAAAATAAAAAGACACATACAAAAAAAATTATAATATAACAGCCAATCACAATGGATCTGCTACTGTAAATATAACTACCGTACAGTTATAGGCAATAAAATATATCTATATAGGTGGTGCAGTAGCTGGCAGGGCAACAAACTTGTAGAATAATAAAATACACACAATATAAGATTGTTATTCCTTTAGTGTGACAAAGAAGGTAAAGTCTCAGGGGTGGGACATACCTGCCCTTGTCAGATTATCGGCTCACAGTAACTCTGATATGATTATTATATTATTCCGCCAGTACAGCAGGTATTCCCATTCCAACCAACTAACCAGCTCTTTGCACAATGAGGGATTATTTGCTCATTCCATGAAAACCTCAGTAATCTTTAACTTTCCCCCCCCCCTTTCTGGAATGCAGTGCTGCACATCAGAGTAGAAAAGAAGAAGTAATGACTTACCAGCCCGATGCTCTCTGATACCTGTTGGGACGGATCAGGCTTTTTTTATGCACATAGGACGGTCCCACTCACCCACACCCCTCGGCTCCTCCTGCTCTACACTAATTCGCCCTCCACCAATCAGGGCAGATCAGGTTGACTTCCTCTTCTGTTAATCATAGTCATCATTTTCAGTTTTTGTATGAGTCGCAGGGACGTCTATTTTCTGCACCCCATGGGATGCTTTCTCTCAGTTCAGCTGTACCTCTAAGCTCTTGAAACCCAAACATAGAATCTCGCCTTATAAAATCAGGTATAATTTCAAGCAACTTTCCAATATACATTCATTCCACCTTTCAGTGGTTTCAAAGATATTTGTAAATGTAATTGCTATTGAAAGCAGTGACTGTACTGCTGGTTTGGTCTCTTGAAACAATGTAGCAGAAGTCGGTTCTCCTCCTGCTCTGTCAATCAGCTGGTTCTGCTACACGATTTCAAAATTCCGAACCACCGGGGCAGAGAATAGAAACGGATGTTGCTAGTGATCCTTTCAATCTCTTTCCGTAGTGCATGGGACAGCTACAAGTAGCAGCTACTAATCTACAAGTATGTCCCTGCTGAATCGAAGGTTTATGTCACTCAGGGAGATTAATCCCTGTAGCTTGTGGAAATGAGATTAATTCATATTTGTTTTGGGCTATAAAGGTAGCACGCTTCCTCCAAATTCTAGTGTAATCCTATCCAGGGCAATATTTGGCAAAGACTGTTAGATATAAACTATGGAGCAGTACAACTGCTCGTCTGTAAATGCTGCAACAAGCTGCATGTGTGTTACAGGGATATATCATTACATGCCTTTTAGTTAAAGGGATACTGTCATGGGAAAAAATGTTTTTTTTTCAAATTGCATCAGTGCTGCTCCAGCAGAATTCTGCATTGAAATCCATTTCTCAAAAGAGCAAACAGATTTTTTTTGTCAATTTCACAGTCCAGAAACAGCCGCTGACGTCCAAACACGGACACCGGTGTCCAAACGAGACGCTACTGCCTTTTACTAATTGCCCAACATTTAAAATTTGCCCAACACTTGACATACAATCCACGCTATAGCTCATGCAGGTACTATTCACATTTTCTTTAGTTCATACCTGTTCATTAATATGCACTGTAAAAATCTTTGAAACTACTTGGCTGGGAAAATTTTTATTGCGCTTTGTCATTTTTTTTATTGGTCTGCATATAAAGAGGTACAGTGAGTTTTTATGTCATAAAATCCGAAAACCCGTCCTTCAAAATTTCTTTATTAAGAATCAGCTTTTTCATTTAGTTTGGGGTTTTTTAACTAAGCAGTTACATCACTAACTCTCCTCACTGGGGTTCAAGGCAGTCCAAGTTGGTATAAATTTGTGCTGAGGCTGGTTGAGGCTGGGTTGGTAATGTAAAAAAAGTAACAAGGCTTTAACCAGGTCTTGGAACCCATAGCAACCAATCAGAAATTACAATTTAGAAAGCGTAATCACTCACTAAGCATTTGTTAACTTTTTTATTTAAATAACTGTAGAATTATGGGAAATTTGTAGAAAAAAATAAGCAGATGGTGTTCAGTAAATTCTTCCATGGGTTTTGTAGTTCAGCCAAAGAACACGTTCACAGACGAGCCGTCATTGGATATAAAACTCTTTAAACTAAGTGCTACATAAGCTAATGTTCAGCAGCAGGTCAGGCAAAGCTGGTTATTATGGGCTGGGCCTTAGAGAAGTCATTTTGTTAGGGGTGTAAGCTGTATCATGGGTGGCACAAAGATATAGTCACCCTACTTTATAAAGATAGTTGAAACTGAAAGATAGGTAAAGAGGCCAGACACAGAAGAATGGGAAGGCCCTGGGTGCTGGGGCTGTTTTGAGGGCTACGCTTTGGGATTGATGGGTTACTCTCCTTTACTATATGCCTACCTATATGCAACATTGGTGAGCAGTGCTGGTCCTACATACAAAGATGGGTGCAACTCTTTTCGGGGTGTTTGGAGAGTACACATGGTTGCACTTTAGAGAAGCAGGCTAGGTACATTGTGGGCAAAAAACATAGCGCTGTGTGCCTGATTTTAGACATTTACCCCCAAAGCATTGAAAAGCATTAAAAGGCACCCAAATCCTCAGAAAGACGCAGAGCGGGATTGGGGGGTCTGGCTCGGACAGAATGAGGGGGAGGAATAGGATGAGTTTGGCAATGAGCTAGGGGGGTATAATTCTTACACATGGGCATTTTTTACCTGCACTCAATTCTTTTGAAGGGCGCTGTACTCACACAGACGCGTGTAAGCGCTGAATGCAGGTAAAATGCAACATGTTGCGTCTCGACCTGTGTCTCGACCCGGAATTAACCCCATCTGAGTTGGTTTTTCTGTATTTTGACCCTTTCTAAAAACTCATTAATAAAAATCGCTCACTGTGCCAATATTGAGACCATCAATCCACTGGGTATTTTCCTGATATTTTGTCTTAGGATAAAAATGACAAGTTAGGTCTGGAATATTAGGGATCAAGGCACATGCAAGAAATTGTTCCCTCAAAGTGTGAACATCTGACACAGATGTAACTTGTGTAAGAGAACAATGCAGACACCAAGACTCAGAAGGCCAATTCAAGCGGGGCGAACCCTTGCAACCCCCCCCGAAACGTTACATCTGACGAATAAAGTTACATAGTTACATAGTTAAATTGGGTTGAAAAAAGACCGAGTCCATCAAGTTCAACCCCTCCAAATTAAAAACCCAGCATATACACACACACACACACACACACACAACACACACAAACATCTCCACTCTTTCAAACACAAACCATATACCTGTATGCCCATAGCTATACTAACTGTAGATTTTAGTATCAAAATAGCCTTTGATATTATGTCTGTCCAAAAAAACATCCAAACCCCTCTTAAAAGCATCAACAGAATGAGCCATCACAACATCACCCGGCAGTGCATTCCACAACCTCACTGTCCTTACTGTGAAGAACCACCTACGCTGCATCTCCTTTATACAAGTTGCAGGGGTTCGCCCCGCTTGAATTGGCCTTCTGAGTCCTGGTGTCTGCATTGTTTTTGTATTTTGTAGAGTGGCCGATCTCTCTAACCAGTGACCAGGCCGACCTGTTGGAGAGGCAGTGTGAATGTAGGTAATTGTGTGTTGCAGTCACTTGTGTAAGAGAAACCACAGCTCCTCTTTACTTTCTAGTGCTCCTATCAATTGTCCAGAGGAATTAGGCAATAGATACGTGTGTATGGCCACTTCTATGGCATCTTATTGTTCAGGCCACGGCAGTATGGCCACTTTAAGTCTGGTTCCAAAGCAATGGCTTTCTTTCAGCACAAGTGTGCTCCATAGGCAGAGCATTGCCCATGAAGTGAAAGGGAAACCGTGATTAAAATCGCCACTGTTCCCCAAGGGTGCGCCATGGTGAGCAAAATCCCCATGTGCCCAGGGCATTACATCAACTTCAAGAAATTGGATTAATTCTGAAAGGTTATCTCCAGCTCCAGGCAAGAAGCAGTGGAACGGAACAGGTGGTGAACTCTGATCCAAGCAATAATCATTAGGAATGGAAACCCCCCCTAAAGTAAAATAAAATCAGCATACAGTCAATAAATCTCCTTTATACAGTTCTTATAGGACCTGGCCAAGGTGACCCTATATGTAAAATCATAGGGATTTTTTCATTGGGGGCATTATAGGAAAATGCAATTTTAAGCAACTATCCAGTATTTAATGTAACAATATTACAAATTTTCAATGATTTTAATGTTATGGGGTTCACTAAGTTTGTGCAGGGCTTGAGGCATGTCTGTCATCAAATGCTTGGGGGCCACAGCGCTATGAAATGTTTGCCACTTTGGTTTTTATACAGGCTATCCAAAATCGCTTGTCTGGATTTCAAAGGTCTTTCAAAGATTGATGTGAAATTCAGCCAATCACTGGCAGGCCCATCTATGATTATCATAAAATAAAATCTATGTATGTCCTTTAGATATTCATTATTTATAACAAATTCAGTCTTCTGCAAAAATTATCCTAAAAGGACAATCCATGAGAAGGGTTTACACTATTATCTAATGAAATTTCCCTACAGTAAGCAAAGTATCATTAACAATGGCTCAGTACTCAGATTTACCAATAGATCAGTTCTGGACACATCTCTGAGGCACAAGAACATCCTAAAAAAAAATCTTCTGTACAAACTGTCCTGCCCTAACAAGGCTTCATATCCCTCTCTATGTCACCATCTCAAATCCCAGCAGCTCTATCCCTTCATCTGAATTGACATTGACTCTCAGTTCCTCCAATGCACAGACCGGTATAGAACCTGTAATTCCAAGACGTGGGTTCAGATGGTTCCTTCAGATGAGGGTGATATAAGTTAAAAGCAGAACAGAATGAGATGCAGAAAACAAAGAGATTGGGGGGGGGGGGGGGGGGGGCGAGTGCTGTAGAGTTTGCACAAAAGAGTTTAAATCACTGGAAAACTGATATGTGCAGGGAGGGAGCTGGGTAATGTAACAGCTGGAGCTCCCAAGAGCAGATAATTTATGTTTGGGTATAATTTAACATTTTTTTGTTTGTCCTTCATTCTTAGAGAATAATGGGGGGAAGCTGGCACAGCTGTGGCATAGTGTAGTGGTGTTGCACAAAATTAAAAGAGCACTAGTGGAAAGAAGTGGCAGATCATAAAATATGTCAATATATGAGAGCAGAAATAACGCCTATATTTTTATATATTAAATCACAATAATGTGTGAGGGAATTTACTGGTGCTGAGTTACTAGCAGGTACTAAATGGCACCAGTGCATTTACCTAATGCAACCAAACAGCAATTGAAGTTACACCAAACTAGGAAATTAGAACATAAATCTGATTGGTTTCTATGGACAAGCACAATTTTACTCCGGTTTTAGCAAGTCAGCCCATTGAGCAATAATTAAGGACCAACGGGTACTTTGGTTGCTTCATAGCAAGGAACCCATGGAGATTTCCCCTTACATCTCAGGTGAGAGATCCAAGCAGTATGGTTGGTTCATTAGGAAGCCCAGGACTTGCCTAATGCATGCAATAAAAATATCTAACCATTGCTACATACACAGGGCTGGATTTAGGTCTGGTGTTGCCCTTGGCAGATGGTGATGCTAAACTGCACATGCACCATACACATTAAAGGAAGGTCCCTCTGCAGCTGCAAGCCTACAGCAGGGCAGGGAGTAAACTGCAAAAACATGGCTGATAATATTACACCTGCTATTTTGCACTTTGCAACCTGCCCTGCAGTAGTAAATATCCTTGTGAGATGGTTTTACTGTGTGTTTCCCACATGGTGATTGACAGTGCCCACAGCTCAGAGATTTAGATAATTCCGGACAAGTAATCTGTAATTTAACACTTGCCGTCAATATTATAATTATAGCCATTATTGTTTCTGTAGTTTCTGAACAAGAAGGGAACAATGAGAACAAAGATTCACCAACCAGAGACTTAAAGAATGGAGGTGAGAAGTTTAGAAGGATGACATGATTGGTTCTTATCTGAACAAATAACTCTCATCTTCCCATCTGCAAATCTATGTAGAACCTTTTGTAGAACAAAATTTACTAAACCTGTTTGGGAGAAAAGCAAGCAAGCGAGCCAGACAGACAGGAAGACGTTAGATGAGTTTTATAAAAGATTTAAAGCATTTTGCTTTGTCTATATAAGGTATACGGCACATGTTCTTATTTTCACTTGAATGAGATGTGCTAGGCGCTGCCTTAACCCAGTGATCCCCAACCAGTAGCTCATGAGCAACATGTTGCTCTCCAACCCCTTGGATGTTGCTCCCAGCAGTTGCTTATTCTTGAATTCCAGGTTTGGAGGCAAGTTTTTGTTGCATAAAAACCAGGTGTACTGCCAAACAGAGCCTCAATGTAGGTTGACAATATACATAGGGGCTACCAAATGGCCAACCACAGCACTTATTTGGCAACCCAAGAACATTTTTCATACTTATGTTGCTCACCAACTCCTTTTTCTTCGGAATGTTGCTAACAGGTTCAAAAGGTTGGTGTCTATGATAGCACTACTAGGTAGAATAAGCTGGTCTATACATTACACATCCATACAGTTTAATTACTTAACCAGATTATTGTTCAGGATCACCTGATAAAGGTGAAGGTATTAGGCTGCCAAATGCCACCAATTCATGTAGGAAATCTGCTTTGTTTGCTGTAGACAATAGACAGCTCTACATTGTAGCGAAAGTGAGGTCTGTAGAAGTTGTCTCATGGGTAAAAAAGGTTGGGGACCCCTGTTCTAGGGCAACCAAGAGTTTTTCAGCAGACATCCACTCTAGTAATTAATGATTTTTCATGGCTGGTTTCCCTTACTAAGTGACATCTACTTTTGACACCATCTAATGAGCATGAGCTACGGTCAGGTGATCCAAATGGTGGCTAATAAAAATTGAAAAAATGTGGGCTTTTAACCTTGGAAAGCAAACAACTTGCAGGCAAAGTCCCTGTGCAAAATGTATGTTGAGTTAATAGAATCCTTAATGAATCAAAAGAACTTTGCATGGACAAACAAGAATTGGCAACTAGGTCATCCCTGATGTGGCCAGCCCTGAACTCACTTTCAACTGATTATTAAGAATTCTACTGCTTCATTATCTTCTAGAGCTGTGTTGTCTAACTTCTATGGTACCGAGGGCTGTAATTTTTCTGGCCTAGGCAGTGGAGGGCTGATAATGGAAGTCAGCGTTGACAACTCCCTGGGAATCCTCAGAAGAACTGGAGGAGTACACTTCCCGAGTCTGACCCTTACCCAACCCTAACCCACAATGGTTGCCCAAATTTCAACCCAAATACTCTCAATAAGTGGTCAACCCATAGGTTTTGCGTCAACCCACACATCACTAGGGTCATGGTTAGTATTTTATGGTATGAGACAATAAAGATCTATATTACGGCTTTGAAGACCATACATGGCTAATACAATCTTCTCTGTATCTCAGGGAATATGTAACACAATTTCAACTAGGTTCTTGACTGTTTGGTCCCATTTATCTCCACTCAGTCAAGGTCTTGATTATAATTTCTATATCATCAGTCTTGATTGTGACTCAGGACTGTAACTCTGTAAATTGGGACATTTACAAACATAGAATGAATAAACTTGTCTACAAAAGAGGGACTTTCCTTTTTTTCACCCATGTTAGGGACACAGATAAGCAGCCCAAATGACCCACTGGCAAGAAACAGAGCTGCTGTGGGTTCCTGTAACTTCTAGCTACAAGTAATGCTACTTATTTCAATGATAGATTCAGTATGGACTGTGCCTGCATGCTATCAAAGAAGCACCTGCCTGCCCCAAAGAGTATTTAATTACAATGAGAAGGCTGCCCATTAAACATAGAAAATGGTGAGCAATGAAGGACTTCAATTACACACTCTGAGTGAAAGGCAAGTGTTCAGAGAAAAAGAAGCTGCCCGCACTACCCTGTTATAAGCTGGCAGCCGTGCAGTCGTGTCTCCGAGCCAGGTGAAGTGTGATTATTGGTGTATTGTTAGGGTGGGAGGGTACAACGCAGATGTTCCTTGTAACTGACACCCAACATGCCCTGTTTCCCAGGAGTACGTTCTGCACAAAGACTCGGGACTTGTTTAACACATTCACAGCCAGAAGCACAAAGCTCAGTATCAGGCATATTGGGGTCAATTATTGCAGTTGTTATAGGGCAAGGTGTATATACAAAATGATGTGTGAATTTACTCTGTTTAATGAGTTCTTGTTTTGTATACACAGGGAAAGGGTATAAGAGTAACAAGGACATGTCTATAGTATAACAGCAATGAAAAGAGCAGAAGTTGTTGGAATTTTATTGAGGTCTATTAAGAGCTGGTTACAGCATTCAGCCATACTGTAGTTCCAAATTATCTATTTTTACCATTTATTTTAACATTTAAACTGCTTGCTGGTGGTACTGGATGTGTTCTGTTATATTTCATAAACAGGCATAAATAGGGTCCATAGGCTGAATGATTGGATGTTACAATTACCAGAAAATGGACAAAAGACAAAGTAATATGAAAAGAGAGTATTGGAATATTAGAGGAAGAGCAAATTCAAAGTGGAAAAACAGGCATAAACACCATGGGCCTCATTTAATGCCTCAGATGTTACTGTGATAAGAGCCCAAAATTGTCCTGCTTGGTGCTCATTCAGTAAGCACTTGCGTCTGGGGTACCTGCCCTTTTGTGCAGAGTCTGGTGTGAGGTGCAAAGTGTAGTGCTGGTGGGTGCAAGGCAGCCCTGTCCTTACCCCCCTGCATTCTGGCTCCTTTGCTCCCTGTGCCCACCAGTTATTATAACAGGGAGTGAGTAGGGGTAGCAGAAAATGCCTACATGCCTCCCCTGCGTCCTCCTCATGATTACAGAGCTGCAGATCCCCCGTATGACTGCATTCATTAAAGAAGTGTAGGATGTTTTGCTCCATTCTTGAGAACACAGACCTGCACCCTAGATGTAAAGTGAAGGCCAGGGTACAACAATGCAAAAATCATTAGAATTTTAGTCCCTGTGATGCCCCCTTGGAATTAACTCCCTGAATGGAGAGGACCTGTAGACTGAATCAGCCGTTGATCTGCCCATGTATAGGGACTGGCATATTAATGAGCTTCATGGCTGTCTGCAGGGCCAGGCCAAGGGGTAGGCAGAGTAGGCACGTGCCTAGAGCACCAGGCATGTACCTTTCACTGCTGCCTACCCCCAGTCCAGCTGAGTGCCACTCCTCTGCAGTCATGTGCCTGTTTGTGCGCATGCACATGAGGGGAGAGTGTACCTGAACGGGGTTGATGCAGCCGGTGAGCGTGCTGGCACGTGCACTTCCTGTGCGCGTGGTGGATGGAGCGCAGGTCTGGACTGAGAATCAAAATAGGCCCTGGCATTTAAGGTACACAAGAGGCCCATCAGCCCACTTAGAGGCCCAAACAGCCTCCACCAGCCCACTAATTACTGACTTTCTATGGCAACTTATAGCAGCCCATCTGGCATTTGCCCTAACCCACAGATTGCCAGTCCGGGCCTGATGGAGCGCCACGGCCCGCCGGGTTGTCTGGGTGCCTGGCCACCCTGGCCCAGCCCTGGCCATCCGACAGGTCTCCATTTTCCCCAATGGAGGATCAAATTAAAATACAAGACCAATTGGAGGGATCCTCAGTTAAGAAGCTGACAATGTTGTTGCAACAGGGCAGGCCTATTTGTTACAATATCATTTAAATCACCATGACCAGGAAATGTAGCCCCACCTTCCCCTTATTTGGATTTTCTACCGAGCTTCTTTGATGAAGCCAAGTTTAATATTATTATTATTATTCACACTTATTTATAAAGCACTTATATATTTCACAGCACCTCCAATAAAGGGGTGTATACACTGAGCATACAGATTTACATATAGAAAAAGACTGATGACTGATACTAGGTTTATAGAGGATTCTGCCCAAAAGAACTTACAATCTAAAATGACATCTGAGTGAGGTTAAAGTGTGCCTGAAGCCAAATTATATTTAAAAAAAAAATACACTAAACTTCAGTGCATATGTAATAAAACTGCTGAACAAATAGTTTTCATTAATTTAATTGTTTATTTTTTCTGACATTTGCAATTTCCTCAACTAAACCTTTAATTTTTTTCAGCTGCAGCCAACACAATGCTGTGAGTTGCTGACAGGTTTTACCTGCTCTAATTGGCTGGTTCCAGCTACTTACAATGCATTGCAGCATGGTTGAGCTGCTTGCAATTTAAAATAATAAGTTAGAGTAATGGTCAGATGTATAAAGAAATTGCATACCTCCCAACTGTCCTGTTTTTAGAGGGACAGTCCCTCTTTTGACAGTTCAACCCGCAGTCCCTCATTTGTACTGGAAAAAAGTCCCATTTTTCTGTGCACTTAGCCAGAAAAAGAAACAAAATTTCTAACTTAATTGGCTTTTGGCAGCCCAGAACTGCCAGGAGGTTCAGATAAGATACTTTTGTAACAATTTCTAGATAAGCAAATAAGTAATTGTAACAATATAAGATAACAGGTCCCATGGGAAAAGTTAGACTCACAAATTAAAGGGCCATTCCCCTTCGTTAGCAAAACTGTAATAACTTTAAAAAAAAAAAAACAGAAAAATGTTCAAACTTTCATAACCTTCCAAATTTTGTAAAATGAATATGGTAATTGGGTGGTGTGGGCACAGAAATGGGCTTTGCCTTAAAAATTGCAGCAAGTTTTTTTGTCCCTCTTTTTATTTCCAAAACGTTGGGAGGTATGAAATTGGACCTTTACTGCAATACATGTTTTTGTAACTTAAATAGAAAATGTAAAAACTCAAATTCTGGAGCTTTATAAGGAACAAAAATAAACTGTCATCTAAAAGCTGGCAAAACTCATGCAGAAGTCAATGTAAGATGGATTTGCAGATTTCAAGCTATTTTTCAGTTTGAGTTTTCGAGAATTATTTGAAATTTGCCAGACACATTGAAAATGACGAGTAGGATGTGATTCCATTGTGAGACATCTGAGTTGTTCTTAACATATTTTTGAGTTTTTTAGTTTTTTTGATTTAGAAAAAAAACTTGAAAACTAGATTTTTTGCTAAATCTGACTCCACAAAACCATTTATATCTTGAAAAAGGAAAAAATAGTAACACCTATAAAAATGAAAGAGATTATTAACGTAAACCCATTCATGTAAATCCATGAAACCGTCTTTTAAGCAGGGGCGTAACTACTGGGGGAGCAGGGGGTGTGAGCGGGCCATGGCCCAAACCCCAGCAGTGCCGCCCCGGCAGATTACGGCTGCCGGCACAAGAAAAATTGGCACGGAGGGGGGTGGGGGGCTGCACGTCCCGCACCGGAAAAAAGATAAATATATAGGAAGGCTGGTATTTTTTTCAAGAAAAGGTGGCAACCCTACTTGTATAACAGTGTAACAAACTGTAACCTACAGCACTTAAAACCCCTCTGAATTGTGTCTGTATGTTACCCTCCCATTTAGACTGTAAGCCCTACGGGGTAGGGTCCTCCAGCCTTTTGTTTCCTTGACTCTGAGCACTTGATTTGTAGTGTAATTATATTTTATATTCATGTGAATTGTATTTCTAATAATGCACTTATTGTTACTTTTTATTTCAATGACCCCTTGTTTGTTACTACTAATTTATTGCTTTGCTGTTCTGTGCTTTGCCCTCAAGAAGCTCTATACAAACAGTGTCGGACTGGCCCACCAGAATACCAGGAAAACTCCCGGTGGGCCAAGGTGTCAGTGGTCCCTCATGCTGCTAAACATTTGGCCTATTTCATGGCCATTCCCTATTTCTATGAGAACAAAGAGGCTAAATAGATGGAATAATTGATTATAGTATGTAAAGAAAACAAACTAGGAGAATAGAGGTTGATTGAGGAGATGAAAAATATTAGTACTGAGAGTGACCCCTGGTCTAAGGTTTTATTGTGGACCCCTGGTCTAAGGTTGTTGGGTGGGCCCCTGGTGTCCCAGTCCGACAATGTATACAAATAGGAATAATAGGAATAATAATGACTATATATATTATATACAAAGACGCCTTAGCACACTCACCAATCGTGTTGTGTCCCGGTGCTCAGCCTCATTAGGAATGCCGCATCATCCCCATATTTGTGTACTGTACACCATCAATAAATGAAGAAGCGGCACTCGGGATCACTGCAAAAAGTGTATTAAAATTACATCACAGTTGCAACAGAATAACACAGAATAACAACTATGGACTTTTATTGACACAAGTTCATGAACTATGATAAGCTTGATACATTGTAGATAATGGTAAAAAAAATTTTTAATAGTTAAAAAGTTTTTTCACGAATAGGTGGCACTGTTTTTTTAATATAATTAATGTACAGCAATAGATTTTTACTATCACTGAGGAAGGGACATGTGGTCCCCAAACGTTTGATTGTATGTAAGGTTGTCTGGCGCAGGCCTGCCATCAGGGGGGGACAGGGGGGACAAGTGTCCTGGGCCCGGAGCTGAAGGGGGGCTGCAATTTTCAAAGAGCCAGGCCCCCCTTACGAGCGCAGTAGCGAGCTCTCGCCTCGCTGAAGTCCTGCGCAGAATGCGGAAGTGCCGAACCTTTGGGCCTGAGCACAATTTAAAAAAAAACATTTTATGGGGGGCCCTGGCACTAATGTTTTTTTTTTTTAATATTTTTTGGGACCCCAATTTTTTTTAACTTGTATGAGGGGCCCTGGCACCAATGCTTTTTAATGGGGGGGCCAAATTTTTTTTTAACTTATAAGGGAGCCTTGGGGGGTTACGTTTTTAGCGCTGATGTCTGTGTGGTCTTTTAACTTTGATGTGGAGTGGGCAGGGATTAGGGGCGGGGCTTTGGTGCTAGGGGGCCCCCAAAATTTTGTTGTGCGGGGCCCAGTGATTTCTAATGGCGGCCCTGGTCTGGCGCACCATGCAATAAATAAGGGATCACCCCGTTTTGAAGCATTCAAGGTATTGGCTTTTTTAATTGTTTGTGGATTATTTAACTGGAGTGTGGCTAGGCCAGTGTCAATACAATACCTGCACCCCCCATATAAACCAATTATATTGGCAAGAGATATCAGCCTGGCACTTATATTTGTTATGGAATGGTCTGGCTACAGTCTCTTGCATGTAAGACGATTGACGAATCCATAGAAACGAATGACATGATGCAAGAGTGAATTAGAATTTTGGTGGCCTCTTGTGTGATTAATGGTTGCATTTTATAATTATCCTTTGGGTGAAAGTGGCATGATTGTGTTATTGAGGACAAAAGTGGCATTACTCATTAATTGAAGGCAAACTCAAAGACAACCTAAAGGTATTGTACCTGGTAACCACTCCATGATATTATGGGTGTTGGAGGGAGAAACAAAACCATTTCTTATGCAGGTAGGATTGGACATCAAAGTATTAATGGCAGACAAACAAAAAGAGGTCTAGGTTTAGATTTGGAGAGAAGAGATACAACCAACCAAGAATGGGTGTTATCAGCATAGAAGTAGTATTGGAAACCACAATAATCGATTAGTTGGCCAAAAGAGAAAGCAAATAGATAGTGTAATCACAGGCCTAGGATGGAACTTTGAGGAGCCCCAACAAAGAGAGAACCTTATAGTACTGACACAAATGGAAGGAAAGTTGGGAACAATTTGACACACACAAAGCTCCAAAGCACCAGGGCCGAATTCGCCCACACCTCCCCCCCCTCCCGGGACGAGCGCATGTGTGCCTGCGCATGAGCGCCGGCGAAGGGTGATATTGAACGGGGATGCACAGGTCCCCATAATGCGGCTGGGCTAATTTTTTGCCGCCCTAGGCCCGGGCCTATGTGGCCTTGCCACAAATCCAGGCCTGAAAATCGCCAGGCGAGCCAGCTCCCTGAAACAACAAATTTAAAAAGTTCAGCCCGAGAAGACAACACCTTCCTTATCTGCTGTTGATGGCCCCATTTAACTTGACATGTCAATGAAGATTAATGGTTTTCCGTAAATGATACTGATGCAATATCTGTTACGGTTGAAAACCCCAACTTTTGCGTAAACCTAGGTACTTTCCACTCACTTACTGACCCATTCCTTGCACTCTGATGGAACCAGTGTTCTGTAACTGGGTCAGAAGATTTGTGGTCTTGCAAGGATGTTAAAAATTGGAATTTTAATGAAGTAAGTATTCATGCATATTGTACATATTGACCTGTCCCTTATTTTACCATCTGTTGGAGCCCTCTTGTCCCCTATCACAGCAATTGTACAAGGTGCCAAGGTTATATATAATTAATAGGCTCAGTACCTTTTGCTGCAAGGTTGTGCAGATTCTTATCACTACAAATAGGCTGTAATTATCAGCAA
>CM044437.1:138701741-138722822 GCA_024363595.1 Xenopus borealis
GCTGCTGCACCTGCTCATGTAATGTTGCTTGCTGTTGTGGGTCCCAGATATGTACAGTCTGTGCTGTATTCTGGTATGCCCCTGCCACGGCCTGTACAGCCACTGGAATGTGGATATTTCCATTCATGAACTGAGCAGGAAATAGAGAATTTGCAAGAGTCTGCACCACTTCTTCATGTGTATTTTTGACCATTTTGTCCTTCTCTTCTTCTAATTTTACAGCCGACACAGAAGTGGGGGAACCTGTAACATGGACGGCATTGTAGGCCTCAGGAGGGATGGCTATGTGGGTTATGTTCTGCTGTGGTAGATCACTGCGGGCATTAGCAGAGTAGACTGGGATGGTCCACGTCTCTCCTGTTGGGCTTGTAATAGTCCCAGTGGCCCCATAGAGATGAGCACTGTCTACCGTTAGCAAGTCTGGCCTCAGAGACACATAACTTTGTTGCTGCCCTTGTGGAATTGCCAAAACAGCTGCAACAGGCTGTCCTGAGATTGCATATGACAAAGTGATTGGCATGTCCACTTTGCGTTTCTTTACTGGCTGAAGGACATTGGAAGAGCTGGATCGGCGTTCCCCTTCCCGTGGGGAACCTTGATGAGTGGGTGGAGGGGAAAGTGTTTGTATCTGGATCCCGCTGCTCACAGACTGTCCTGCCACCAGCTGTGCTTGGATCTGCTGCTGCTGCTGTATGTGATTGTCCTGCATATCAGGGGGCTGAATCTGCTGGCCGGCCTGAACATGCTGGATCTGAGACACTTGCATCTGGGAAGGGCTCTGGGTCTGCATTGACTGATTTTGTATTGTTTGCGACTGTCCTGAGCCCTGGATCTGTACTTGTACTTGAATTGGCTGCTCATTTGACGAATGAACACTTAATTGAGGCGACAGCTGTTGGCCTGTTACCTGCTGTGGCGACTGCTGTACCTGCACCTGTGTAACAAGAGATAACCGTTAGCAAAATGTACTACACAAGAAGAAAAAAAACAAGCACATACAGTAAATCTGAATTTACACCAAGAAATATTGTATATTTCTTAAAATCAATTGGGGCACCCACAAGAGCAGTTGGATTTTATTTTTCCACAGCATTCTACACACTGCATATATAGGATACTTCTGTGACTATCAAAGCAAGTCAAAGTTACCTGTCAAAAGTTCCTAGGCATAGAACTGTCGACTTTTTTTTTTTACAAGTCTGAAACACATTAAAAGGACACAATGTTCCCTCAGTTAACATAAACATGCCATTCATGTTGGGCTTTGTGTTTGCAGTGTACTCAGGCTACATGCTGACTTGCATTACAACCATCTAAAAGTGAAACTGTAGGAAACCCACTAAAGTGTGTTTACGTAGGGTATGGGAGCGGTTTATCATGTGAGAGTGTATATGGAATGTTCTTTGCATATTTGTAGCCACTATTCAGAATGACACTGAAGAGTAGGAAGTGTCCTGCTTCTTGAGTCATTTTCCACTACCACTAGAATCATCACCAAAAATAAACCAGAAATAAAGAGCAGAGTGCTATGCTATTACAGAATATTTCCTATTGCACAACTTGTGCTTCACTGTGTCTGTGTATGCAAGTACAGGTATGGGACCAGTTAACCAGAATGTTCTCGACCTGGGGCTTTCCGGATAACGGTTCTTTCTGTAATTTGGATCATTAAACCTCAAGCCCACTAGAAAATCATGGAAAAAGTAAATAAACCCAATAGTCTGGTTTTGCTTCAAATTATGGATTATTTATATCTTAGTTGGGATCAAGTACAAGCTACGGTTTTATAATTACAGAGAAAAAATTGGATTATTTGAATAAAACGGAGTCTACGGGAGACATCCGTAATTTGGAGCTTTCCAGATCCCCTACCGGTATTAGTATTACTGTATTACTACTCAAATCAGGCAAGATATTCTTCACAGTCCCATTGAGTACAACACAATTTAGGGGTATAATTTAAAAATTCTGTTCAACTGAAGGGTAAAATTTCAGTTGAGAAAAAAGGACAGTCACTCATCCCTACACATGCAAATAAGGAGATGTATTCCTACACCCCAAACTTACTATTTATTGAAGGTACAACATATGAAACCAATGTTCTGAAACCACATACGTTTACAGCAATTCAGAATTAAACCGTAAGGGGGTTATTTATTAAAGTCTGAATGCCAAAAAAAAATTGTGGTTTGTTTTTACTATAAAACACAAATTTTAAGTGGGAAAAAAAACTTTTTTTTTCCGGGATATATTATACCCAGAGGATGGAAAAAGTCCGAATCTGAAAATCCAGCATCTCAGACCTGCCGAGGTTGCATATAAGCCAATGGGAGAAGTCCCAAAGATCTTGATCTGTGCAATAATCTGAAGATCTTGTGTGGTTTTGGGGCAAAAATCTGAAAAATAAAATTTCTTTTGCAAAATTCATATGATACATTTTTTGTTTTTTTTTCCCCACACATGAAATTTTTGGGAAAATGTTAGGCACCCCCTGATGATATATATATTCTTAATGAATCAGATGCAATTTGAGAGTAGGACTGGCCAGATATAGGATGACTGACGTAGTTGGACAGCAAAGGAACGCACACCATGAGAAGTTCTTGAAGCAGGGTCCCAGTCTGTTTAAGTATCCAAACAATTCTGTCGATGACAGCACTCCATAATCAGTCAAGCGTTCACAAAAGAAGTGAAATCATTAAGGTTTATTTGAAGACCAACGTTTCAACTCCGCACAAGAGTTTTCTTCAGAACCTGTGCTGAGTTGAAACGTTGGTCTTCAAATAAACCTTAATGATTTCACTTCTTTTGTGAACACGACTGATTATGGAGCGCTGTCATAGACAGAATTGCACACATTTGGCATCCCCAAGTGGAAGGAAGAAAACTTTCCTTCTCCTTTAGGCTGGGGACAGACAGGGAGATTCTGTCGCCTGCTAAAAACGCCAGGCGACAGAATCTCCCCGAATCTAACTGTCTGTCCCTACCCTTAAGGTAGCAATACACTGTCTAACCTTTGGTTTGGGACCACAGGGCTAACGGATAATGTGTGATGTGTCAATACACAGGAACACCCAAACTATCAGAGAGCTGCAGTTCATCTCCCAGTCCACCATGCAACCGCCACAAACAGCAGCTGAAATGTTTAGACTTCACCCACTGACAATAGCAGGATGAACTGTTACAACTGCCCACTGATGTGACAAGACATTGCCAGACAGTCAGGCACTATGGTAAAAACTGGCCAAAGTGCCCAACCAAATCTGAGCATGTATGGCCAGCAACAGAATACAACCTATATAGTACAGGAGGTGGGATAAGGAAAAGAAGTAAAATGCATACTTAAATTTGCAGAGGCTTCATCACATAATCAGAAGCTCATTGTCAAAACTCTGTTGTATGAGATGATCAAAGATAGAGAATAATAAAGGAGACATAGGAAGGTTTTTTCTCCCTAAAAGATAAACTGCTATATACCATTATAATGTCACAATAGTATTATCAATATAACAAACTACACCTTACCCCCCCCATGTTAATACTCAAAGAAATTGCTGATCACACTTCAGAATTACTTAAAGAAAATCCATTACAATGCCCAAGGCCTTCATGGATTACATGTTACATGTTACATGTTTGATTCATAACAGGCATGTGCTTTACTATATTATTGGCCTCCCACATTGACAGAGTTGTATGGATATAACAGAAGGATTCAGTTGTTTAATCTAGGAGAATACGTTTTCAGAAAGAAAAAAAAACAATGATTTTATTTACTGAGCTCCGAAAAACAAGGACTGCTAGTCATCAAACTGCTGTGAACTACAACTACCAGAATCCTCAAGACTGCAAGTCAGTGAAGTGACAAGTCTGGAAAGTACAAATATATCATTTAAAAACATTCTAATTGAACAAGTTTATAAAACTCATTCATAGGCCCCGTGAGTGTTCCATTTTTTTTCATGTAGATTTTCATTTCTCTTGGATGAACGTGGACTATTTTCCCCAATATTGTGAGTGCATTACAATTCACTTGTTTATATTATATCTATATATTTGTAGTTTCCAAAGTTTTTGATGGAACCTTGTGAATGAGAATTTGATCTTATAGTAGAAGCCCGATTTTTATTTCATATCCCCGGATTTTATGTTTTCCCAGAATTGCGTTTTTTCTTAGCTGGATTTTACGCCATTTAGACATGTCTCCCTGGCAAAAAAAAGACACTGGGGTGCTATAGTATCATGATTATATATCTTAAATAAATGCACATTCACAGTCTTTCCAAAACATGCCACAAGAACAGAAGTAAGGGAAGCAAATATACTGACTGGTGCATAACATATTACTTCTATACACACATTGCAGTTTATTTGGACTTTATCAGCTGCAGCATCAGATGTATATGTAAGGGTAACTATCAGCAACATTTCTATGTACAGTCCAATAAAATAACTGCTAGAATTCTTTTTTTCGTACATCTGTTTTACATTGTGTTCTGGCAGTTATTCCAGGTACTTCTTTATCTGCAGTGTCTATTGTCTAGCCCATGGGAAACTAACCAACATGTCTTCTGAAATACCAGAATCCTGGGACCCCTCGGGGGAGAGGTTCATTCGATTCAGCTGTGGGGCAGGGTAGAGAAGATTCCAAGGCCTGGTGAATGCTTCATGAATCTGAAATTAACAATGGAAACTAAGCCACCAACATCTTTGCAGTAAATTAAAATATTAAAATTGAAAGCCTTTAGGCAATCTATCAGTTCTGATACAGAGTTTAAAGGTGATGGCAAGGATTCCTCATAATGTACAGAGATTGGTCAAGGAAGTCATTGGGATTGATAAAGCACCTAGCCAGGTATTTTTTTTTTCTTGATAAAAAGCTCAAAACAATTTTCTAAAACAAAAAAAAGTCAATAATACATGAACAAGTAAAACATGACAAAAGATGCTCTGCCAGCAAAATGATAAACTGTAAAAACATTAGCACTACACAGATAATAACACAGAGACATTTTCATGAAGCACCATTAAAATGTGGCCATTATTTAAAATGTGTTTTGTGGCTTTCTTTAAATCCAGTGAGAGAAGGAAGAATATTTAGGTAGCTTCCCTTTTCAGACAACTGAAAACAACCCATGAAATCCCACAGGTGCTGTGGATCTGATAAACATCACATACTCCTAGATATTAAATCTAAAAGTGAAAGGCTACAGATTTGGTGGGGATTGAAGATCTGCACTTGATTACAGGGCACTGTCTGTTTAAAGGGCTGGGGCAGACAGGGAGATTTGGGGAGATTCTGTCGCCTGGCGATTAATTGCTGGCGACAATCTCCCCGAACTGCCTTCTCCCTGTCCGCCGCCTGTTAAAATCAAAAAGCGCCAACGCTAATACTCACGCAGCGTGAGGAAACTTTGGGCGATTCCGGAAATCGCTGCACTGCGTGTATATTACTGCTGGCGCTTTTTGATTTAAACAGGCGGCGGACAGGGAGAAGGCAGTTTGGGGAGATTGTCGCCAGCAATTAATCGCCAGGCGACAGAATCTCCCTGTCTGCCCCAGCCCTAAAAGGTAAGTGCCTAAATAAGAAGAGGATGATGCATCTACAGTGGGAACAAGCATCTAAAAAGAACCTTGCTTTGTGAACATTCTAATAAATGTGTGGCTGAGCCACTGTTTTTTTTCTTACCGTTTTTAGAAACAAAGGGCAGTAACCCATAGCAACCATATTTTTCCTTTAATTAGTTTGAATGACAGTAAAGTGATTAAAGATAGATTTTGCTTGGTTATTGTACAGGATCTGTTATCCAGAATGCTCAGGACCTGGCATTTTCAGGATAACAGATCTTTCCGTAATTTGGATCTCCAAGTCTAGTAGACATTAAATAAACCCAATAGGCTGGATTTGCTTACTATAAAGGATTAATTATATCTTAGTTTGGATCAAGTGTAAGCTCCTGTTTTATTATTATCCATTTCATTTTTAAAAATTTGGATTATTTGGTTAAAACGTCTAGGCCATTTCATAATTCAGAGCTTTGGATAACGGGTTTCAGGATAACGGATCCCGTGGCTAAAGAGATGTGGGTTTCACATATCTGATGTAGGTGGTTTAATTTGCTCTATATATATATATATATATATAAATAGTCAGTCACCTGCACCTGTTGCGCTTGAACTTGTATCTGTTGTTCCTGCTGCACCTGCTGTTGCTGCACACTTGTGGTAACGGGACAAGCCAATTCAAGTAAGGATCCTGCCACCTCTGTGCTGTCTGTATAGATGCAATTGGCCCCTTGTTGATAGACCATAGTTGTGGTGGGTGGTGGCTGCTGGAATTCTTGTATGGCTTCAGGTCCCTTTGAGGCCAAAGAGTCCAGGAACTCCTTCATCCTGTGCTGTGGAACTGTACGGGCCTTCATGCGGACATATTCTTCAAATGAAATGGTGTTCTCCAAAGAATTATTCATAGCGCACACTATCAAATCCTGGACACAATGTATAGGGGAAAAAATGAACTCTGTTAGGTTTGCAATGTAAAGAATATCAGTCCTTTAATAACCAAATAAACCTCAATATAGCAACAGGGCCTTAAGGGAACAGTGTAAAAATAAAAACTGGGTAAATACATTGGCTGTGAGAAATAAAAAATGTTTCTAACATAGTTAGACAAAAATGTAATGTATAAAGCAGGGTTCCCCCAATCTTGTTTACCAGTGAGCCACATTCAATTGTAAAGACAATTGGGGAGCAGCACAAGTATGCAAGTTCCAGGGGGTGCCAAATAAGGGTTGTCATTGGCTATTTGGTAGCCCCTATATGGACTGGTAGTCTACAGGAGGCTCTGTTTGGCAGTACACCTGGTTTTATGCAACCAAAACTTGCCTCCAAGCCTGGAATTCAAAAATAAGAACCTGCTTTGAGGCCACTGGGAGCAACATCCAAGGAGTTGCTGAGCAACTTGTTGATCACAAGCCACTGGTTGGGGGATGACAGGTATAAATGATGAGTGACTGGATGTCTGACAGAACCCTACTTCCTGCTTTTCAGTTTTCTAACTGTTAGTCAGTGACTTGAAGGGGGGGCACATAGGACATCATTGTTCAGTGAGTTTGCAATTGATCCTCTGCATTCAGCTCAGATTCAAAAGCAAGTTAAGACCCATGTGGCCCTCCCTCAAGTCACTGATTGGTTACTGCCTGGTAAACAATCAATTGAAAGCAAGAGAGCTGCAAAGCAGGAAGTAGTGTTCTGGTTATTATGTTAGACATCCAGTCACTCCAGCCCTTAACATTACATGTTTGGCTAACTATATTAGAAACATGTTTTATTTTGAGCAGCCCATCTTTTATTTCAACACTGAACAATTCCTTTAAAGAGGTTGTTCACCTTTAAATAACTTTTAGGGGCAGATTTGTCGAGGGTTTTTAGCCCTCGAATTCGACTGGCGAATATTTGGCGAATAAATATTTGCCAGAATCGAATAAAATATTTGCGGTTTTGAGCGCATTTTCGACTATTCACCAGAATAGTACGATCGAACGATTCTACGAAAGCTCACAGAAAAAATGATCGAATAGTCGCCAAAATCGTACGATTGAAATTAGGCAAAATTTGTTTTTAGATGGGGTCAGTAATCCCTGTTTGAAAACTGGAAAGAATCAGAATAAAAAGGCACATAATTAAAAAAAAAACTACACAAAATAAATAATGAAGACCAATTGAAAAGTTGCTGAGCATAAACCATTCTAAAATATTCTAAAAGTTGCCATGCTGTGTGGCACTGCACGTGTTAACTGGCCCCATTAATCCCAGTGGCTCTTTAAAAGGATAAAGGCCAAGGCTGAAGTAAGAAAAAAAATATTTATGAAAAAATATTTTTTTCTTTTGAAAACCAGCACTGGATACTTCCACCTTGTTGTTACAAACCCATAGAGTGAGCGGATACCATTTAAGACATACAGTGGAAAGCACAGCAAATGGAAACATTAATGCCCTAATACATATAATCCTCCTATTTATGTAGTGCACAATCTATGCTTTTAAAATTTGTCTAAAACATTGGCTTCCCATTCAAACTCTCTCAAACAGCTGTAAGGATATCCTTGCCTGAGCACAAAGTTTAATCAGCGAATGATATTCCGTCAGACACAGGGATACTGATTTGTCAATGAAATAATCTTTGCAGATTAAAACAAACACACTGGATATACTACTTACTTACTACTTATGGGTCATTTACCTGAAATACTTAATGGAAATGAACTAGAACTAAGGAAAACACAGGGGTGTCATGGATGCAGTCTTTGTCCTCCCAATGAGCCCCCCTATATCATGGGATTCCCTAACTACACATGTGTATGCACATGACGGCAGATGCACCATGAAAATACATCAGAGGGTGGGTTAGTGGAAGCAAAGAGATCAAGGTGGAGTAGTTTTGCAGCTGTTGCTAGAATACAATTAGTAGCTAACCCAACGGCATGTTGTTAGTATTAGCAAGTATGTAAGTAATGCAGACATAGACTGTAAGGCCGGGCCTGGGTGCTGGGACACAATAAAGCAGTGATTTTCAACCTTGTGCCTCCAGCTGTTAAGGAACTACAAGTCCCACAATGCAATGAAAGAGTCTGACAGCCACAGTCAGGCAAATGCATTGTGGGACTTGTAGTTTCTTAACAGCTGGAGGCACAAGGTTGAAAATCACTGCAATAAAGAACAGGCTGCATGCTTAGGATGACCATGACCAACATGCTGCACATCTGAAATACGTAAAACTTCACTTTTATGTCAAATAGATTAAAATATTTTATAAATGTCACAAGGCCAGGAAGTTTAATATATTTCAGATGTGCGGCACATTCTATTGGTTATGGTGTGAAGTTCTCTGTTGCAGCACACTCCTGACTGTGGGACCAGTGGAGCGGCCATACACCAGAAGATCCTCTCCTTTGGCAAGGTCGCAAAACAAGGGGATCTTAAAGGAACAGTTCAGGGTAAAAATAAAAACTGGGTAAATAGATAGGCTGTGCAAAATAAAAAATGTTTCTAATATAGTTAGTTAGCCAAAAATGTAATATATAAAAGCTGGAGTGAGTGGATGTCTCATAACAGAATACAACACAACATCCTGCTTTCCAGCTCTCTAAATCTGAGTAAGTCAGCGACTTGAGGGGGGCCACATGGGACATAACTGTTCAGTGAGTTTGCAATTGATCCTCAGCATTCAGCTCAGATTCAAAAGCAACAGTTATGTCCCATGTGGCCCTCCCTCAAGTCATTGATTGGTTACTGCCTGGTAACCAGGGTAACCAGTCAGTGTAAACAAAAGAGAGCTGAAAAGCTAGGTTAGACTTACAGTCACTCCAGCCTTTATACATTACATTTTTGCCTAACTATATTGAAAACATGTTTTATTTTGCACAGCCTGTCTATTTACCCAGTTTTTACTTTTATACTGAACAATTCCTTTAAGATACCAAAGGCAGGGAGATATTGGGTTAACTGTAAGAAAAACAAGCGGCACTCTGGATAAAAAGAATAAGGATTTATTCCTACATAGGAAGGATCCACATCACCCGATATGACCCTATGATTAAGGGATTCTTTTCCCGAAACGCATAAGGTGATATGGATCCTTCCTATGTTGGAACAAATCCTTATTCTTTTTATCCGGAGTGCCGCCTGTTTTTCCTACTTCCTAGTACATTACAGCTGGGGTGCTGGTGGCTGAGCACACAGACTTGGAGTGACAACAAGTGACTGCAAAGGAAATGGGAGAAGATACGGTCCTCGGTCGCCAAGAACAATCAAACCCGTCCAATAGATGTCTGGATGGTTTTTGTCCTGACGTCGATCGAGGAGACTTGTTGGAAGAACATACACAGGCAGATAAGCTGCTGAAATCGGTCTAAAGCTTTAAAGGAGACATATTGTCTAAAAAATAATACTCATTTAGATATAGAAGAATTGTGCTTAAAAAACAGTGTTTCACGGTGATTTACTGAATATTTCTCCCTTCTCTTCCACTTCCTACTACCTGAATTCCCAGGCTGAGCAGGGGACCGGCGGCTCTCAGATCACTGAACTGTAGAACAGGGACCAATCAGTAACTAGCAGGCCCTGATAGGGAAATGAAGCCTGTCGGCTGGAGTGACTGCAGGGCTGTGATTGGCTCTCCCCCTCCTACAGGGCTTCTGGCAGGGATTGTTAGGATACGCCCACCCCTGATTTGAAACACAGAGAGACAAGAAAACCTCTACAGAGGTCTAATAAAGTGGCTATTTTTAAAGATAATATTAATTTTCAGCACCATATATTACTTACAACTATCTACAAAATTAACGTTTTTCATTCATCTTAGAAGTCTCCTTTCATCTGCCTGTGTATGGCTACCTGGAGCAGCGATCGGGAGTACTCCGATGGCCAAGTTGAGTAGTAAGCGTACATCATACAGGATGACTTTCATTGAACTACATGTACAAATTATACACAAATTGTTGGAAATGAATGATGCACTGGCATATAGACAAAGGGATAAAGAGCTATTTTAATGTGAGCTGAGGGGCGGGCTTTTTGCCCAGGGGTTAGAGTCCTGCGCGGGTCCATTTTTTGGGACCCGACCCGTACTCGCGACCTGCATTCTTACCCGATTGGACCCACGACCCGAACCGTACCCACAACCCGCGATCCAAAACCTGAACCCGCTGACCATCAAGAATCAGGAAGTGCCGTCATTGTAAACCGGAAGTGACATCATCGGAAGTGCCCACAATCAGAAAAAAAGGAGTAAAACAGGAAGTGCTGTAATTGTAAACCGGATGTGACATCATCAGTAGTAGAAATGCTCAGAAAAAGGAGTAAAAATCGCTATTGCGAGGATCCGCGACCCGACCCTCAACCCGCCAACCTGCAGAACCACCGGCCCACTTCTATACCCGCACCCAGAAATTCTACGAGCAACCCGCAGGGTACCGCGGGATTTTGCGGGTAACCTGCGGGTACCCGACCTGCTGCAGGACTCTACCAGGGGTGGTGTAAGTGTAGGAATCAACAGAATGATGACACAGCCCTAATGTGTGGGATTCCTACTGATGGCAGGGGGCTATATTATAGTATAATGGGGTGATGTACAACACTCAGAGGGCAGCCATTTTTAAGTCAGTATGAAAGTTCATGTGTAAAATGAGGTTAAAGGAACAGTAACCCTCCAAAAAAAAAGTCTTTCAAACTAAGGAAAATATAATGTACGGTCATGCAACGCTGGTAAAACTGGTGTGTTTGCTTCAGAAAGACTTTTGCAGTTCATATAAACAAGCTGCTGTGTAGCCATGGGGGCAGCCATTCAAGCACAGGATACACAGTAGATAACAGATAAGTACTACTATAGTTTATATAAACAAGCTGCTGTGTAGCCATGGGGGCAGCCATTCAAAGCTGAAATAGCAGAAAAGGCACAGGATACGCAACAGATAAGCTCTGCAATATACAATACAACTGGATTCTTCTGTTATCCACTGTGTATCCTGTGCTTGAATGGCTGACCCCATGGCTACACAGCAGCTTGTTTATATAAACTATAGTAGTACTTATCTGTTATCCACTGTGTATCCTGTGCTTGAATGGCTGCCCCCATGGCTACACAGCAGCTTGTTTATATAACCTATAGTAGTGTCAATCAATTACTCCAGTTTTACGAGTGCAGGGCAACAGTACATTATATTGCCATTCCTTTAGGACACTTTCATTTTTTGGTGTTACTGTTCCTTTAGGCTAGTCCAGATGAGAAGATTTGTGGAGATTAGTTGCCTGGCGACAATCTCCCAGAACTGTTCCCCCCTGCCTTCCAGCTGTTTCAATGAAGAATTGCCTGCGCCTATACACACGTGGTGCTGCGTTTTCCTAAATTGCGAGGCAACTTTGAGCAACTTCGGAGAACACAGCGCTGCATGTGAATAGGTGCAAGCAATTCTTCATTGAAGCAGCAGGGAGACAGTCGTGGGGCTCACAGGCGACGAATCTCCCCTTCTGGACTAGCCTAGAGCACAAGTAATCTCCTAAATCAGAGAGAGGGATAGCCTCTACTCCCACCATGCAATGCAAATATGCAATAAGCACCAGACGTTATACATTTCTATAGAAAATGCTGCCTAAATCACCCGTAATTAGGTCATGACTCGTGAGTGAGCAGAATGAAGCCCATCATGCAATATATATATATATATTTATTTCCAGTAGTTGAGCGAGGGATGAGGCACCACCACTAACTCTTACAATTGTTGGAAGCCGTGCGCTGTCTACAAACTAAAAAAACCCTCAGAACCTGTAATTACGTTTATTTTTTTGCCTCAGAAGACGAAGTGAACGGCAGAAAAGCGCCAGCGTCCTGTCATGTCCCGTGCGCGCGCTCACATCACTCAATTCCTTTCTTACTCTAGGCTCCGCCCTCTCAGTAGCGTCCGCGGCACGATCACGTGAGCGCTCTTCCCCGCGGCTCCGAAGTGCGCCCTCAGAAGCAGCAAACAACGGGGCGCGCACCCCACCCCTTAACAGTAGAGCCCGTGCCCCTCCCACTTACGTGCGCGCGCGCAGTCCCTTGACATGTCGCGAGCCGGCATTGCCCGCGCTTTTCTTTCCACCTCCCCCCACTACCACTGTCAAGAATGCAAGAGCGCGCTTTGGGGTACTGCGCGTGCACGAGTTGTGCTTCCACAAAACTGGCTGAGTTGGGCACGCGCCCGTATGGCAAGGGTTGTTTATTGCAAGAAAGCAAGTCCCCTTTTCTCTTTTGCGGCCCATCTTATCAGTAGCCAGGCAGTCGCTGAGTAATCAGGCCCCCATGGTCCCTCCCGGATCACTCACCCAGCTGCTCCGCCTGCTCCTTGTCAGGAGGGAGCTTCACCCCGACACCACTTGGCACTCTCCTTCTCCTCCTGTGCCGCTGCCACACACCTGGGTTACCGGGCTCTACTCTGTCCTCCCGATCCCTCTTCGGGTGATTATTATTCCTTTTTTTTCCGATAGATTATTTTCGCCTCACAGCTCCCTGGGCGCCATCTTACATTCAGTGTCCGTCAGCCAATCGCGATGGCCGGCGAATGTCTCGCGAGATCTCATCTGCTAAACGCCGCGAGATCTGGGGGTGGCCCTTGGGTTCACTTAAAGGGGACACACAATGCTGAGCTGGGCTCACTAAGGCAGTTTTTTAGTCAGTGATAGAGTAGCATTCTCTAGGTTTCAGTTTAGGGCCAGCATTAACACTGTGTGTAAAACGATTAGGGATGGGTAAATAGACCCAATCCTTAAATATTGCATTTATGGAATGTAAATAAAGGTTTACCTCAGATCTTACATTATTCTGTATAATGGGCTTCATTATATGGTGCAGCCCCCTCACTCTGGAAACCTATAACTTTACTTTTTGCCCTCTGTTGGGACTGGCAACTTTGGATTTATTTAACCCAGAAGCACAGAATCAGCTTTGTCTGAACCATGTCAGGCTGTGGACTCTATATTGTTGGCAGGCAGGTGGTAACACCTTGAATAAAATATATACATCTCATAAAACATACAGCCCTGCATTACAGGCATATGGCTGCCTGTGGGTACATGGAAAGATAAGGGGGGCACTTTTATGGTAGTTGAGGGCCCACTTGCGGGCTTCATATAATGCAAATATTATGTGGGAATATATACGACGGCCAGTGTTTTAAAACAGTTGGCAACCCTACCCACTTGGGAGGACCTTGTTGTTGAACTACAATTCCTACCTCAGCATTTGGTGCAGGGAGATGTCGCTCAGAGCCCTGGGCAGCCTGTGCCAGCTGTGTGTGGCATAATAAACAATAAAGCACCTGTCTGTCTCCAAGTTACTGTTATACAAACTGATTCATTATATTTCCCTCCCTGTTGCTGGAATATCAGCGACGCTCCGCATGGTACATTGTGATATTGTATTTATGGAGTGCCAATGTGTTTGCCAAGATTCAGGGACGTATTTATTAATATTAGAGACAAACGTTACCAGGGATGTTAACCATAGCAACCAGACCTTTGCTTTTGTTTTTTTTTATCTTGTATGTGACTTTTTCAATCTATTTGCTGATTGGTTGCTACGGGCAACATCAGCCGTGCTGTTTGTTTCCATTGTTAACAAATATGCCCCTTAGTGTAATGATTACAATACAGCTGAGGTCACGGCAGAATCATTGCCCTGGCAGAGGCTTATTAGTTTACTGCAGGCCAGTCTTCTAGAATCAGTGTTGCCACCTATTGTGGATGATAATTCCGATTTTTGGCTTTGGGCAGACAGTGACGTCACTATGGGGCAGAGCAATGACGTCACAACTGTCCTTGACGTATAATATGGGTCTCACACTCAAAGTCGTGTACACCAATGCTGACTTTAAGCATGTTTGAGACCCTTATTATACATGTCAGTTTGGTATGTAGTGTTTAGAAACATCACCCAGCACAGTTTATTTTTTTTTTATTGTATTTATGGGAGACATTCTCCTTGATTGTAGGGCAAATATATATCCAACTTTAGCTTCTGTATTTTTTTTACTGGTTGGGCAAGCTAAAGTGCACACCATACATTACAACTTCCAGGATGCCCCTGACTATCAACATATGGACTGACAGACTGAACTGATTATTTACAGATAAACACACTTGCATATTTACCTTCCAATAGCAATTGCTAAATTCACACTAGGCATTGTGGTGAATATGTCACATAGTAACCCGCAGAGCTCACAGTCATATGGCCTCAAGGTCTTTAGTAACCAATGCCATCTTAAAGGAGAAGTAAATCACTGGAGGGTTCCAATATATTACAAAGCCGCCCACTGCCATTTTGTTCTTTGTACTGGAAACTAGGGATGCACCAAATCCACTACTTTGGATTCGGCCGAATCCTTCGCAAAGATTGGGCCGAATACCGAACCAAATCTGAATGCTAATTTGCATATGCAAATTAGGGGTGGGAAGGGGGGAAAGATTTTTTCTTGTTTATTGACAAAAAGTCATTCAATTTCTCTCCCTGCCCCTAATTTGCATATGCAAATTAGGATTCTTATTCGGTTCAACCGGGCAGAAGTATTCGTCCTAATCCAAATCCTACTGAGATTCGTTGTATCCCAACTGGAAACATCAAGGTACATGACTCCGGTTTGGTAACATTAACCCTAGGTGGTGCAGCTGTGCACTTTAGTTGGGATTACCAATGGGTCCATGGGTGTAACTATGGCTCCAAGACATTTATGACTCCTAATTGTGGTCAATGCCAGTGGCATAACTACCAGAGGAGCAGGGGGTGCAATTGGGCCTGAGCCTGCACCCCCTGAGGGCCCCCCGGCAGCTCATATGCCTCTGATTATGGCCGGATTATTGCGGATTCTGTCCAGAAACTCGTTTACATAGGGGGGCCCAGCTGCACGTCCCGTGCCATAGCCCACCCCCCGCTAGTTGGTCAATGCCCTTTTATTATAATTGGGGCAGCAGTGACTTTGCTTAGGATAAGTTCAACTTGGTACAAAGGATACAATGGACTTGACTAATTCGGGGGCCCCCTGTCTCCATATTTGGGTCTTCTCAGGGCTCCCTTTACACTGAGTTGTAAATCTCAGTATGTTGCTTGCTGTCACACCATTTAAAAGGCCCTCAGAACGCAAGTTCTTTTTTTTACAGTGCTGCAGAATATGTTGGTGCTCTATAAATGGGTGATAATAAAAACAAAACCCTCTATATCTGTAAGGGATCCCACCTTCTATGCAGTTAAAGGGCAGTGAAGGTAGTAGTTGCAGAATTAATCAGTAAAACGACCTAGTAAGGAGCCCCCATAGCTGTCCCAGATTCCAGACTCCCAGAAGGGACAGGGCAGCTTTAACATATCCATGTGCTGCTTTAACTACCTCCCACTCCACACAGCAACACTTCTTGTTAAGGTGGCACAGAGGCATAGGTAGCAGTCTGTATTCAGGATGCAGGCTTCCCACCTTAAGCAGGGAGGGGGATAGGACGAGCTGCCAGTGAATGAGTGTGTAAGCCACATAAGGAGGTTTGCACCCCCCTGACACAAAGGGAACGAGCCAGTGGTGAGAGCCAACTAGCAGCAACTCAACCGGCAGCAACTCAACCGTTCCACCTTAAGGAAAGACTGGAGTGCCCGGTATGTGGGTGATTAGCTCAGTGTTTGTATACAAGGGAAATGTGCTCCACCTTAAAGCTACAGTGTCAGCTTTCTCAGACCTGAAGGTAGGGAGGGAGCTAGGCTCAGAGTAGCTTGCCTTTCTGTGTGTGTGGGAAGGGTTACTAGGGGAGGATTTGCCCTGGCTGCCCCATGTCTAGATCACTGACAGCAAGAGGATCACAACATATTATGTTCCTGTATCTGTACAGCTATTTCTTTATCATTTCCCTTTATGGAATATTAAAGATATAGATTCAAATGAACATGTACACAGGTGTAAGGCTGTAATTATCTTGACTTAATGGGTTGTTCACCTTTAAATTATTAGTATAATAAGTAGAATTAATATAATTACTTTTACTATGATGTCAAGAGTGATATTCTGAGACAATATGCAACTGGTTTTCATTTTATATTTGTGCATTTTAAAAAAAAAGTTATTTAGCTTTGTGTTCAGCAGATCTCCAGTTTGCAATTTTAACAATCTGGTTGCCAGGGTCCAAATTACCCTAGCAACCACACACTGATTTGAATAAGAGACTGGAATATGAATAGGAGATGGAATGGACCATCTACATTTAATGTTATTTCTCTGAAGAAAATCATCCATTCTAAATCTAATTACCCCTTGAGTACATAGTCTATATAAATAAGGGAACACCTATTTCAAAGTTGGGGGATCTTCTCTTATCCAGCGCAAAAATATAGATTTTCGAGTAGCTGCCATTTAATATTTCATGTTTATGGTTTATTATTTACATGAAAAAATATTTTTGTTCATATGAATTTTTCTTTTCACTTTGAAAACGTGTATGATTATCATATGATCAGTTCATCATGTATTTTAGTGAAAATTCAATAAAAAAATTAAAAAATTAAAAGAAAACATCTTATATGTAAAACCCTGCTTCGTGTAAATAAACCATTTTCATAATAATATACTTTTTTAGTATCATGTGCCACTGGGTAATCAAAAATAGAAAAATGCCATTTTTAAAAAATAAGGGCTGCCCCCTGGGATTTCACGATTCACGGTGCACACAAACATACCAAACAAACTATAAGGTTAGGTCACATGAGCCAATTAACAGAGAGTTGTGTCTTTTGCTTCCACACTTCTTCCTGTTACAGTTAGAGTTGAAATATTTCTGGTCAGGTGATCTCTTCCTGTTACAGTTAGAGCTGTGGTATTTCTGGTCAGGTGATCTCTGAGGCAGCACAAGAAAGGTGGGTCAAGGCAAGAGATGTAAAAAGGACATATTTACTGATATCTATATTGCAGTTTGGTAAGATTCTTTAATATGCCACTTAATTTGTTACAAACTATCTGTTGCTTAAGTTTTCATTTTGGGGGTATCGTTTTCCTTTAAATAAACTTTTTTTATTTAAAAAAAAATGTAGTATATATTTATGTTGTACCTCTAAACGTGGCCCTAATTTTTAACTTGGCACTGAGAATGAGACCTGTGACTAGGGTTGCCACCTGGCCGGTATTTTACCGGCCTGGCCGGTATTTTTGATGCTTGATCCCAATGTTATTAATAGGAAAAAAGTTAAATATATAGGCAGGCTGGTATTTTTTTCAAGAAAAGGTGGCAACCCTATCTATGCTCAGATATGGTTGGGCAGTTTGGGCACTTTTGATCATAGAGCAATCCTGGTGGATCGAGGATTAATGGCTCAGACAGAAAGTGAATGGAGACTTCTACTTTAAACTATTCTCTGATTGTAAAAAATGTAAACTGGCTGGTCGTATGGTATTGCTCTGTGTAAAACCAGTGGGTTGGGGGGTTTGGGTCCCCAACCTCACACTGTCGGCTTCCGTTCCCTGAATTTATAGACTTGCCTATTTCTTTTGTGATGTCACCGCGGGGCAGGCGCGGGTCTATAAATAGAGGGGACGGACCAGGCTGGGTTTGGGTTGGCTCAAAGGAAACTCAACCCACACATCACTACTACAGGTCCTTTCCAGGCTCCCTCTCCACCAGGTCCAGACTGACTGTGGATTCCGGTATAAGCCGGAGGAGCTGCTACATACCTCCCAACATTTTGGAAATAAAAAGAGGGACAAAAAAAATTTGGCGCGAGTAGCACAACAATTTTTTTTGACCATGACCATTTTTGTGGCCACACCCCCTAATTTACAAAATTTGGCAAGTTATGAAGAGTTTGAAAATATTGCGCCTTATCTAAATTTACAATTACTTATTTTCTTATCTCAAAATTGTTACAAAGTATCTTATTTGCACCTGTTAGCTGCTCTGGGCTCTGTGCCAATTAAAAGGCACCAATCATAACTAAAATCATTTACTAAGTAAATACACTATGTGAAATTCAAGAAATCCGATTTTAAAACAGTTAGAATTGTTTGTATAATGTAAATGATCAGCTCACTATACCTTCTGCAAAATCTCCCCTATCTCCACTGCAGTTCTAGCTGAGGCAGCCATCTTGGATTTCACTGACTCCTCCTACCTATATCTTCACAGCCAACTGCAGCTCTGAAATCTCGCACATGCTCAGTTGAAATTTCTTGCTTGCCTAATAAACCTTCTAAGCTATTTTCAACTTCTGTGTTAGTGCTGCCACCTTGTGGAAGTTGGTGTGTGTCCTTCATTTGCATAATGACATCACCAGCAGGGGATAAGATAGGGAAATCTGGTGATACTTCTAGCATTTACTAAAGCTAGGCATTCTGGGTAGAATACTCAGGGCAGTGCTACAATGTGAGCATGCTCATGAACTCATTTTCATGTTGTAGTCACAGTATGGACTCCCTCAGTGAGAGAACCCATTTGACAGTATGGGATTTTTAAAAAAACTGCTGTTTTTTTTTCTCTCAAAAAAACTGTATATGTAGTTTGATTAAACATGTTTAGGTTGTACTGGTCAGGTTGTTAATATGTGTAATTTTGGCTGTTATTGGTGCCCTTTAAGTTAGTAACTTGTTTCTTTTTCTGGCTGTTCAGTGCAGAGAAAATAGGGACTTTCCAGTACAAATGAGGGACTGCAGGTTGCCCTGTCAAAAGAGGGACTGACCCTCTGAAAAAGGGACAGTTAGGAGGTACGCTGCTGCCACTATTTATTGGATCTCTATGTACTTGAAATACTAAGGCCTATTTCTGAATCCAACAGCAGCCTTTGCTTGCCCTTTTGCCACAGACTAATGGTGTATGACTTGTAGGCTCACTAGGGCTATAAATATTTAACCAATGTCACTCCCTTGGCTTTTATTATTATTAATAATCATGGAAAATGTGGCTGTGCTAATGTTTGGGACCAAATATTGACATGTGCTATAGAACCTGACTGTAGGGGGTCCTGCACCAACAAGCTCCCCCCAGCACAGAGACACGTATTGTGGAGTAAATTCCCACCTGTATTGTGATGCTTATGAGAGTGTGAAACCGCAGGTCAACACAAGAGCCACATGTGATGTACAACTGAGAGTAGAGGCACCCACCGCACAATTTTCCATTTGTTTTGTTCTTTTACATTTCCTTTTATTCACACGTATTAAATATATGTTTGAGTTCTAATTAACTTTATTCTGCTTGCAGGGAGCAACTAATACTGGAGCCTGGGTGACAAAAACTAATCCTGCTTGATGTGCCAATAATATATACAGAACTTTAGTACCAGCAGTAGTCATTTGCTGCCAGTACATTTGCATGCTAGGGTCATAGCGCCACCTTCTGACAGTATATAAACATTACTAGTGTTAAAGGGAATGTGAAGGCAAAAAATAAATAAAATCCCATTTTTACTTTCTTTAAAGAAAAATAAATCTCTCTCCAATATACTTTATTTAGTACCAGCAGTAGTCATTTGCTGCCAGTACATTTGCATACTAGGGTCATAGTGCCACCTTCTGACAGTATATAAACATTACTAGCGTTAAAGGGAATGTGAAGGCAAAAAATAAATAAAATCCCATTTTTACTTTCTTTAAAGAAAAATAAATCTCTCTCCAATATACTTTATTTAAAAAACATGTACTGATTTTTATACGAAACTTGACTATATGCAGTGAAATCCTCCCTTCATTTATTGCCGTGGATAGGAATTGTCAGGGAAACAATCATACTTACGAACAGCAGGGGAAGCCCCCACCTTACTTCCGAGCCATGCAGAACTCAAGCAGCTTTGTTTTTTTTTCCCCGGTTTTGATCATTTATGACGATCCCTAAGCAGCCCAGATCACACTGAGCATGTGCACAGTCTTGGTCTTGCAAAGATGTCTAACAAAGTTACAAGATGACAGCCCCCTGTGGCCAACTTTGAAAGCATAAATCATTTGTTTGATTAGGCTTGTGGTGCAGTAAGTTCATGTTTATGTTTAGTATACAAAATACAGCATTTCTAGCATTATTCTATTTTACACTTTCCTTGTCCTTTAAATGAAACTTTTGCAGTTATTTGTCCAGTGGGAACGTTACAGGTATTTACACCAACAGCCAGAGCCACCATCAGGGCCCTATTCTACTAATTAGCAGGGCCCTCCCCCCAGGAGCCTCCAGTTATTAACCCATTATTAACTGGCATGAGGGTGCTGCCAGCAAGTCGAATGGGAAAGAATGGCCTAAGCACTCATGGCCACACCTGCAAATCAAACTAGGGGTCTTCTATGCTATGAAGAACCTAACCACCGTACCCCCTTCCGCTGGTATGGTACCCGTTATCCAGAATGCTCAGGAGCTGGGGTTTTCCGGATAACAGATCTTTCTGTAATTTGGATCTCCATACCTTGCGTCTACTAGAAAACCATGTAAACTTTAAATAAACTCCACAGGCTGGTTTTGCTTCCTATAAGGATTAATTATATCTTTGTTGGGATCAAGTACAAGCTACTGTTTTATTACAACAGAGAAAAAGGAAATCATTTTTAA
>CM044437.1:138740309-138754015 GCA_024363595.1 Xenopus borealis
GAATAGTGAAGATAAACTTGAATATTTCAGAAATGCAGAATATTTAATTGACTGTATTTTAAAAGTATCTTATTTCAGCCTGATGAAGTTTATATAAAATTTTCATTTTCACAATAGATCCCCTTTAATTTTTGGCCAATATGACCAGCACGTGGTGCTGTTGCTTCAAATGAATTACATTTTAATAGCTTGTAAACTAGAAAAAAAAAGTGTAAAAGTAAAAAAACTGTAAAAGTGCTTAAAAATGCATTCGGAGTATGTGAGCACTTGGAATTTATTTTCGGACTGTTCATATTTTGGGGAAGAAAGCTAGGATTTGTGTGAGAGATGAGACAGGGCAGCCCAAGACATTATTGGTTCTGCTCTCCGAAACACACTCTGGTTTCCTCTGGCACCTCTTCTTGTCTCGGTATCTATGGAAAAGACATCCGAGGGGTTTCAGAGATGCTGGATATATTTTGACTAGTACAGGGAATATTCCATTTGCTGAAAACTAAATGTAACTCCATGAAAAGAGCTAAAATAACCCAGTTTGCTCTGAGTCAGGAATGGTAGACTTTAATATGTGTAGTTGGCACTGCCCAACAAGGACCTGCCTGCATTTGTTTGCCTCGTAAGGAAAACTGTATTTAAAATTCGACTAAACCTTAAAGTTTCACAGATGGGATGAGGGAAAATATTTTATGAACAGAAAATTGCTTGTTATTTGAGGAAAGTGCAAGCACTTGGTATCTCTGGTATCTATAGCTGGTTGGAGAGTAAGGGGGAATCAGAGTGCTCCTCCAGCAGAAGCACAGCAGTAGTAAAACTGCACTCCCTTCAGCCTAGATCCATAAAGCTTCTGTATGTAACCCATGGTTGGTTGTATATACACTCTGAGAAGCACCCTATGACCGCTTCAAATACTTGACATCCTGATCTTTCCTTATACCTTAAGTTTGTAATTTGTACACTTGTACATGGGGGTAGCATCTTTATTGTTGATTAAGTACCCCCTGTTGTAAAACACAAGGTTATTAAAAGTCACCAACATACTCCGTGGTGACTTCTAATATCCTCATAGGATAAGGGAGTACTTTATGGATTATAATAATCCTCTACTATATAGGTCTACTATCATTTCTATAACGAAGGTAGGCATGGGCGATTAATAGGGCCCCAGATACAGTTTAAAGGAGAATTCAACCCAAACCTTAAAAACCCCCTACCCCCCAACCCTACCTAGATCCTCTTCCCTCCTCCCCCCAGACCTTCCTGGTACCCTAACTTTTTACGTGCCATTTGGTGCAGATTCTGTCCTCGGGAGTTCACGACAGCCATCTTCTTTTCTTTGGTAAACTTCAGAAGCAGAGTGGAGTTTCGGCGCATGCGCAGTTGGAGTAATATTTCGGTCTCGAACAACTGTGCAAGCGCCGAAAGTCATGAAAATTTCCCTGTGACTTTTGCCGCATGCGCAGTTAATGAGCACCAGAATATTACGCCAACTGCACACGCGCCAAAATGCCCGTCTGCTTCCGAAGAAAAGAAGATGACTGCTGTGAACTCCCGAGGAACGAATTGGCACCGAGGGCTAAGTAAAATGTTAGGGGCATGTGCCCCGGGTACCGGTAGGCTGGTGGGGTGTTGGGTTGAATTCTCCTTTAAGGACACTGTAGTTCACCTACCAGTAGTCAGATTGTATTCAATCATGATTCACAGAATGAACATTTGTATCATATAGATTTGATTTCTTCAGTTAGGACAAACGACTTTGGGGCTTATGTAATAAAAGGCAATACGTTTTCCCAGGATTAGTAATCCATAGCAACCAATCAGCAGGCAGGATTTACTGGTCACATATTATTGGTTGCTATTGGTTACTGCTCCTGGGCAAACTAAGTGCCTTTTATTAAAAACAGGGGTATGACTTTTAAATATGGTTCACCTTTAACCTAATTGCTTGTGAGATAAGGCGCATACCATTTGTCCCCAGTTCGATGATGTGGTGTGTACTTAATCCGATATGCCACCGGATCCATTTTCCCATCTTCCATTATGAGCTTCATCCTCAGTGTCACCTCTCCCTCGGCAAACTTTCCCTTTTTCATACCCTAGAAAAAACAAACAAGAAAAGCTTGGGATAGCTACACAGACACACACTTTAAAGGGGCCTGTGCAATTGTGGGTCAGTGAGCTTTATGGAAAGATAGTTGCCTCCCCCGTGACTGCACCGACAGTACCAGAGCAATTACCATTGAAATCTATGGAGATTCTAGGAGTTGTAGGTCAACAACATCCACAGAATTTGCATGTAGTCCTGCATCGTCAAGTCATACAAGCAAAAAAAGGGGAAGAAAGACTCACTTCAAAGAGCAGAAGGGATTCTTCAATTGGACGATCTCTCCATGGGGAAGGTGGTGGGTTGTGACCTTTAATTTCTTCAACTTTTTGATGGCAAACATAAGCATGACCTCTGTGAGGGTGAAAAAAAAAAAACACATATGCAAAGCCAAATTTAAAGGAAAACTATATGCTTTTTAGAGTCAAATGTAGTCAGTATAAAGAACATTCCTTCTCTGCCCGTTTGCTTTTATACACAGGGCCATATTGCTTGTCGTTGCCATTATATTGTCCACAAATTATTATAATTTGGTCCAGCAGCAATATTGTAGTTTCCACTCACAAAAAAAGAAAATAAAGCAGAAGCAGTTTACATGCTTTCTTCAAGTGAAATTACAGGGTAAGCCCCTTGGGATCAAATATTGCCCTGTACCTTTAGGCTTACTAGTATGCTTCCGCAGAGTAAGGACCTAGTGGTCTAAAGATAATAATCAGTTTTATCCCAAGTGGATTTACCTTTTAAACGAGTCAATCACAGATTAAGAAAAAAAATAACCACCCTGTTTACCTTCTAATGAGTTCCACGGCCCACTCATACAGCTGGTCGAAGTTGTCAGAGGCGTGAGTCACAGCATAAGGCTTATAACCTGAAATAACACACATTAAACCCTAAAAGGTAAGAGAACAATCCCTAAGTAGCAAGATATTTTTATACATTATTCACATCTCACAGGAGATGGTTGTTTAAGGTTGAATTTGCCCATGTATTGCAAGGAAAGGATGGTAGCACAAAAGAAACAGGTAACCATATAAAGAAAGACACAAGGGCTAAACAGAAAGAGAAAACCCCATTAAAGGGCAAGGAAAGTGTAAAATAGAATGAGGCTAGAAATGCTGTATTTTGTATACTAAACATAAACATGAACTTACTGCACCACAAGCCTAATCAAACAAATGATTTATGCTTTCAAAGTTGGCCACAGGGGGCTGTCATCTTGTAACTTTGTTATACATCTTTGCAAGACCAAGACTGTGCACATGCTTAGTGTGATCTCAGTGTCATGCTCAGCAGCTTTGTTATCAAAAAACAAAGCTGCTTGAGTGCTGCATGGCTGGTAAGTAAGGCAGGGGCTCCCCCTGCTGTTCATAAGTATGATTGTTTCCCTGCCAGAAGTTAGGGACCGTCTGAAAATTCCTATCCACAGCACTAAATGAAGGGAGAATTTCACTGCATACAGTCAGGTTTCTTATAAAAACGGTACACATTTTTAAAGTACATTGGAGATAGATTTCTTTTTCATTAAAGAAAGTAAAAATGGGATTTTATTTCTTTGCCTTTCCTTGCCCTTTAAGGCAGTGTTTTCAGCAGGAATACGTTCATATATCAGATACTGAGACATACCAAGCCACTCTACCATATCCTTAATGGCAGTAAAATACTTTTCTTCCTCCTTCTCTGGGTTGGTGTCATCATATCGCAGAAAGCAGATGCCTTCATTTGCCTGGATAAAAAAAAAAAAAAAAAAAAAAAAGTAGATTACACTACCAAGTCAGTAGATTACACTACCAAGTCAAAGGGTTTCTCAGCTTTCATCAGCACAGTGCTTCCCAGCATTCTATGAATGGAAGGGATAGGCCCATCTTTTAGGTAGTTCTACATTATAGGCTAAATAATGTATGGAGAATGTGGTGGATTGCCGTAAGGTTGCCTCAAGTGAGGCCCATTGTTTTCAGGGGCTTCAGTGAAATGGAGCAGGGGCTGGGTACTGCCGATGACTGAAGCGGAGCAAATTGTTTCATTGTCATTTGATTTCCCATTTCCTGCCCAGGAAGCACAGTTTGAAGATCGACTGGGGGCAGATTTGGGGTGAACTAGGGATATTGATATCCATTGAACAGTTACAGAATGGCTGATACTACAGCAGTGTTTTCATGTGTTGTAACCTTGTCAATAACCAGCGCTATCCTGACCTGAAATTGAAGGTAATTTACTCACTGATATTGACCTTAAAGGCAATGATATACAGGACATTTTTGTTACTCCATACCCAACTATAATTATCGCAATTTATTGGAAAGAAACATGCAAATGAGAGCAGACCAAAGGGCACTAGGATTAGTGTGGCACCAACAGACGTACCCAAAGGATGGGTATACATGCAAAAGCACAATAACACACAGACACAAGTTGCACATTATATTCAGTGTGAATGCCTTGCTGTGTTACCTTAGCATATCCAAAGTTAAAGTTGATGGCCTTGGCATGGCCAATGTGCAAAATGCCATTTGGCTCTGGAGGGAACCGAGTTCTGACCTGTAAGAAGAAAACAAATGATCCAGGTTATAGTATAAGCAGCTGATGGTGCAGTCTGGGAAGGGAGATGTCATCCATATAACTCTGTAGTTAAAGGGGTTGTTCACCTTCAAACAACTAGTTGTTTTCAGATAGATCACCAGAAATAACAACTTTTTCCACTTACTTCCTATTTGTGATCGTTTTTCTAATGTTGAAGTATAAATTGTAATTTTTCACCTTCTAAAGCAGCTCTGGGAAAGGGGGGTCACCGACCCCCAAAAACTGTTCTAAATTGAAACATTTAATGGATCCATTTATTATCTTTGTCCCTGCTGAGCAGAATCCCTGGGTTTCATTACGGGCAGCTGTTAAAATTGATACAATAGTTGCTAATACTCCAGAGATGCTGCTGAAAAATGGATCAACTAAATGTTGCAAAATTGTTAACAGTTCAAACTCTACACCTGAATTACTGAGCTGCCAGACTCAAACACCAGAGACGCCAACATTCAACTTTAAACTTAGACTTTGAAAAAAAACAGTAAAAAAATATATAAATAATGGAAAGTAATTGAAAAAAGACTTTCTGGCAAACAATCTGAAAACCACTGACCTGAAAAAAGTTTTTGGAAGGTGAACAACCCCTTTAAGTAAGTGAAACAAGTATTACAGATGCCAACCCCTTAAAAGGGGACGTCATCTCAGTTCATTCTGCTCCTACCATTAAGGACGATGTGCTAGGTTCATACTGGCATGGATTGATAGAAATTATTTTTTTATGTAGCTATTCAATGTATATTTTTTAATTTTTTATATTTTTCATTGATGATCTTCGTCAGCATTGTTTCAAGTGTCAGACCTTATTAAAGGTCAAATTTTAGTGGTATTAGGGCTTTTTGAAGCCTGGATTAAACTTTAGGGGGTATATTTATCAAAGAGTGAAGTTCCGCCACTAGAGGGAAATTCTGCTGCTCTCCATTAATTTCTATGGGATTTTTAAAGGCATATTTATCAAAGGGTGAAATTTCACTTCACCCATTGATAAATACGCCTTTCAAAATCCCATAGAAATGAATGGAGAGTGGCGGAACTTCACTCTTTGATAAATTTGGCCCTAGGTCTCTAAATTCAAGTATGAATGGAAAAAAGTGTAGAAAAATACACAAATATCTGTAAAAAAAATTTGGTTTTTGGATTTCTACTAGCAAAAAAAAAAAAATCTGAAAACCTCAAAGTCTGAATGGCAAAAAAAAGATAAAAATTAAATAGTCAAATCGGATCAGCGCAGCTCCCATTGATTTCTATGGGACCTCGACTGCTTTTACTTGGAGAAGTTTTATATTAAAGTTTTACATGGTTTTAGGGTAGAACTTCACCGACGGTTTTGATGCGATTCCGTTGGATCCGACTCGCTGAGACTAATCGATGGCATCCTGTCGGATGCGACGAATATAAGGTAAATTATAGGAATGTCAGATGTTGTTGCAGCGTGCATCAGACATGACACGACTATAGATGGAGACAGTTGTGTCAGATACACGCTGTGACAACATTCAACATTTATATTCACCTTATATTCCTATAGACTTAAAGCCTGCCTTTTGTTGCATTGCATCAGATTAGACCGATAACGCCTATGTAGTTCTGCCCTTAGAGAAACTTTTTTTTTTTTTTAACTCAAATTTTTAGGGGAAAAAAATGATTCATGGAGAGAAAAAAAAGGTAAATCCAAATGTTAGTAAATAAACCCCTTAATGAATGTGCATAGCAAAGTTGCTTAGAATTACATTTTCTTTAATTAGGAAGAAATTTTTCATTATCTAGCTTTCACTCCTAAAGCGAATATTTTACAGATGCCCAGGACCAAAACACTCCAATTCATAAACAATGGACAGCCCTGATTCCTACCATGCTGTGAGCATCAGAGGCATAAATACCCATCAGATTAAATGTGCCCATAGGAATGACATCTTGCAGCAGCCCACAGGTATTTGCTGGGATATTCAGGACTAATTCCTACCTGACCTCCTGTGATCTCCAGATGTTTCTTCAGCAGCTCCATGGTTTTCGGGGTTACCACGTACCCTTCAGTCTTGTAATTTTCACCTGGGATCCAAAACAGAAGTTCAACCCACTTACACATCGTCCAACAAGTCATCAATTAGCACCCGGGGTACAGCGTGGCATGGATCTTTGTAAACGAGCTACCCAGAGAGAATTCAATTGTTTTCTACCAACAAGGAACCAAGAGAGTTTTTCACCAGTCTCCTTTTCTTTTCCCTATCATTGCATTTCCAGGCCAAGCTCATCTTCATATCAATAAATTGAGAATTCCCTTGCAGATTTACTCAAACTACACTTCTTTAGATTATAATAATGTCCGATTACCAATAAACATTGTGGACCAAAAGAGCAGAAGTAAATTAACCTCACAATTTACCGATTATAATTCAATATATTAGGTTGTGTTACAGGTCAAACTGATGTGCAAAATAACTTACCTAAGTGCTAATTCAATGTACTTTTTACTGTAAATTAATTATCATCATTGAAATGGAGTAGAGTATAAACGATTTCAAATTTAAACATTTTTTAAAAATACTAATATGAATTAAAGGAGACATATTGTGTAAAATATAAGAATGTACCAGTGCATTATACTAATTTAGATATAGAAGTATTTGGCTTAAAAAAGTAGTGTTTCAGGCTGATTTATTGAATATTTCTGCAAAACCCCTTATAATCCCTCCCTTCTCTTCCACTTCCTGCTCCCTGAATTCCCAGGCTGTGCAGGGGAGCCGGCGGCTCTCAGCTCACTGCACTGTAGGACAGGAACCAATCAGCAGCTAGCAGGACCTGATAGGGAACTGAAGCCTGTCTGTGCTTGTGTGACTGCAGGACTGTGATTGGCTGTCCCCCTCCTACTGTGCTTCTGGCAGGGACTGTTAGGACACACCCACCCCTCATTTGAAACACAGACAGGGACCAGAGAACATCTATAGGGAGCTCTAATAAAGGGGCTATTTTTAAAGATAATATTAATTTTTAGCACCATGTAAAAGCAACACCACCATATTACTTATAATTACAACCATGTGTCTCCTTTAAGTGAAATGAATTAAAGTGCCAGTGCTTAAATTCACAACAAGAATTGTTTCAATTAAACAGAGAAAATGCCAACAAATCATTAAGAGGTCAGAAATAGAAAATAGTATAAAGGTGGAGCTGTCCCAATAGCTACCATCTAATGATTTTCCATCTAAGCCCTGGGACACCACATGAGGGAGAAGGCAGGGCACTATGAACTGCGGTCACAACTGTTACCTTTCTTATCTTGATGGAGAGAGCTAACTGCCCTATAAGACCACAAATCCATTGTGCCTTGGAATAAAGTGAGTGAATAAGAAATAGAATGCAACAAGTAGCACCAAATTATTGGTGTAGAATGCTACTGTCTACATAACACTAAAATGTAACGTGAACTGCCCCTTTAAACTTACAATGACTGTTATATATTTATATACATTTCTTGTATTATGGCAGAAAACACAAACTGAGTGAATGCGACAATAATACCAAGAACTATGATCTCATTCTCATGCTCTTATAAAAGGCACGGTCTGTCATGCCTGCCTCCTTAAGAAATCTCTGCTAGAACTTTAGTGTATAATAAAAGGCAAGCATGTGCAACCTGAAGGCTCTCATGTTAGTATTATTATTAATATTAACATGTATTTCTATAGCACCAGCATATTTCGTATCGCTGTATTATACACTGTGAAGTTGCTGCGGGCAGCACTGTGGGGGTTACTGTGCCCTTTCTTTGGACAACTTATGACCATGCTTGGAAGACAATGGGACACTGTCCAAGCTCATCTAAACTGAACAGCAACAACAAGCAGTCAAAACACCTGAAATCCCACCCTATTGCTCCCAGATTGTGCCGTTTCATGTGATTCCCACAGGGGGCAATGTGGGTTGAGGGGGTGGATTTCAGGTTGCTGTGATGCTATGGGTCAAAACAGGCTAAATGATCCTGTTCTTCCTTATATTCATACTCGTTGGCTTTTCTGTTTCCTTTCCATTTGGTCAAATGATGTTTTCCCTATTATGGTTTACTGTCCCTACACTTTCCATTTTCCTCACCCACCCACCCCATGTTCTATTATTATTCTGTGTTTCTCCCTCTATGTTTTGCCATAACATTGGGTGTTGCTTCCCATTTCTGCTATACAGATATACAGTAAAGCACAGTGTAAACATGTAAGGCTCAGGCCAGACGGGAAGATTCAGGGAGATTCGTCGCCTGGCAACTAATCGCCCGAAAACGCTTCCCCTGCCTTCCAGCGTCTTTTATGAATAATCGCCTGCACCTATTCACACGCGGCGCTAAGGAGGCAACTTCAAGCGACTTTGGAAAAGCCAGCGCCGGGTGTGAATAGGCGCAGGCGATTATTAAAGACACTGGAAGGCAGGGGGAAGCAGTTCGGGGAGATTTGTCACCCCAAAGAAGAGGCGATTAGTCGCCAGGCGACAATTTCATCGAATCTTCCCGTCTGGCCTTACCCTTAGGAGGAGAGTGACCATGGGAAGGGACTATTGGCAAAAATATTATTATTAATCAGGCCTATACATCCAGCCTATGATTAAGTCCCCATAAGCCATGAAACAGGCAAAAAAAATTCCAGTTGGGGATAACAGTAGGTTACCTGCACCAGGAGGGAATTCCCGGTGCGAGTAGCCATGTCCGGTTGGGGATAACAGTAGTTAAAAAAAAGCCCCCCCCCACCAGTGCTAGGCTACCCACACCAGGAGGGAGCTCCCAGTGAAAGCAGCCATGACTGGTCACTCACATGCGCATAATGAAAAGCGGCCCAAAATCACTCAGTATGCGCGCGTGTGATGTCACACACGTTATGTGCTTGTGAGTGACAGGACATGACTAACAAAAATACTGTTATCCCCAATCGGAATGTGGGCTCTATCAGCCCACACCTTTGGTTGGGGATAACATTTTTACCCAACAGGTGCCCTTTAATTAAAAATGTTAATTAAAGGGCAAGCCAACTTCACATGCCTAAAAAAAAAGAAAATACATATTTTTAAGCAACTTTCCAATACACATTTATTCAAAACCTTCAGTGCCATTAAAGTTATTTGCAAAAACAATTGCTATTGAAAGCAGCATTTGCTTTACTCCTGGTTGTTACTTTTTAAACAATGTTGCAAAAGTCTTCGTTCCCCAGCAAAGACAGGCCTGTTAATCAACTGCCTTGTCTCACATTGTATCAACAGTCTGAGCCTCCAGGACAGAGAATAGAGGGACAGACGGCTTTCAGTAACAATACATATACAGATAACCTGAAAACCATAGAAACATTGGAATGAATATATATTACAAAGTTGCTTTGAATTAGTTTTCTTTAAATAGGCAAAATCTTTTTTTGAGTTAACATTCCTTGTAAGTTTCACTCAATTATCATCGGATATTAAGATGCTGTGGGTCTTGCAGCTCCATTAACAAGCTATCAGTAACTGCATATAAAGGCAGGGGAAGGCTAGATACAATATAGCTGTGATCAGGTCTGGACTGAGAATTTAAATAGGCCCTGGCATTTCAGGTAGACAGAGGTCCAATCAGCCCACACAGAGGCCCACTAAATACTGACTTTCTGTGGCACATTATAGCAGCCCCTCTGGCATTTGCCAGAACCCACAGATTGCCAGTCCGGGCCTGGCGGTGATAGTGGGGGGGATGGCTAACAATGACCCTTGTAATTGCTATAGAATTGCCTTACCGGGTTTGTGGAATTTAAGGGCCTCTCCCCTAAGTTGCTCCATCAGAGATACGGACTCCAGCTTCACGTTACCTACAAAATGAACAACGTTAATTAGTAAATGTCAATATCAACATTCCTGCACAAAATAGATCACATGCCACCCTTTTCCTGCCCAATTATTACATATACTTTCTCATTTTGATTAGAAACAATGGGCCCAACTAAAGACCAATTACAACTTTCACAAAGTCTGGGCTTAATCCCTCCCATTTCTGTTGTCCAGGATTGGGTCCGATTCCCACAGCCTCAAGGTTTAATATAATATATATGCAAATATGGTCATGTCAGCAGTGTCAGATTGGACCTTCAATGGTCCATCAGCTTTCCATTAAGTGCCCATTCTCATAACACTTCAATGTAGAGCAAGGATCCCCAACATATTTTACCAACATTAAAATGTAAAGAGAGTTGGAGAGCAAACAGTTCCTGGGGTGCCAAATAAGAGCTGTGATTGGCTATTTGGTAGCCCTATGTGGATTAGCAGCCAACAGGCGGATCTGTTTGGCAGTACATCTGGTTTTGATGAAGCTAAAACCTGCCTCCAAGCCTGGAATTGAAAAATAAGCATCTGCTTTAAGGCCATTGGGAGACACATCCAAGGAGTTGGTGAGCAACACATGTGCCCATGAGCCACTGGCTGGGGATCAGTTGTCAAATAGGCCTATGGTGCAAACTGGCCGGACTGACAATTTGTGGATTTTATCGCCTCTTCTGCAAGGCAACATTCTCCCCGAACTGCCTGCTCCCTGCCCGCCGCCTGTTTAATGAAGAAACACCAGCGACAATGCACTCGCTGCGCTTCAATTTCCAGAATCGCACAAAGTTTCCTTTGGGCGATTCAGGAAATCAAAACTCCGCGAGTGCATTGGCGCTGGCGTTTCTTCATTCATGCAGGGGGCGGGCAGGGAGCAGGCAGTTCAGGGAGATTGTCACCTCGCAGAAGAGGCGATTAATCGCCAAGCGACTAAATCTCCCCAAATCTGCCTGTCTGTCACAACCCTTAAGGATAATTTAATAAGCCCCAGAAGCCCAATAAAACAGCAACAGTTGTGACTCTAGTTAAGTGCTGGTTCCCACCACTAGATGGAGCATTCTAGCTACAATGTGAGGCCATTGTCTCTTATTTATCCTATTAAGTAAATTTCCAGGAAAGTGAAACTAATCTAAACTACAGACTTCTAAGAAAATTCCTAGAGTTATGCGGATTCCGTCATCAGCGAGACTTTTGGCCCTGCCGATGAGAAGTTTGCATGAGAAGCTCACGTGATTACATCTATTCTTTCAGCAACATAACGGATGCATGCAAAGAAAAAAAATATCAGCGTTTCCTTGCCATAAAGAAAACATATACAACAAGCACAATGGTACGGCCTGCAGACCTGAAAATAACACCCCACGGCTGCTGGCGGCAGGCACAGGAGTTTAGAGGGCTCAGCGGGGTACTAAGCAATTTCATTTTAAGAAAAATCAATCTAAGATGTTGGGATACTGTCATGGGAAAACATGTTTTTTTTCTAAACCCATCAGTTAATAGTGCTGCTCCAGTAGACTTCTGCACTGAAATCCATTTCTCAAATGAGCAAACAATTTTTTTTTATATTCAAATTTGAAATCTGACACGGGGCTAGAAATATTGTCAATTTCCCAGCTGCCCCAAGTCATGTGACTTGTGCTCTGATAAACTTCAGTCACTCTTTACTGTTGTACTGCAAGTAGGAGTGATCTCACCCCTCCCTTTTCCCCCCTAGAAGCCTAACAACAGAACAATGGGAAGGTAACCAGATAACAGCTCCCTAACACAAGATAACAGCTGCCTGGTAGATCTAAGAACAACACTCAATAGTAAAAACCCAGTCCCACTCAGACACATTCATTACATTAAGTAGGAGAAATAACAGCCTGCCAGAAAGTAGTTCCATCCTAAAGTACAGGCACAAGTAACATGACTGGGGCCAGTTGGGAAACTGACAATATGTCTAGCCCCTATGTCAGATTTCAAAATTAAATATAAAAAAATCTGTCTGCTCTTTTGAGAAATGGATTTCAGTGCAGAAGTCTGCTGGAGCAGCACTATTAACTGATGGGTTTTGAAAAAAACATGTTTTCCCATGACAGTATCCCTTTAAGAACAAACCTACAGATCCTATCTCGTATGTAACCTGGGGACTGCCTGAATATTATCAGAAAACGATCCAGAAAACATGGGGTTAAATCCACTTCAGTGTTATGTAGAGAGTGATATTCTGAGACAATGTGCATTTGGTTTTCATTTTGTATTTGTGGTTTTTGAATTATTTAGCTTTCTATTCAGCAGCTCTCCAGTCTGCAGTTTCAGCAATCTAATTGCTAGGGTCAAAATTACCCTAGCAACCATGATTTGAATAAGTGACTATAATTTGAATAGGAGAGGCCTGAATAGAAAGATATGTAATAAAAATGAGCAATAATAACACATTTGTATACTATAGATCATTTGTTTTATATATGGGGTCAGTGACCCCCATCTGAAAGCTGGAAAGAGAAAGAAGTAGAAGGCTTACAATTTAAAAACTATAGAAAAATAATGAAGACCAATTGAACAGTTGCTTAGCATTCTATAACATACTAAAAGTTAATTTAAAGGTGAACCTTTAAAACGGAGGTTAGTATGTGTTCTTTAGTTTACATAGTGTATCATTTTCAGTTGGACGTGTTGTCCACATCTAAAGAGATAAACACAGATATACAGACAGGCGCCCTATGTAGAATAACTCCTTTAAAGGTTTTACTGGACTCTAGAAACAAAATACAGAGAAGCTTAACCCTCTGTATAAATAGAGCATATTTTCCCTTTGAAATCTGCCGGCGCTGCAAGGATCAGCTCAAAAGCAATTAGTGAGTAAGTGATAATATAGTCACTATCTAGTCGCCACCAATACCCTCTGCTCCCTGTCGCTGATCTTTCATTTTTCCTCGAATTCCTGATCCCTGTCCTATAATCACCTCTTCATAAAGAGGATTTAGTGACTTAAATAACATGTAAAAAAACATGCCGAGGACAAACCCCCCTGCTGGTGAGTAATTATACTGGTATAGAGAGATACCAGTGCATACACACACACACACACATATATACACCAATATACACACATGCCCACCTATAACTCCAAGGTCTACCCAAAATATATCTCTTCAACAACTGAATTGCCATAAACAGGATAATATTGACAAAGCATTAGTTTAACCCTGCTATCCCACAGTCACACTCCCTT
>CM044437.1:138876264-138893576 GCA_024363595.1 Xenopus borealis
CACACACATACTGGGAGTTCCAATTTATGAGAACCTAAGGGTTAAAGGGTTGCCATTAAACTAGATAAATCAGACCCTCCTGGGAGTATTATTTCAAAGCCCCTCAGCAGAGATTAATGGTGTGCCCATGACAGGGGGCTATGGGTTACTGATTTAGTGTTAGAAAAAAAAAAGAATCTGTTGGCACACTCACATTTGTTACTGACACTCAGTGTAAATTTGCTGACAGGAGCCCCACTCTCTGATCCTCTGCTTACACAGCCCCAGAGATCGCCTTAACTCCTCACTGCCCAACTATATAATACAATCTATGTAAGCAAACCCTAATTATTCTCTTTTTTTTTTTAATTCATTATCAGCAGAATGTGCAGCTTGCAGAATAAATGCAGACTTGATTTGTAAAGCCCCAAGACCACAAGGTAGGTTGTTTTATAAATAATAGTCTAGAATGCATGACCAGGTTAATGCAGTGCCTATGTCTTGCATTATACCCACAATAATAATACAGTGCCAATTTCATGAATAATACCCCAAGAACACATGGCAGAACAATTATAGTGCAAATGCTCTTGGCTTCATTAAAATCCACCTATGGCCGTACATATACTCAGCACAGCATGTACACAAACCCTGGCTCCAAAGCCTTTGCACTTGAATTGCATTCAACAAACAAACAAGTTCATCTTAGAAAGGAATTGCCCCAACATCTATTTCAGGTGCTAATGAGCACTACCCCGCCCCTGTATTATAAAGGCTCTGCAGGGCAGTTCCCAGAGTGGCCACTAGACGCCAGGCATGAGCCCAATGTTGACATTTTTCTTGCCAGCTCTACATTTCACAGAGAATCGCTTCAACCTCTTGTTTTTAACCGTTTATGGCGCACTTTTTTTTTTTTTTTGACTGTTTTTATTTTGAACATCAAAGACAACAACACCAGCCCCCCCTGTTCCCCAGGAAAGGCACAAGCAGCTCACAAACAACTTATTTATCTCAAAAAATACAGTAACAAAAAAAATTTGCATTACTATAGGTAAACATGCCTTTTCCACCCCAGTAGCAGAACCGACACTAATAAGAATTGCCCATATCCCATGTTATGTAACTAGGCATCAACAAGCGTATGGAGCAATTCCCAGCGGAAGCTGCACTACTGATTTGATCTCATAAACATTATTTAATAATGCAGCTCCGCTGTGAGACGCTATCCAATTGCACTGCCCTCCATGCAAGCCTCTCTGCACACCAAAACAAGAGCGACCATGTTCATTCAGCATTTGCTCTGACCACAGGGAATCAGGCTTTAAAAAAAAAAAAAATCCAGTCCCTAAGAGCTTACAGTCTCCTATGTAATTGCTTGCAGCATTGCCCCTGGCAAAGGGAAGGATTTGGACAGGACCGACCAGAGCTTAAAATACATCTGAATAGGGCTGCCCTGTGATATTTATATATCAGGGGTCACCGTTCCAGGGTTTGACATGATCCACATTACAAAACAAACCACCTAGGTGTGTAGGGCAGGCTGCCAGCGGCCAAAGTCTTTAATTGCAAGCTCCTTTTGGTACAGTGTATATTTTTATCTCAAGGAGATATGCATGCTCCTATCTAGGGTGTTCCTAACACTCCCACCCAGCCAACAAACCACACGCACATTTGTCACCAACACTACGTGGGCATTTTTTTTATACAGTTATGAAGGTAAAAAAAATAAACAAACAAACACAAGCCAATCAAAGCTTAATAATCACAATGAAAAGAGTCCAGGGTCCGTTCATATAACTGGGGCCCCTGGGATTTGTAGTGCAACTGTAGCTATTCCCCAATTCAGAGGTAGGGTTGCCTGGTATTTTATCTGCCTGGCCTGTAAAAATTAAGCTTGATCCCAATGTTATTAATATAGAAAATGTATAAAAATATAGGAAGGCCAGTATTTGTTTTTTGATGAAAAGTTGACAACCCTATTCACAGGTTGTGTAGTGGAAACGCTACACAACATATTGGTCATGTCCAACCACATTAAATGAAATGACAGCCCTGCATTATAGCATCACAAACCAACACATTTTTTAATATCAGACATTGGCAGATTTCCCCTTTAATGCTGCTTCCCCCCCTAATAAACATAATAGGCAAGGTTCCCTGTTGTAATTGAAACCGTGGACTTTCCAATGGGTTGAAGTCGCTGTTTGTTTTTATTTTACATCCCCCTCCCCTCCGCAGGCTAAAAATGTAAGTGCGTGGATTCCCCTTTTGCTGGTTACCGAACGCCCCCACCTTCTCAGTGGTGTATTGATGGGAGAATCCAACACACGCACCCCTTAGCTGCTGGAAAGGCACTGTAATGGATCTCTAGGGTTGCCACCTGGCCGGTAAAAATGATGGTTGATCCCAATGTTATTAATAGGGGAAAAAAATAAATATATAGGAAGGCCGGTATTTTTTTCCAGAAAAAGTGGCAACCCTATAGATATCACATGATGATGATATTCCAGTATTCTAGTCAGCCGGTGTGGGGGGGATCCTATCAGTCCTGTGAGATGACTCGATCATTCCCTTTGCATATGATGCCAGAACCCGAGTTTATTATGAGTCACTGCCCCACAAATATTTATATTATCCAAATGCATGTTTGCGGTTCTGTGGCTCAGCTGAGTGTTGCAGCTGTGCCGCTTCACTGTCATGGAAGGGGGTGGGGGTTTGCTGTATTTATTTATTTTGCAGATCCCCCTTCTAACAGTCCTAGGCTCAAGATACTCTATGTATCTAGTAGTGATAAGTCTTAAGCAACTGGAGATGCTGAGTAATCTTGGAAACATTTCATCAGTTTACGTCTATTTGTAATAATGTATCTTTCTATTTCCCAGGTAGTATACACGCGACATGCTCAGCTGCCTTATAAATAAATGATAAAGATAGTAAAGAGACTGGCAGGCCATGCAGAAACTGTCAGCTCGGCAGACTGTCACTTACCAGCTGGCAGGTCATCCTTGGGGAACACGGAATTCAGATGATAATTGTGGATCTTCTGGTGGTAAATAACTTGTACCGATGACATTTTCGGGGGGAGGCGGATGAGAAGTGGGAGAGGTAGGATTTCGGAGCAGTTTTGAGAGCAGTGGCTGCAGGAGATTCCCCCTACCTCCAACCACTGGTACAGTCCGGAGCTGCTGAAGTCCAAGCAGAGATCAGTCCTCTAAGATAGCAACGTTCACATTGAGTGGAGCTCAAGGACTCTGCAACGTGACACTGCCTGGGGAGGCAGGGGAGGGGCGGTGGTACCCTCCCACATTACCCTCCCCCCTGTGAGAACACACCTACCCACCCATCAATGACTAAGTATGGAACTGCCTAATTCTACAACAAACCTCAGGCTGTTCAGGCAGCTGGGGGCTGATTTAAGGGTAATGACTTACTATGCACCGGGAAATTACAGCCCTCCTTATTTTGCCCTGGGGGGTGATTAGATTGTAGGCTGCACACAGGGCGTTTACTGTCTTTTGGTTATTATAAGAGCAAAGCTGTGGCCATTGTATAATAGGATAAAATACCATGCTCTACTCGCAAGAGCGTACAATCTAAACAATGCTCTTCAACAATGGAACTTGTAGTTCAGCAACAGCTAGAAAAAGATCTGGATAATATCTACCCAAGATCTTGACGTTTAACCCTATACCTGTCCCCCCCCCCCCCCCCCCCCCCCCCCCCCCCGATCGTGAAATCTACAGCTGCTGCATTGACTGTCGGTCGTCGTAGATTCAACGGTTCCGGGTTACACGTCACTCAGATAAGCCTAAGTTGCTTTGCAATGCGCAGGTCACATACATTCCACAGCTGGCGCACAAACGGTTAATGACTTTAGGTATACACAAAAGCCCCAGCAAAACTGTGAAATGTGCTTAGTGATGTCATCAGTTATAAGTGGTACTTTAAATATTTTATATATATAAATATATATATAGGTATGCACTGAATCCACTATTTTGGATTCGTCCGAACCCCCGAATGCTTTGTGAAAGATTCGTCTGAATACCGAACTAAATCCAAATTTGCATATGCAAATTAGGGGTTGCAAGGGGAAAACATTTTTTACTTCCTTCTTTTGTGACAAAAAGTCACGCAATTTTCCTCCCCGCCCCTAATTTTCATGTGGTTCGGCCAAGAAGAAGGATTTGGCCGAATCCTACTGAAAAAGGCTGAATCCTGGCCGAATCCTATATTTGGTGCATCCCTAATATATATTGAATAAAATACCCCCTCTTTTAAAATATAAGGATATTAAGAGTTACGAAGGAGTTCCATGACCATATAAAAACACGATGCACCAAGAGAGGTGTGGAAGGGGCTACAAATTAAATGCTTCTTTAGCAGTTGTCGTTCAGTCGTAGTAAAAGTCAATGGTAAAATTCATTCTAAATGTATGCTCTTCCTATAAATCATCTATAATGTAAATTGCAATAGTTGATTGTTATCTGTATATTTACCTTCTTTGAAATCAGTGTAAGCAGCCATGATTACCTTGAGGTTAAGGGACACCTTTGTAGAGACTCTCCATATCTAAAAAACATATGCTTTGCAAAGGTATATTGAAGAATAATATGATCAATCAATTAAAGCAGCAGTCCCCAACCTTTTTTGGCCCAGGGCCTGATGTGAAGTCCACATTTTTTGCAAATTTGGGCGTCCAATTCAGTACGCCCACGTCAAAGACACACGCCTCATTAAAGGCAAATTCAGGTATGTCTGTGGCCTGGTATTGGCACTCGGCCTGGCAGTTGGAGGCCTCTGAATTAAAGGATCAATCTGCCCAAGAGTCTTGTAAAATTGCATGTAAAGAAAAGCTAGAATTCATAAGATAAGCTTCTTTATTTGTCATTTGCATAGTTATACAAGTACAACATGTAGTGAAATGCATCCTGATCCACTTTATTAGACTGTGCAAAATTAAAATTTACTAGTTAAATACTACAACTAATTACAAAAGGATTGCCATTAGAAAAAGCGTATTGCACTGGAACCTACTCTATTCTAATCTATGCTAACAAGGTGTACCTGTATTATTACTGAAGAGATCATGTATGTTTGCAGGTGCATTCTAGGTTGTAAGGCTGGGAAGGCCTCCAATGTCTACAGAAGGGATGAAGACCTGCCTATCCCAAATTGTGACCTTGTGCAAACCCGTGTGATGTCACAGTTTGACTCCACCTCAGGCAACAGAGTGTGCCAGAAAGCTTATCACATGTGCGTATACTGTTGAGCAAGGACGGACAGAGATCAGCTGTGTCCTGATAGGTGCATATAATGCATACTGATAAGCAATTTGTGCCACATCTTAAACTATTTGTGCATTGGGCAGTGTAATGCTATCAGTGGTATATTTATGGATAGAAGATCAAATTAGAATATATTTACAGCTAATACTCCTTCCAGTATATATAATAATTTCAGTGGTATTGGGTTTTCTTTATGCATTGAAAGTGGGGAATCGGTCAGTTCCTTCTAAAGGTGGCAATCAATGCACAGATGTGTGTTTCGTACAATATTCATCGTGTGTATGGCGGGAGACGAGCCGACCAATATGGGCAACAACAAAAAAAAAATAATGGTCAACTAGTCGATCAGGAGAATATTGCTTGGGTGGTTTTGAATATGCCCAAACATCAGACACTGTTTATTGCTGAATCATCGGATACAGGTATAATTCTATTGCTTCTATCTGTATATCTGACGATTCAGCTCTAAATGTCTTTATTTAAAATGAAAGATCTTTTCTGCAACCAATGTAATTGTTACATCTATGGCCACCATAAAACCTCTGTTTGTGCCAGTTCTATTCTGTAAATCTGCATGATTAAACCATACATCAACCGACATTCAGTACACATAACATCAACCCCAGTATAAACCAGAATAAGTACTTCCCTTGCCCCACCCTCCAGGAAAGCAGTCAGCCCACCCCTGAGGTTCAAAGTCAACTTGCCACCCTTCAGCTGGATCAACCCATGACTTACCTGAGCCCCACCAACCACTCAGAAGGCAGTGGAGCTGGTCTGAACCTCTTAACAAAGGGCCACACGATCATTGCCCCTTGCTCTTATACTTATATTTCTTAATGCAGAGGCATTCATTTATTATTTCCCCCAATGTTGGTTGCAAAGTATGTATTCAAAAAATGGGGATCTACAAAATAGTTTTTTTTTTTTGTCCCCATTCTCAAACAGTTATTAACTTTATGCTGGAATTTCATTTTTCTTTTTCAGTTTTGCATGCTACAACAGAATAAGAGATAACATGTTGCATTTTTTTTCTCTAGTTAAACTGTTTCTCGCTTTGGTTTACAAATCAGACATAGTAACATTCTCTTCTAATGGACTGAAAGCACTGCCGAGCTGCGAGGGCAAAGCCACTATATAAACAGTTTTCTCCTAGTGACCACATTGACCTCACAACATGAATGAAGCAGCCACGAGAGGTCAGCAGGGACAGTGAGGATAGGACTGTTCATATAATGCTCAGTGCTGGCAAATAAGCTATTTAGTCCTCTTTTGTTTTTTTTTTTTAAAGTAGTTTGAAGGAAAACGATACTCCGAAAATGAATACTTGAGCAACAGATGGCAATTTTCTATAAATGATTACCCAATGGCACATATTACTAAAAAAGTGTATTATTATGAAAATGGTTTGTTTACATGAAGCAGGGTTTTACATATGAGTTGTTTTATGCAATATCATTTTATAGAGAATTACATTGTTCGGGGGTATGTTTTACTTTAACAGCTGGTTCTGAGCTGCAGAGGGTGATCAGGAAAATGTGTATGGTCTAAACTTGGAAGATACATTAGACTATTTATATACTGCCAACACAACCTGCAGTGCTTTGCAGAGATTATACATCATTCACATCATTCCCAGCCCCAGAGGAACTTACAATCTTAGGTCCCAATCACATTCTCCCACTAGAGTCTATTTATCAGGAGTATGGGAGGGAACCCGCACAAACACGGCAGAACATGGAAAGAAACTCCTTGCATTGAACCTAGAACACTTGCACTGCATGACCATAATGCTACCATCCTATACTTTACATAAGTAGATTCTGCTTTGGGATGGGGGTCAGGGGTCTGCTGGCGCTGCTACCTCTGGTGCCCGCATGGTCCCATGACAAATGCCCTCCGCTTCCCACGTACCTTATTTTACCTTGTTGCGGCCACAATTGGGCTGGAGGAGGTCAGGATCTGTGGGGCCCACACAGGGTTGGACTGAAGCACATCAGGGCAGCAACCTGAAGGGCCCTCCTGGCAGTCATGGGGCCCCCTCTTGACTTTATTGACCAAGCTCCCCAGCTGCACACATGCACAAACGAAGCAGCAAAGCCCATCGGGGGAGCAGTTCTGGGCCAGCGGGGGAGCTTTCTGGACCAACAGGGGCCCAGTCTGACCCTGCACCCACTGGGTTTCTTCCCAGTGTTCCACCAGTTCAGTCCAACCTTCTCTCATATATATGTATATACTGTATATATATATATATTTATTTAGGTCAGCTTTTGGATTTCTTGAGGATCTGCCCTTGGATCACCCCCCAAAAATGTCTGCAGTAGAGGGAAGCCCTATGTATTCAAAACACAGGGGGCATGGGCTAAAAATGTACTACCATGTTGGGGTGTATTAATAGGATTCCCTGTTATATTCCCAGGACCACAAAATTAGATCAACCTGATGTTGTTCTAGTCTAGTATGGCTGAACTTGGCAAACATCTCTAGTCTGTATGCTGGTTAGGTCAGGTCACCAAACTGTTTTGTGTGTGTGTATGGCCAGCAGCGGCATACAGAAGTTCCCAAATGTTGGGTCTGTCTTGTCCTGTAGGAGTAGAAAGCAGAAAATTAGCTGATGGGTTTCAACTGGGGTGTCTACTTATTTGAGTCATTCTAGATGCTCAGCGGCTGTTATTTACTTGTATAAGTTAAAGGGGTGCTGGCCAGATGTTGGAGCATCAAGAGTGGTCTTGAACCCCAAAAAGTCAGAAAACTGCTTGTTTTGTACATATCAATTATTGATACAGAGCATCGAAAAGCTGTATTTTGCTTCAGAGGACCAATACATTTAGCAAGGGTGAAATATCGTTCTGGTTAATCGCTGAGCGATGCCAGTGTTCTATTTGTGAAATCTCACCTTCTCAAACTGTTCGTACAGTGGGCTCCTAATGTGTGATTATGGTAATAAGGAGATCTGGATCCCAGCTAAATTGAGAACAGCCAGTGCTTATCAGGACTGAATCTGCATATTAACTCCCCAGCTGCCAAAAAAATAGCAGGCGACCCAAAAAATTCCCATACTTTTTTTTTTTTTTACTATTATCATTTATAATTACTTTTCACTTTAGAAGCTGATATCTTTCCAGAAGGAAGAGACAGTAAATGTATATAGCGGAAGTGATAGCCTTTAACTCTTCCACTATATACATTTACTGTATCTTCATTATGATAGGCTGGCCTGGTTTGATGTGCGGGTTGACCCAAAAAACATGCGACGACCCCAGGGTTGACCACCCGTTGAGCAGGTTCTGGTTAAAAATTCGTCAACCACTCCAGGTTAGAGGTGGGTGCATGTCAGAATGGGTATACTTTTTTACTGTTAATAACTTTTAGTATGATGTAGAGTGATATTCTGAGACAATTTACAATTGGTTTTCATAATTATTTGTGGTTTTTGAGTTATTTAGTTTTTTTTATTCAGCAGCTCTCCAGTTTGCAATTTAATCACTCTGGTTGCTAGGGTCCAATTTACCCTAGCAACCATGCATTGATTTGAATAAGGGACTGTAATATAAATGAGAGGCCTGAATATAAAGACGAATAATAAAAATTATCAATAACAATACATTTGTAGCCTTAGAGAGCATTTGTTTTTAGATGGGGTCAGTGATCCCTATTTGGAAGCAGCACAAAGAAGGCAAATAATTAATGAAAAAATTAAGATCAATTGTAAAGATGTTCAGAATTAGTCATTCCATAGCATACTAAAAGTTAAACCACCCCCTAAAATTTACTCAACTGCTCAAATGCATCCATGTTTGGGGAGGCTACCAGTAGAAGGCTTTCCATGTTCCATGTAGTTGATCTCCCCTTATCCAGAAAGCTCCAAATTTCAGAAAGACAGTCTCCCATAGACTCCATTTTATCCAAATAATCAAACTTTTTTTTCTCTTTAATAATAGAACAGTAATTTGTACTTAATCCCAACTAAGATATAACTCATCTTTATTGGAAGCAAACCCAGCCTATTGGGTTTATTTAATGTTTACATGATTTTCTAGAAGACTTGAGGTACTAATATCCAAATTACGGAAAGATCCAATATCCGGAAAACCCCAGCATTTGTATAACTGGTCCCATACCTGTATTTGGTGCTAAGCTTCCAGTGACGTAAGCTGTTACCTGAAGCTGAACAAATTGGATACCTGGTCGGGATAAGGTGAAATTCCCAGCACTTCCCCCTTGGCTGTAATCCATGCAGAACAATGAAGCTGAGTTTCAGTGTGACAGCAGATAGTATTGTGTCTCACTCGCTTAATGCCTTAATACTGTTTCAAAACAATGCCCTAGTTTCGGAGTAGCTCGCTGCCTCCTAAACTGAATGCTGCTAAGGCATGGCCCCATCACATTACTCTGCCTTGGTATGAATGGCATTTGTAGGCTTTTGGGATCAATCCGATCTCATCTCAATGCTGGGTCTTTTGGGTCAGTTCTACCACTGGCACAAGTTTTTATGCTCTCAAAAGTGCAAAAGAACCAGGGTGCTTGTTTCCAAAGATTGAGTGCAATGCTAGGTGTAGATGTGGGTCATTCATCAAAACAAATGCAAATGCAGAGAGCAAAATCAGCTGGACTGGTCTGAAACCCATGGGTCGCGCGGGTTCAGGCCTGTTCCGCAAAAAATCTTCAGGTTGTGGCTTCTGTTCCTGTCAATTTATAGACTGGGCTCCTTTCAGGCCCAGGTCTTTAAATAGAGGGGACGGAAAGGGCTGGTTTGGGAGCGTGCGGGTTGAGCAAACCTTTCCCCCCACATGGTCGTGGGACCCTGGGAAAAGAGGGGCCTGGACCGCAGGGTCTGTTTCCTCTATAGCGTTCAAGTCCCCCTCCCTGCTGCTTTTTATTTCTTTAAATTGACATGCTCATGTCTGACTGACCATGCAGCGGGGGGAGGGGGTTGCAGAGAGCCGCGAGCAGGAGCCCCTATTCCCACCAGGAATTTGTTTCTGGTGGGGAGCCCGGCTCACTTTTTTTACGCCCCTGCAATACATCAATACTGGAGATGCACCAAATCCACTATTTTGGGATGTTGCCCGAATTCTGAATCCTTTGAGAAAGATTCCACCGAATACCGAACTGTATCCAAACTAGGGATGCACCATAACCACTATTGGATTTGACCAAATCCTTCGTGAAAGATTCGGCCAAATACTGAATCCTAATCTACATATGCAAATTAGTGATGGGAAGGGGAAAACTTTTTTTACTTGTTTTTTGACAAAGTCGTGCGTTTTCCCTCCTCGCATATGCAAATTAGGATTCGGTTCGGACGGACAAAAGGAGTCGGCCAAATCCTGCTGAAAAAAGCTGAATCCTGGATTCGGTGCATCCCTTATCCAAAGCCTAACTTACTTATTCAAATTATGAAGAACCAACGAGAAAAACATGTTGTACTTCCTTGTTTGTGTCACATGACTTTTTCTGGTGTCACATGACTTTTTTCTGGTTTTGATTTGGGCAAGCTCTTATGTTATCGGTACCTTAGGCTGGAAATGATGCCATTTGCATGCAAACATAATAACTAGTACTGCAACATGTATGCAGTTCACCAAACTGGATGCTAATTTGAGTAAACAAGTAAGTAAATTGAGCTGAAGTTGCATCAATTATCTTAAACAAAAATGGTGATTCTTATACGAATGTAACACTTTGTATTATACAGTGCACCTCTACATGTCTTTTTTTGTTCACGCTGAAACTGGCAAATGAAGGGCCTGTCAGTGAACACCCCTGCAAGCCTACAAATGGGTGGAAGAAATGGAAACAGATTAGCTTCATGTTAGTAGACTCGGAGACATTGGAATTTTTGGGAAAACCTCCCATGCTGCATTGTAGGAGAAATGTAATTGTGGCAAATTTGTGCACTTTTTCTCTTTGCATCAGGTCTAGTGTCAGGGTGGGCACTAATAAAGTCACTAAGGTTAGGCAGGAGCAGTACATGCCCTGGGTGCAGCTGCGGGTGGGGAGCAGTTAAAGGAAAACTATACCCCCTGAACAATGTAGGTCTCTATAAAAAGATATTGCTTAAAACAACTCATATGTAAAACCCTGCCTCAAGTAAATAAACCATTTTCATCATAATATACTTTTTTAGTAGCATGTGCCATTGGGCAATCAAATAGAATTCTTTTTAAAATAAGGGCTGCCCCCTGGGATTGTATGTTTCACGGTTCACACAAACATACCAAACAAAACATACATGTTAAGTCACATGACCCAATTAAAAGACAGAGATGTGTCTTTTATTTCAGCACTTCCTGTTACAATAAAGGTGGCCATACACGGGCAGATAAAGCTGCCAATATCGGTCCTTTAGAACAATTTGGCAGCTTATCTTCCTGTGTGTGGGGGCTTCCGACGTGTCTTCCCGATAGATATCTGGCCACAATACTGATTGGAAAAGTTTGATTTTTTCCGACGACCGACTCGTTGGAGCCCATTGTTCTGGCTCTAATCCCATCGTTTGGCCCTAGGGCTGAATGTTCAGATTACCCCTATATAGCCCTGCCCTACCGTGGGCATATCGGGGAAAGATCCGCTAGTTTGGCGATGTCACCAAACAAACGGATCAGTTTGGTGAGATTCTTTAATATGCCACTTAATATGATCTGAACTATCTGTTGCTTAAGTATTCCTTTTAGGGTAAGGTTTTCCTTCAAGAGGGAGCGACCACAGTGACAAGTGGGTTGCGATTCAGCGACATGAGGTTGGAGTAGTACTGACTCTAATACCACTTGGCCCAACTCTGTCCAGTGCTGTAACTATATTGGGCATACCCCATGACTGCTGGGGGTAGGGTTGCCACCTTTTCTAGAAAAAAATACCAGCCTTCCTATGTATTTAGGTTTTTTCCCTATTAATAACATTGGGATCAACTATCAAAAATACCGGCCAGGATGGTAAAATACCGGCCAGGTGGCAACCCTAGCTGGGGGGCATGCAGAGAGAGAGAGTGAAAAGGAGAGGCCTTGTAAGAATCCATGATACCCAGACCTCATACAGTGCTAGGGTTGCCACCTGGCCAGTATTTTACTGGCCTGGCCGGTATTTTTGAAGGTTGATCCCAATGTTAATAATAGGAAAAACAAGATAAATATATAGGCCGGTATTTTTTTTTTTCTTTTTAAAGGTGGCAACCCTATTTAGTGCATGTCCTAAAGTCTTCAGAATGGGGCGCTGGACCCAGGCCTGGACTGGGAGTCAAAATAGGCCCTGGCATTTTAATTACAAAGAGGCCCAACCAGTCCCTTACCAGCCCACTCCACAGTGACTGTCTATGGCATTTGTCAAAACTCACAGATTGCCAGTCCAGGCCTGGCTGGACCTGTGGGTGGGGTTGCCACCTTTTCTGAAAAAAAAAAAAAATACCGGCCTATCTATTGATGTTTTTTCCCCTATTAATAACATTGCGATCAGCCATAATTTTTACGGTCCAGGCCTGTAAAATACCGGCCAGGTGCCAACCCTACCTGTGGGTGATGGAGTGGGTGAGCCATAGAGCAGGTTCTGAGAGGGGGTAAAGGTACGAGGCCTGTTCGTGTTGGTTGTGTAAGTCCCTAGTACTTGTGTCCAGGTCCCTACCCAAAAAAACTTGCAATCTATGCATCTATGGATGCAGCAGGTTACATATTGTCTGTAGGGTTGCCACCTGGCCGGTATTTTTGATGGTTGATCTCAATGTTATTAATAGGAAAAAAATATAAACATATAGGAAAGCTGGTATTGTTTTCAAGAAAAGGTGGCAGCCCTTATTGTCTCCCTTGAGCATATATAAGGCTTAGGCCAGACGGGGAGAATCGGGGGCGAGAAGTCGCCAGGCGACAGATCTCCCCCGAATCTCCCTGTCTGGCCTTAGCCTTAGTCATACTTTTATTGTAGTTGGACCCAGTGGTCCTTGCAGGGTTAATGAGTGTCGTGTATGGGATATGGCGGGCATACAGGGGTTGCCACCTGGCCAGTAAAAATTATGGTTGATCCCAATGTCATTAATAGGGAAAATAGATAAATAGGAAGGCCGGTATTTTTTTCCAGAAAAGGTGGCAACCCTAACGTCCACGCTTTCCCTCCTGCATACACGAAACCGATCTCTTGATGAAAATGATTTAACTGTGCTGTTAAACCGCTTTGCTAGTGAACGCCGCCTTGTCATTATAAACCTCATATAAGCTGAGCGTGTTCTGGCAAGTGAACCCCACATGCCCATAAATGGAAGAGGTTCCTTCTTTTTTTTAAAAAAAACCCCAGCTGAAGAGAGAGGGAGAGAGAGAGAGAGAGAGAGAAAGATGGCATGGAAACCAGAGCTTTGTTTATTTACATGCGACGTCATTGGGAGGCTGCAGAGGAGAGACGTTCCATTGAGTGCAATGTCGGAAAGAATTCACAGTGACAATTCTGCGGTGTCTAATTGTCACATTCCAAGCATTGTCTCCCCACTTTGTGAAGCCAGTGCTGCTGTGGGGAGTAACAGAGTGCATGCTGGGGAATATTTATGTTAGCTCTGCCTCCTCTCTGAACATTCCTTCCTAACCAACCTAATCCCCAACTTCTCTGCTTCCCCCTAATCAGCTAATAATGTTAAGGGGAATGCCCCCCATGCAGCATTTTCTCTGCAGTTTCCCTATCTGTAATATTCAGCCTGAACTACCCGGTAGAGTGGGACACAGTCACTGTCACCCCTAGAAATGTGATGTCACAATTATATTTATTTCACTGGGAACTTAAAGGGCAGGGACACATGGGCAGATTCGGGGAGATTTAGTCACCCGGCGACTAATCACCTCTTCCTCGGGGCGACAATCACCACGAACTGCCTTCCTGCGGGCTATAATGTAAAATCACTAGCGATATGGCACTCATGGCAGTTCGTTTTCCGAAGTTGCCCGGCGACTAATCACCTCTTCCTCGGGCAACAATGTCCCCGAACTGCCTTCCTGCCGCATTAATGTAAAATCGGTAGCGGTATGGCACTCACGGCACTTAGGGGCAGATTTATCAAATTCGTGTGAAGGATTCGAACATGCGCTCGAATAGTCTATTTTCGATTGTGCGAATATTCGAATATGCAAATTAAGTATTTTCGACCAATCAAATATAGATATATATTTGATTGCTTGACTATTTGCCGGTCGAAGAACTTGCACTTTTATTCGACTGCCTACTTCGCCAGATTGAACCTACCAAATTGCAATAGAAGCCTATGGGAAACCCCATAGGCTTTTTTAAAGTTTTTGTATCGAATAGTATTCGTACGAATATTCGATTCGTAAAAATTTTGCGTAAAATCGTAAGTTTTTTTGTGAATATTCGAAAATCACTTAAAACCTGCAAATATTTTTTCCGATATTGGCAAATTTTTATTCGCCAATTATTCGCAGGTCGAATTAGAGGGCTAAAAGCTCTTGACAATTCGACCCTTAGTAAATCTGCCCCTTAGTTTTCCGAAGTTGCCCAGCGACTAATCACCTCTTCCTCGGGGCGACAATCTCCCCAAACTGTTTTCCCGCCGGCTATAATGTAAAATCGATAGTGGTATGGCACTCACGGCACTTCGTTTTCCAAAGTCGCCTGAAGTTTCCAAATGAGGCAACTTTGGGCGACTTCGGAAAAAGAATCGCTGCGAGTGCAAACCGCAAGAAATTTTACATTATAGCTGGAGGGAAGGCAGTTCTGGGAGATTGTCACTCCGAAGAAGAGGCGATTAGACACCGGGTGAATAAATTTCTCTGAATCTGCCCATGTGCCCCTACCAAAAGGGGTTGTTCACCTTTAAATTCAACTTTAGTATGATGTAGAGAGTGAGAATGTGATAGAATTTGCAACTGGTTTTAATCTTTTATTATTGAGTTATTTAGCTTTTTATTCAGCAGCTCTGCAGTATGCAATTTCAGCAATCTGGTTGCTAAGATCCAAATTCCCCTAGCAACACTGCATTGATTTAAATTAGAGACTGGAATATGAATAGGAGATAGAAATAGATGAATAATTAAAAGTAGAAATAACAATAATTATTTAAACTTACAGAGCTTTTGTTAGATGGGATCAGTGACCCCCCACCCATTAGAAAGCTGGAAAGAATCAGGAAAAGAAGGCTAATAATTAAAAAACTATTAAAGAAAAAGTAGCCCAATTGCAAAGTTGCTTGGAATTAGCTATTCTTTAACATACTGAAAGGTAATTTAAGGCTGCAGACACGCGGGCAGATCTGGGAAGATTCGTTTCCGGGGTGACAATCTCCTCGAACTGCCTTTCCCTGCCTTCCCGCCGGCTAAAATGAAAAATCGCCAGCGGGATGGCACTTGCGGTGCTTCGTTTCTGCTTCATGAGGAAACTTTGGGTGACTTCAGAAAACGAAGTGCTGCAGCGATTTTTTAATTGGGCCGGTGGGAAGGCAGGGAAAGGCGATTCGGGGAGCTTGTAGCCCCGAAGAAGAGGGGATTTGTCACCTGGGTGACTAATCTCCCCGAAATCTGCCCGTTTGCCTCTACCCTAAAAGGTGGAAAACACCTGCCAGGCCTGGACTGGCAATCTGTGGGTTCTGGCAAATGCCAGAGGGGCTGCTGTATGATGCCATAGAAATTCACTATTTAATGGGCTGGTTAAAGGCTGTTTGGGCCTTTATGTACTTGAAATGGCAGGGCCTATTTTGACTCCCAGTCCAGACCTGCAGTCTGCATCTCCCTCCCTATCCCCTTGTGTGTTCGTGTATATGTGCATATCTTGAATATGCGTAAGTGCACATGCGCAACTAACTTTGCCGCCCCTGGATTAAAGCCGCCCTAGGCCAGGGCAGTTGTGGCCTTGCCACAAATCCGGGCCTTGGCACAAATTTATAAATGGAGGAATCGGAAGTGTTAGGTTGCGGGCCGGGGAGCAGAAGGAAACGTTCAAATGAACCAACCTGAACACTAGATGCTGCAGCTGTGTCTGAACCTGCTCGACCTGCGGGTTTCACCAACACCATACCTCCCAACTGTCCTGTTTTCAGTGGACTGTTCCGCTTTTGAGAGCTCAACCCACAGTCCTGTGTTTGTATTGAAAAGTCCTGAGTTTCTCTGTACTGAACAGCCAGAAAAAGATACAAAGTTTCTAACTTAATTGGCTTTTGGTAGAGCACCCAGAACAGCCACCAGCTGCAACTAAGATACCTTGTAACAATTTAGATAAGCAGGTCCCTTGGGAAAAATTAGACTCACAGCTCACCTTCATTAGCAAAACTGTAATAACTGGAGAAAAAAAAACAGAGAAATATGTTCAGACTTTCATAACCTGCCAAATTTTGTAAAATGAACATGGTAATTTGGGGGGTGTGGCCACAAAAATGGGCATGGTCAAAACATGTTACCGTGCTACGCAGCAAAAATATTTTTGCCCTCTTTTTATTTCCAAAATGTTGGTAGGTATGCAACCCGCACATCACTACTACATTTGTGCTGTTACCCTTACCCTCCCCTTCATCCAGCAGAAAACAGCAGCAGTTTGTCTGTTTGTCTGTCACTGTTACTATAGTATTGACTATTGAGTGAAAACCATCCCACTGGGTACCTGGTCTGAAACCTTTTTAAATCCAAAATGTGGAAATAACTGACACGCCGTATTGTCACACTCCATTCATGCTGCTGAGGCTGCTCATTTAATAACAGCTTTTGTTTTGAAAATAGTTTCCCTTGAAAGCTTGTGGGCTGTTTATTGCTCAGCGACGGCTGACTCCTGACTCACTGGAAGCTGTCTCCTGTGACCGGTAATAGTCTAGGAGCTGGAGTAGACACAGCTTTGCATTGTTTACGTTGTTATTGTTTACATCCCTGTTACTATCCAATAGAAAGTTGTCCAATCAACATTCCAATTGCCAACGTACACAAGCAAAATGGTTCTCTTAAAGGGCTACCGGAGGCCGAAATGCTACGGATAAATTGTGCTCAGGACGGGGCAATACCAATTCTCTCATGGTGATATTTCTACAGGTTAGGAGCAAACCTAATGGGTTATAAATGGAGTATTCCCTAACCCAGT
>CM044437.1:138926635-138938195 GCA_024363595.1 Xenopus borealis
ACCACAGATTGCCAGTCCGGGCCTGGTGTCCAGGGCCTCCCATAAGTTTAAAAAAAACAGGTGGCTAGTGTCCCAATAAAAGTTAAATGAAAAACACTGGTGGTCAGGTTAAACAGAAAAAAAGACCATTGGTGTTCAGTGGAACTTACCTTTAAATGTCTTCTTCAATCTCCTCATGATTGGCTCCATTCTGATCCTTCTCCTCTCCTTCGTCTCAATTCGTCAGTTTCTGGGTCATTACTGAGACTTTTGGTCCTTTCAGTGGCTTTTGGCAGCTTTCTGGTCCTTTTCGGCAGCTTTGGGTCTTTTCGGCGGTGGTTTTCAGCGGTGTTCACTTCTCTGCGTCTTAAGGGAGGCCCTTCAAGCTTAAAATATGACTGGCCTGGTACAGCTGTACCCGATATGCCCCCCTGATGGCTTCCCTGGGGGTGGGGGTCCAGGGAGAAGGTTGAGGGGAGCCCTGGTGGGCCCTGCACCCCCCAGTATGATGCTGTCAGCAAATTACTTGACATCCTGAACAATGCAAACAGCAGACAGGGCACTGGGAGGTTCAGTCATAAGAATAGGGAGTTGGCGTTTACAGGGAAGTCTTCCATCATGGCTTTTTGTTTGGTCTGAAGTTCAAGATGGTGCTGCGTGATCTTTAAATCTTGTGTTGGAGTCTTTTCCATGTTGGGATTTCCATTTCGAATCATCCATTGAGCATTAGGCCAATCATTTGGTTCATGGGTTGGGGATGCTATCTTATAAAAGCACCAACATGCATGGGCCCCAATGTTGGAGTATAGTTCAGGAGGGTGTTTTTAAATACACAATATCCATTTATTAGACCAATAAACAGTGTAGGACTTATAATAATAATCAGGGGTAATGATGGGGCATGTGATCTTATCTCGTTTAACTAAAGAGTAGTACAGGTATCTGTACAGCGGTGCAATTTTAACAGTCGCTCAAAATTGCCTCGCCAGGCAATTTTGAGCAACTTTTAAAATCGCGCCGCTGCGTGTGAACAAGCGCAGGCGACTTTACGCCTAGCGGGTGTGCATCGCTAACTAGTTATTCGGGGACGAACGTTGCGGCGATAACTCGCCAGGCAATTTTGAGCGACTTTTAAAATCGCGCCGCTGCATGTGAACAAGCGCAGGCGACTTTACGCCTAGCGGGTGCGCATCGCTAACTAGCTATTCGGGGAGATTCGGGGGCAATTCATCGCGGCGATAAGTCGCCAGGCGACAGACCTCCCCCTAATCTCCCCATCTGGCCTTTCCCTTAGGGATCTTTCTGTATTTGGATTTTCATACTGCAAATCTACTGGAAAATCATTTAAACATTAAATAAACCCAAAATACTGGTTTTGCTTCCATTGAGGATTAATTATATCTAAGTTTGGATCAAGTACAAGGTACTGTTTTGCTATTACAGAGAAAAAGGAAATAATTTTTAAATATTTGGATAAAATGTAGTCTATGAGAGATGGTCATCCCATAATTTGGAGCTTTCTGGATAATGACTTTAAGTATAACAGATCCCATACCTGTACTAACACCACATTGTTTAAAATATTTGTATATATATCTAAATAGAATCTGAATAGCATTACATAGTGAATGGTGAATAGTGAAACTAGAAAATGCTGGGAATTTCATGACTAGTATGTATGGACCATTAACTGGATTTTCTCACAAGTCGTGATGCCCTCAGGCTGACTGATATCTCAGACTATGTAAACTTTGCTTTTCTTTGTTTTGCGGCATTCTTGCTTGGGGGGAGGTCACTGTTTTTATTTGCTGAGACTTACTTAAACCTCTCCAGACTCAACATCATGTTGATAATTAAAAAAATGACACTTGTCCCCTGTTATTTGTAGACTAACCTGCAGTGACCCATTGATTATAGCGATCATGGGACAAAGGATAAAACTGAACAACACCACCATAAAGCATCCCTAAAGGCCCCCCATACAGGGGCCGATAAAAGCTGCCAACAGACCGAGTCGGCAGCTTATTGGCCCGTGTGTGGGGCCATCGGATGGGCTTCTCCGATCAATATCTGGCCGAAAGTTGGCCAGATCTCGATCGGGCAGGTTAAAAAACCTAGTCGGATAGCGGGCGTATCTGTGCGTGTATGCGGTCCCGCGATCCGACCGCCTGTATCGCCTGCATTATGATCCGATTGTTGGGCCCTAGGGCCCACGATCGGATCAGCCTGATATCGGCCACTTCAATGTGGGCATATCGGGGAGAGATCCGCTCGTTTGGCGATATCGACAAACGAGTGTATCTCACTGTTTATGGCCACCTTAAGGTATTTTAAGCTTGTTATATATCTTTTAGTCCAAATAGGTGGCAAAATTCTCATGTTATTTGACCAAATGGGCCACAGGATGGTAAAAGTTAGATATCCCATGTCATTGGCTGAGACCTAGAGCTTATAACAATCAACTATAGAACTCTAGGGTTTTTCATCAACACAGTCACTACAGCATCTTCATCTGTTTCTTTGGACCTGCTGGTGGATATATTTTCATCAGTGATAAGAGGCTTCCAGCAAGACACAGATTTTAATTGCCACTATAATTAAAAGCAAACACCTATAGTGGGCAGTCTTATTATAACCCGTAGGCACATGTTGTCCTGTTAGATTGGTGCCACACTAAGAGGTTAGTTGCCTGGTGTTGCCCTTTTAGGTATCAGCAAGGAGCAGATGACTGATTCCGACATCTGGGGCCATGTAGGTGAACAAGATTACATTGTTCCCCAGCGAATGTCTCATTTGGCACCCCTCTCGTGGCTGCAGCCATAGGGAGACTCTGTGGAGAATTGTTGCAGACTTTCTTGTGAAACAAATTCCATGAGAACGTCTCCTGTCTGCCTCCAGCCTTTGGTTGAGTTGGCATAAGGCCCTAGAAGCATAAAGGTGACTTTTCCACTGTCTCCCGCTGTTCCTATGTGCAGTATTAAACAACTTTATGTGTGGGAAAGCAGGTATTTAACAGGCTGTGAGTGTGTAAATACCTTCTGTCTCTGCAAACCATATAAATAAATGCCTCTGTGATCTGCTCTCATGAATGGGAGGAGGGGTGGAATGAATGGGATTCCTTAACTGAAAATCCCAAACTTTCTACAGCCGTCTCTCTTGGAAATCTGTCATTAGAGTTGACAGTGTTTAAAATTCCATTGTTACAACTAGTGAAGAGCAAGTAAAAGAATCAATGGGGGCAGAGGATGTGAGATGTTGGTGGCTGCTTCCCCAAAAGAAATTTCTCTAGAGACCATGAGTTGAGTTGACATACCCTCTCCACACAGAAGTGTATTCACTGCTGGGGACTACTTGTGATCTTTTTGACCTTCTGACCTAGACCATACTGATTGTTTCCTATGTTTTATGTCTTCACTGGCCTTCACTGGCTGGATTGGAACCAGAAGGAGCTGGAGAGATTAAAGAGGTCAGAGTAGTTAAGACATGTAAACTGCCATAGCTGTGTAAATTCCTTAGGGTCCAGGATCAGAGAGGTGTTATGGCAAGAATTTCTGGGTGGGATTATGTCCTCATCATGGGCGGTAATGGCTAACAAACTAATTATTTTCAGGCTGCTGTTTGTTTTGTGAAACCCAGGGCTACAGTTTGGTGCAGTATCTTGTGACCATCAACTTACGAAATACTTGTGTTTCGATGTGAAACAATAAATATGAGTTGTTACAGGATTCAATTTTATTTTATTTGGTTAATATGATCCCATAAGGTGTTGGTTCCCAAACTGTGAGCCCCCAGAGGGAACAGTGCACTTGTGAAATCCTTCTCCACTGGCTATAATTGAAATTGCAGAAGTGAACTGAAGTTTCCTTGTGAAACAACTTGGGGCAACTTCAGAAGAACATGTGTAGGTTTTACCACTTAACAGGCAGAAGTGACCGCTCAAAGCCCAATCTGTTGTTCTGCTCCAAACATACCCGATCAGGTGCTCAGTCAGCAGCGTCCCCCTGCTAAAACACTCCACAAAGTCCAAGGAAAGACGGCACTCTGATCCCGAACAAGTTTATTCGGGAAACTGTGCCCTACGCGTTTCGGGAAACAATCCCTTAATGTGTGTAGGTTTTACCACTGGCGGTTTCAGTTGTTGCTGGTAGAGAATTTGTCCCCTGCATTTTAATCGTGGGTGATGAATCTCACTGTCAGTCATCACCCTTAAGGTTAAATTGGAGGCGATTTATATGATCTCGATACACCTAAACGCCAGCAGGAAGGTCAGTTAGGGTGACAGTTCCATCAAACACCTTTTTGCTGGCCTAGATATTCTTGGAACTGTGGTTGGATGATTGATACATGGATATTTTCCCATATCTGTCATTTTGTCTGAGGTTTTAACCAAAGGTTGAAACTCCCAGGGGAGCTTGAACTGAAAAAGTCACTTACGAAAGAAAACTAATTTACCAGTCCTGTGGGTGCAAGAGCACTTAGGCATGCAAGGGCCCCTTAGTGCTAATTGAGGGAGCACTTTCACCCAGGGGTATGCTGCTCTCTGCACCGAGCACTGGATCAAAAAGGCTCTCCTTGTTAAAAGCAGCATAAGGAGTAGCACCCCAGCCCTGAAGGGTGCCGAGTCTCCTGCCGGCATTACCTTGAGGGGCTGAATGACAGATGAGGTTTGGGGCAAGAAGTGGTCAGGAGGGGGAATGCCTATGTGTTTCTCCCTGCTTGCCTAACGCAGGCAGAACTTTATTCAAGGCAGGGGCGTAACTACAGAGGAAGCAGACCCTGCGGCTGCAGGGGGGCCCAGGAGCTATAGGGGCCCCATGAGGCCCTAATTCATATACAATTACAATAAATATTGGTAAAACAGGTCAACCACTGGACGTTTTAGGGGCCTGAAAAATTATTTGCTGTGGGGCCCAGTAAGATCTAGTTATGCCACTGATTCAAGGCATAGTTTGCAAGTCTCTGTGTTCAAAAATTGAGCACAAAGGCCTTCGGCTATTTACACAATGCCCCACGCAGTGGCAAAACATCGCTGCCTTTTTTTCACTTTGCGTTCTCCATGGGGCATTGTAAATGAGGTCTGTGGTCTAACCATGCAACACAATATGGCACTATGATAAGCTGAGGTTTGTTGGTGAAAATGTATTTATTATTATCTTAGCCACTGAATATATCACCTTGACATCATTTTTGTTAGGTTCCATTTCAGAGCCACCCTGTCACTACAGAAAGCTGGGAAATTCTTTGTACTGTATGTAAAGGTGGCCATTAGTCGCCAGGTGACAAATCTCCCTGAATCTTCCCATCTGGCCTAACATTTACAGTTAGAGCTGTAAGGGTCAAGTGATCTCTGAGGCAGCACTCAGACCAAATGGGGGTTCAAGGCAAGAGATGTAAAAGGGCAATATTTACTCTAATATATATTCCAGTTTGGTAAGATTATTTAATATGCCTTTTAATTTGATATAAACTATATGTTGCTTAAAGGAGAAGTAAACCCATTAAAAAAAAAAAAAAAAACCCCTACCCCCAACCCACGCAGACCCCCATCCCTCCCTCCCCCAGCTGAACTACCCCGCTCCCCTCTTTTTACCCCTCGCCACAGATTCCAGCGTCTGAGTTCATGGCAGCCATCTTCTTCTAGTTCGGTAATCTCTATGACTGAGTGGCGTTTCGGCGCAGTTGGAGCAATTTCCCCATTCTGGACAACTGCGAAACTTACAGGAATTGCCGTAGAGCAAAGATTACCGAAGAAGATGGCTGCTGTGAACTCCGACGCTGGAATCGGAGGCAAGGCGCAGGCGCGAGTAAGTAAAAAGGTAGGGGCATTTGCCGGGGGGGGGGGTGAAGGGAGGGGGTCTATGTGGGTTGGGGAGTAGGGTTTTTTTTTACAATGGGTTTAGTTCTCCTTTAAGTTTTCATTTTGGGGTAAAGTTTTCCTTTAAAAAATCCCACACCAAACACTTGGCACCTAAATCGGGGTGTCCCCTGTTTTGCCCAATTATATTTATATACAGCATAAATTTTGTTCGACAGCTGCTGTTGATGATTCAGGTGGGACCACATCCCGCATTGTGTAACTGCCCCAGCCTCACAAACTTCAGTCCATGTCAGTCCTTCCACCTCTTCACTCTTGTGCAACTGACCATCTGTTCATCCTTTTGATCCATTCGAAGGCTCTTCTCATGGTGTTGAAATAATAACAACAACAACAAAAAAAGTCCCCACCCCGAGGAAGAGGCTTTGAGGGTGTAGCTTAGTTTTTTTTTTTGTAGATGTAGAGCCTGGCCAGCTGTTCCAGGAGCCCCTTCTGATATCTTGTATTTTACATTCTTTTGTGCTCTTTGTTCTTAGGAGCAGGTGTCACCATGAGAACTGAAACACTGACTTGTTTTATATAAGAGTCATAACTGAACGCCGTTCTGCAGAATTAGGCTGTAACCTCACATGAGTTTCTGTTATGGTTGAACATAGCTCATATAAGACAAAAATAACCCGTATAGGTAATAACGGCTCCTGATAGACATCTGGATATGGCTTATTGTTTTATGCTGAACTTGGCTTTACAGTTTTCTGACTTCCAAGACCTCAACTTTTCACCAGGGCAATGTCCTTTAGGCAGGACGAAATGGGGTTAAACATGTTTTTAAAAGGACAGTACAGGTATGGGATCTGTTATGCAGAATACTCAGGACCTGGGGTTTTCTGGATAATGGATCTTTATAAAATTTGGATCTTCATACCTTAAGTCTACTAGAAAATCATGTAAACATTAAATAAACCCAATAGGCTGGTTTTGCTTCCAATAAGGATTCATTATATCTTAGTTGGGATCAAGTACAAGCTACTGTTTTATTATTACACAGAAAAAGAAAATCACTGAAAAATAATTCCACATTCCTCACCCACTTAATTTGATCTTGCCCATTCCAACATCCTATGTATAACTCCCTTACCTTTATTGTAAGCTCTATCTCTGTATAGGGCCTTCCTCACCTTTTTATGTGCATTGATTGTGATTGAATGTATCTCCATATGTATGTAATTCATGTGATTTAGTTGTATAATCACATTTACTTTAAAGCGCTACGCAATGTTGGCGCTATAGAAATACATGTTCATAATAATAATAATAATAATGGATCCCATACATGTTCTGCTCCTTTTCTGATCTAGGCATATTAGGTTGTGCTATAAAATGATTTAAACATTAAATAAACCCAATAGGACTGTTTTGCCTGCAATAAGGATTAATTATATCTTGGTTGGGATCGAGTATTTACAAGGTACTGGTTTATCATTACAGAGAAAAAATTGGATACTATGGAGTCTATGAGAGACATATATCTGAGCATCCTGGATACAGGGTTTTTGGATAAAGGATCTAGAGCCTGTATACACTGTGTTCAATATGAGCTTATACATGATGTCATCAGGGTTTGATCCCCCTGTTTTGTGCTTCAGTCTCCCAAAGGGGGCATTCCTTGTGGGACCTGCTGGCCCAGATCCGTGAAGCGTTTGCAGGCTGCTAGCCAGGGCCCCTTAGTAAATCTGCCCCTTATTGTTATTGTTACTTTTTATTACTCATCTTTCTATTCAGGCCTCTCCTATTCATATTCCAGTCTGTTATTCAAATCAATGCATGGCTGCTAGGGTCATTTGGAAATTGCAAACTGGAAAGCTGATGAATAAAAACCTAAATAACTAAAAAGTAATAAAAAATTTAACCAACTGCAAATTTATCTCAGAATATCACTCTCTACATCATACTAAAAGTTAACGCCAAGGTCAACAACTCCTTTAATTCCAGTGAACCTTTTTTGCATTTCTTACTACTGTGGATCTTGCCCTGCCTCTTATATAAAGATCAGCTCGTCCAAAGTACACGGTGCCTGGGATACTGCCATTTGATGGCTCACAGCATGGATTTCCTATTCATCCCTTGTGCTTTCTGGTGGGAGGGAATGCTGCTAATTACTGGGGCAGGTGAACCTTTAGGGCAGTGGTATACACTCAGATTCGGGGAGATTAGTCACCCATCGACAAATCTCCTCTTCTTCGGGCGACTGATCTCCCAGAAATGCCTTCCCACTGGCTATAATGGGAATCGCGGACTGGATGGAATTTGTATCACTTCATTTTCCGAAGTTGCCCCACGTGGAAACGTTGGGCGACTTTGGAAAGCCAGATTTGTGGCAAGGCCACAAAGGTCCGGTGCTACGGCGGCACAATTTCAGGGGCTGTATGCCACCCAGCCACACCGTCTGACAATGCACCGGGGATTGCGCACGGCAAATTTCCTACTTCCTTGGTACCAATAGGGCTTGCGCACTGGGGGGGCGGGGCAGAAGGACCCTTCTGCAAGAGGAAATCTAGCCCTGCAGAAAGCCAAAGAGATCTGAGTGCCATCCCGTTGGCAATTCCCATTCTAGCTGGAGGGAAGGAGTTTCTGGGAGATTAGTTGCCTGAAGATGAGATTTGTCGCTGGGCAATTAATATCCCCCCCGGAATCTTAGCGTGTGCCACCACCCTTAAGGCTAATGTCAAATGGGACTTAAACTTGGACTGCTGAAAAACTCAGTCTGGGAATTAGTCCCTACTCTGGAATGAGCCCCTACCTTACCTACACCCCTATCCGCTGCATTGGCCTGGGCACACACCAGATTTCAGTGCTGAAACTCTAGAGTTTACATTTCGGGGCCAAAATCAACTGTGACCCAGGCCGACGCCGTAGATCCAGGTGCAGGCAAGGTAAGGGGCTGGTTCCATCATAGGGGCTGATTGTTAGACTCTGTTTTTCAGTCCCGAGTTCCAGTCCTTTGTGACATTGGCCTAATAAGGGACATTAAATAAGCCTAAGTGACGTCTCTGCAGATTTCATAGAAATTCTAGGTGTGTTTGGTAACCATACTATGCCAGCCCGTTACTTTATATAGGAGACCTATTCTTCCACTGGAAGTGGGTGTGAGTGGCCTCCTCCTGGCTGGCAGTGTGACCAGGCAATTCCCTTTCCCGGCAAGCACAAGTCTTCACAGCAGGCTGCTGGCACCAAAATCCCCCTTGCATTCCAGCAAAGACTGGCAGCATCTGTGTGGTTCTGGGTGAGAGCGTAGTAAGATAGGATACTCCCTGCATTCCCAAACACAGGGGAAAACACAAGGCAAAGATTCCCTTCCCTACCCGAACACTCTGATCTACTGCAGTTTCAGCTCAAAGAAGGGAATGAAATGTTATTTAAAGGGAAACTGTCATTCGTTTTTAAAACGCATCAGTTAATAGTGCTGCTCCAGTAGACTTCTGCACTGAAATCCATTCCTCAAAAGAGCAAACAGATTTTTTTATGTTCAGTTTTGAAATCTGACATGGGGCTAGACATTTTATCAATTTCCCAGATGCCCCAGTCATGTGACATGTGCCAGCACTTTAGGAGGGAACTGCTTTCTGGCAGGCTGTTGTTTTTCCTTCTAGATGTAACTGAATAGTACGCAGTGGGACATGGGTTTTTATTATTGAGTGTTGTTCTTAGATCTACCAGGCAGCTGTTATCTTGTGTTAGGGAGCTGTTATCTGGTTACTTTCCCATTGTTCTGTTGTTAGGCTGCTGGGGGAAAGGGAGGGGGTGATATCAATCCAACTTGCAGTACAGCTGTAAAGAGTGATTGAAGTTTATCAGAGCACAATTCACATGACTTGGGGCAGCTGGGAAATTGACAATATGTCTAGCCCCATGTCAGATTTCAAAATGAAATATAAAAGAACCTGTTTGCTCTTTTGAGAAATGGATTTCAATGAATTCTTCTGGAGCAGCACTATTAACTGATACATTTTGAAAAAAATGTTTTTCCCATGACAGGATCCCTTTAAAGAGGAAGTTCAGCATCACAGCTTTTCAGTTGCCCTCTGTTTTATTTTTGTACCATTTTCCTAAAAGAACTAATTTATCATATTATCAGTTTAGAGAGAGAGAGTGAGCAAGCTGATAAAAGGGTTTGTTCACCTTTGAGTTAACTTTTAATATGACATAGAGAGATATTCTGAGACAATTTGCCATTTGTTTTCATTTCTTGCTATTTGTGGTTCTTGCGTAGTTTCTATTCGGAAGCTCTCCCGTTTGCAATTACAGCAATCTGGTTGTTAGGGTCCAAACTACCCTAGCAACCATGCATTGATTTGAGCAACAGACTGTGAATCAAATGAAATGTGGGTAACAAAAAGCAGTATTAACAATAAAAGTATAGCCTTACTGGGCATTTTTTTTAGATGGGGTCAGTGACCCCCATTTGAAAACTGGAAAGAGTCAGGTGAAAAAGGCAAATAATTCAAAAACTATGAAAAAAAATGAAGGCCAATTGAAAGGTTGCTTAGAATTAGCCATTGTATAACATAGTAAATGTTAACTATTTGAGTTGCCCCGCTGGGAAACATAATAAGGGGTGGCACAGATAGTTTCTATGCAATCGAAAAAACTGCAGGGTTGCAGTGGTGCAAAAATGGGTGCTGTTGTACAAATTGAAGGCTCTCTTTACCTCTTGTATCGGTTATTTTCCGGTAATTTTGTAGTTTAAATGCCAGCACCCCTTTGCGGATTTCTGAATATGCTTTAATGTTCATAATCCCTTCATATGTCTAATCTGTACTATTTAAAGTGATAGCCAAGGATTCCATCTAAACCAGCTGCAATAGAATATCGTGGAAGACAATGCTGTCACCATGAAGTTCCATGCAGCCAGACAACACTATGCAAGAGGTTCTGCAGCAGCTGGAAGCTTCGGGGCACTTGTTTCAAGTGTGGGTCAATGCTCCTACTCAGATGTAGAGAGGTTTCTTTTTGTCACTACGGCTCGGCCTGCCTTTTTTGGCTTCTTGTGACACGCGGGCAGTAGGCCAGAGAACTATTAAAGTTCACGTGAGTTTGTGAGCGGAGGAAAAAATAACAGCGTTTGCCTGGGGAGCTAATTCTGCCCATTCCCTTCTGGAGCCGGAAAGGACATTGAGTACAGAATGGAGATTTGTGAGTGTGTGCCCTTGTGCTCAGCAATGCATTCTGTTCTCCTTGGCAGACATCAGGTTAAATGGGTCTTGTGATGTGCAGCCTCAGATGACCTACAGAGGGTTTATATCAATGTCACTCCTTAATGAGGAGCCGCTGCCTTCTGGTTTGTGCCAGCCTTTCAGTGACTGACCCACGCATGTGACTGCCGTGTTTTACATTTTATGCTCTACAACTCAAGGGAGGGGGTGTCGGAGACCTATGGAATTCTGCTCTTCTCTTGCATTGCTGGGAACCTAAGGTTAGAGATTACATGTAGATTGCATGTAGGCAGGGACACATTGCACACAGCTAGGGCCCCGTTGCATGTCGGTAGGGCCCTAGTGTAAGTATAAAGTATGACCAACCTACAACAATACTGTATAACTGTTGGAGCATCAATTCTTTTAAGCTGCTCTATGAGACAAGTCTGAAAATCCTGTTGGGTGAGGACAGCATTGGCGCATTGATGTGGTCCTCTTCCCATGTGCCACCTTTGAGGTATCTTTTAGTATGATGTAGAGTAAGGGCAGGGCCGGGCCAAGGGGTAGGCAG
>CM044437.1:138944209-138955351 GCA_024363595.1 Xenopus borealis
AAAAAAAGTTTGGGGACCACTGCTGTAAAGGGCCAGGTTCCTGTTAGACAGTAGAGCCAGGAAGCCATAAACCAGAGGTTACTTCTACCGACATGGCAGCTGCCAACCCTGCTGTACTGCTTGCTCTTTGAGTGCAGATGGAGTGGTTGGCAGGGGGCATCTGCATGGGCCCTATATATACCAATGACTTTTATTCTTCTTCACCTGTAAGCCACCATGTACCTATAAAAAGTCAAAATAGCATTACAATGCCCTGTGTGTGATATCTGTTTCCAGTTTGTCCTTTGTTAGGCGTTACTCTCAGCATTGTGTTGTTACTATGTGCAGCCAAGGTTTGGAAAGTGCGTGGGCTTGATATTTGCATTTGTGCAATGGCAATCATGCAAATGAACACCAATATTAATATAAAGGCATTTTGTTTACACTCTTTCCCTCTCATTGTTGTAGAGGAAGAATTATAGTTGATTGGCAGTGCCTGTTCCCGCTACAAGGAAATGGGAAAGATATAAAAGACAAACAATGAGGAACTTGATACTGCCAATCATATCTCTGCTGGGACAATGGAGAAGAGCAAAAACATGACACATTACGGCACAAAAACTCCCAGGACAAAGGAAACACAATCAGTCATTCACACGAGAAATATCTATATTTATCCCACGCTGTTTGCTCTCGTGGGCTCATGTGACCGCTTAATATCGGTAGTAAAAAGGACTCAAACAACTGCTGCATCTCACGTGAGAGATCAGTGACGAGTAATTGTTTACACCGTTGTACCAGATTCATAGTGAAATGACTTCAGCGCCAGATAATTATACCCCCACACTGATATTTATCTGCGCACGCCCTTACTCGTATGTGTCGCACAGACTAAGCCTTTAAGTTTTTAGTACTACACAATGTTTTGTAAATAGTAGGAAAGAACAGGGCTTAGTAGGCTCAATCCTTTAAATGCATTATTGCGTAGATGATATTAGTGAATGAGCCATCAGATAGAGGCCAATCTGTAGCTGTGTAATAGGGATAATATCATTCCAGAATGTCACTTTCCCCTTATTGGTTTGTACTTTTAGTTAGTGCTAAATATAACAAAGTGATGTATATTAGTGTTTTTGAAAAATGCGGTCAGAGCCGGATTTACATAGCGGGCACCCCTAGGCCCACTGCCATAGTCACCCCCATACTCTGCCCTTTATTCACAAATTTTCATCATCAGGACTGGAGCAATGGGGATTGGTGCATTGGAAATTAAAAAAAATATATCTATGTATCTCCTACGTCTCCCCAGTGTTTCTGAACAAATGTGGGTGTGGTTGGGCAGCATGCCGCCCCCTAAACTCCTGCCACCCTAGGCCCGGGCCTAGGTGGCCTTTCCACAAATCCGGGCCTGAATGCGGTGGGGTTGTTTCCTCTGCTTTGCTTGTTAAAGGACAAGGTAACCTTTTTCCAATAGAAACATTTACCAATTTTTGTTAGTAAACATAAAGGCATTCGATTTCTCTAATTTCTTCTGAAGCTTCAAAGAACTACACGTATGGGACATGTTATCCAGAATGTTTGGGACCAGGTGTTATCAGGATAATAGATCTTTCCGTCATTTGTATCTTCATGCCTTAAGTCTACTAGAAAATCATTTAAACATTAAATAAACCCAATAGGCTGGTTTTGCTTGCTATAAGGATTAATTATATCTTAGTTGGGATCAAGTACAAGCTACTGTTTTATTATTACAGAGAAAAATCATTTTTAAAAATTATTTGGATTATTTGGATAAAATGAGTCTGTGGGAGACGGCCTTTCCGTAATCTGGAGCTTTCTGGATAACAGGTTTCCGTATAATGGATCCCATAACTGTAATACAAATAGTGCCTGTGGAAGGACTGGGCGCAGAGTAGTGTGCATGTTCTATGCCCAGGGCAGGAGATGCAAAATGGAAGCAGGGTGATATAAGCTATGGCTGAACAATGGTTCACTTCTGGGTCTGCTGTCACCCCCTTCCTGCATGCTTACCTTGAACACTGGGGTGGGTTGATGAACATAGTGAAACCCTATGCTAAATGAGACTTTATTTTGGTTAAAAAGAAAGAAATTGAGAGCATAGCCAGAGGGTCGTTTTTGTATGATCCTACGGAAAAAAATAATCAAGGCGACTTTTAAGAGCTGAATCTCTGTGTTTTAACCGAGAAATTCAGCTCCACTAGTGCAGAGAGAACTATTGCACTCAATGTGCTAGTGATGCTGCCCCCTTTGACCAATTCCGACGCTGATTTTTAATGGAGAGCCAAACTTGTAAGGAAAAAAAAAACCCTCCTCTCCCCCCCAGCCTACCTCCCCCTAATTTTTTAATTACCCTTCCTGCGGATTCTTGCCACAGGTCTTCACGGCAGCCATCTACTTTCTTTGGTCTTCTTTGTAAGTTTTGGCATATGTACAGTTGGAGGAGATTTCTGGACCGAACCACTGCGTATGCGCAGAAAGGCTTGAAAATTTTTGAAGATTTTTTGGGAATTCTTGACATTCAGAGTGTGCACAGTGGTTCGGGTCTGTGTGTGAGCAAAAACACCGGTCTACTTATGAAGGAGATTGAAGAAAAAAGATGGCTGCTGTGAACTCCTGTGGCAAGAATCTTCAGTAGGGGTAAGTAAAACAATTAGGGGGAGGGTTTTTTTTCCTTACAGGTTTGGTTCTCCTTTAAGCGTGGCATGGGAGATGGGGGCAGCATCCCAAAATCGCCCCTGGATATAGAGAGTGATATTCTGAGATAATTTGCAATTTGTTCTTATTTCTGTTATTTGTCTTATTTCGCTTTTTATTCAGCAGCTTTTCAGTTTGCAATGTCAGCAATCTGGTTGCTAGGGTCCAAATTTCCCAAGCAGCCATGCATTTATTTGAATAAAAGACTGGAATATGAATAGGAGAGGACTGAATAGAAAGATGAGAAATAAAAAGCAGCCATAACAATAAATGTGTAGCCTTACAGAGCATTTGTTGTTTAGATGGGGTCAGTGACCCCCATTTGAAAGCTGGAAAATTTCAGAAGAAGAAAGCAAATCATTCAAAAACTATAAAAATGAAGACCAATTGAAAAGTTGCTTAGAATTATCTATTCTATAACATACGAAAAGTTAACTTAAAGGTGAACCAGCCCTTTAATTAAGGCATCTTAGCCATCACAAACTTTTTTGCATCTACCGGTGCCATCGCCTATAGTAAAATGAGACTCAGGGCTTGGACTGCTGTGGATCCAGTGTTCTTTTATAAAGAGAAGTAGAATTCCAGCCATAAAGCAGAAGAGAACTGCTGCTGCTTTGTCCTTTGTGAGAGAAAGGAGACAGCCAGTTGTTATATCACCCTACGTCCGCCAACACCTCAAAATCCCCAAATCTCTTTATTTTAAACCTAGGAATTTCTAAAAGACACCGGTGACTTGATCGTTTCGACTGAAAACGAGAACAAGTTGCTGATTGCACATAGTTCAACCCGTGTGCTACAGGTGGGACGATAATAATAATAGTTTCACCAAACTGCACTTTCATAATATAACCGCCATCATTATCCATCCCATTATGTAGCAGCAGCTATAAATACTCAGTGCTTTACAATAATATATACAAATATGGGTTACACAATGAGCATGAATATTAGTGGGCCCCGTGTGAAAGAGCAATATGTAGATTTAGGAAACAAATGACATAAACTAATGATTATCCTATATATATAGTATGCTGACTTCAGATCAGTCAAGCGTAACGTGGATAATGGAAATGGGACAACCCAAGGCCCCAGGCTTGATCCGTTTCCAGGGTCAGGTGGATCTGCAGGAACAGGTGCCACTACTCCTCCTTCTCGGCCTATAGCCAAAACTTGTCTGAAATCAAGAGTTCCACCCATGACCTCCTCCCATTCTTACCTCCCAGGCAGCACCCTAAGCCTCTTCTCGTCCTTACCTGCCTTCAGATGTTCCCTTTAAACCCCACCTTCTCAAAGAAGCTGATTCTCACTCTCGGTTCCACCTGTTGGCCCGGATAAATGTGTTGTCAATAATGGCTGTATATGGAGAGATGTTGGTTTTGAATGAATCATTGGTTCATCACTAACTGTATGGCATCTGACAAGGAAGTGAGGTGTGTGTGGGAATCTGATTTCCCTCATTTTACTTCCAGTCATGCAAATGGAATTATGTATGTAAATGTTAAAGACTTATTTTAGAATCTGAGGAGTCACTTTGAGAACAAGGAATTTAGCGACAAACCCTGTTACTCCACACAGTTAATTCCCTCCCACTTCAGGGTTCCTTTTCCCTTTATTGACCTAAAACCCCTGGGATTGTGGGAGCGGGGAATGCTGCACAGAATTTGCTTGGGAATCACAAGGTTCATAACGAATCCCTGGCACGGATTCCTGTCCCTCGCAAGGAGATAAATGGATTTCTGCCCTATGACGTCTCTGTATGTGTCGGTTTGCGTATGTTGTGTTGCATTATTTAACAACAATGACAATTTATTATATATATGAGCAGAAAAGCCTGAGATTCTGCTGGTGGAATCCAAGGAATGTGCTTTGCACAGAGATTAGCCTGGGACTGAATGAAAGCAACACTTTCTGTAATGAAGGGGGGTACAATCTAAAGGCCACATACACTTCCCATCGCATTTATGTTTTAGTGGCAGCTCAGAAACCAGTGCATTCTGCATTAGAATGTAAAAACAATATCATTATACTTCCAACAAACCCCTAAGCTTAACTTCTCAACGGCATCCCAGAGCACACTGAGCATGTGCAGTGCCACTGACCAGGGCTTCCATTAGAAATCACAGGGCCCCACACAACAAAATTGTCCCACCCACCCACACAGGCACCCAAGCCCCACCCCTAGTCCCCTGATCCCGCCCACTCCACAGCAAAGTTACTAGGTTACAAAGGTGACTAGGACCCCCCCTATAAGTTAAAAAAAAAAACCTTGGCGCCAGGGCCCCCTTACAAACTAAAAACCAGGGTCCCCTTATAATTAAAAAAAAATTGGGACTGCAGAAAATATTTTTTTAAAAACTTTGTTGCCAAGTCCCCCCTTACACGTTAAAAAAAAATTGTGGCCCCATAAAATATTTTTTTTTTTAAATTGGTGGCAGGGGCCTATAGAGTATTAAAATAAAAAATTGGTGGCCGGGGGATTAAAGAAAAAAACCCACATTGGTGTCAGTAGAATTGAACTCGTGGCTTCAGGATTTTATTAACATTATTAACATGTATTTCTATAGCGCCAACTTGTTTCGTAGCTGTTTTCGTGAGTTCGGTTCTTTTCGCCACTTCAGGACTTCAGTGTCGGCTCCTTTCGGGACTTTCCGCCTCTTCAGGACTCCGTATGTGTTCGGCACTTCCGCATTCTGCCTCAGGACTTCGTAAGCAGCACGTGCTTCTGCGCTCGTAAAGGGGGGCCCGGCTCTTTGAAAATTTCAGCACTGCCGGGGCCCCCTTCAGCCCCGGGCCCGGGACACTTGTCTCCCCCTGTCCCCCCCTGATGGAGGGCCTGCCACTGACACATCAGGTCCCATACCTGTACTGTACATAACATGGAACATGTTGAGCGGCAGAAACATCTCAAGTCATAAGTGATTTATCCTAATAGTAATCCAAATTTTACTGAATTTTTTTGGAAAATTGTACTGAATTTCTTTGGAAAATACTGAATTGTGGGTTAAAAACATTACACAGCACAAAGTTGAGGGAATGTTGGTTAACATACAGCCCAAGGGAAGATATTTAACATTTATATTTGAGTCCAAGCTCAAGGGGCAAACCCTTTTAGTAGCCGTTTTCCTCGAGGTCCCACTGCTTTCCATCAGCAAATATGTACATGACACCCACTGACGTCACGAAGCTTTTGCACAGAGGCCCTGAGTCCTGAAAGGTCATTGCAATGTGGCCAACTGCAGGAATCACCGTCACATAACCTGTAGAACTTTTCCCCAGGTAAAACGAGAAGGATTTCTAGAATGACCCCCCCGCCGAAGGGCATGTTTGTTTTATGAATTTCTCTAGAAGAATGTTGAAAATGTGGCTATGCAAAATACCATTTCTATATTTCCTTTAATACACAAAGTTCCTCTTAGGGTGCAATAGATAAAATGTGCAACATACATTCTTTACAAATACATAAAAGTAACTCCGATTCAAGGACTTTGCAAATATATATATATAAATACAGGGCGATTTTAAGGAGACAATGAACATTGTATCCACATAACATTTGTGCACAGGGCTAGTTTAGCCTCAGGCATCTGTCTCTGCACTACTAGGGGGTGGGTCAAGCCAGTTAAAGGCAGATTGCAGTATGAAGGGTTAATGGTTATTTATTATGTTGAATAGCACTTAAAGGACAAGCAAAGCCAAATTAACTTAGTGGGGGGAGAATGTTTTAGGAACTAAATCCAGTTGCTAACTTTTGCTATTCTATGCAGGGTAACTGGGAAAGGTAAGTGCTGCCATACATTACCCTAATGGCAATCTGTGGGTTCTGGCAAATGCCAGAGGGGCTGCTATAAGGTGCCATAGAAATTCAGTATTTAGTGGGCTCTCTGGGGTTGTTTGGGCCTCTGTGTGGGCTGATTGGGCCTCTATGTACCTGAAATGTCAGGGCCTATTTTGATTCTCAGTCCAGACTTGACTACCATAGAGCTGGCTCTGCAAAGAACAGGTGGTCTACCGTCTAGGCAGTCACATGGTCCCTAGCTTTTGGGACTTTAACCTTCCATGCCCTTCCAAATGAGTGAGCACACCCATGGGGTCAACAGGGGGGAAGGGTTGCTTGCTGGCCCCCAATGTTTTTACTGGGTATGTTTTTGCATTATGCCACCAATAGGTCTGCTCCCCTGATATTTATGCCCATGGAAATACCTAAAGTTTATGGTGGCCGATGGGAAACAGCCCTAAACAGTGTTCCCTCTAATTCCTTCTCAGCTATCTGCTCAAGTCAGAATTAATGCAAAATGTGTTTTGTGTGCACCACAATTTGTTGTGTGGGGTGGCATCAAAACTTGGGTTGATCCCAATGTTATTTACAGGGAAAAAAGATAAATATATAAAGATAAATATATATAAAGATAAATATATAGGAAGGCCAGTATTTTTTTCCTGAAAAGGTGGCAACCCTACTCCTCACTGACCTCCCTGGTTGCTACCCTCCCTCCACCAATCACGGTACAAATAAGTATAAGGTGGTGGTGGGGGGGAGAAGCTGGCAGTGAGTGAGACAGGGGGCTCCATAGGGGGTGTGGGAGCCCCTCGGATAGCAGTCCTGGTGGGCCTAATACACCCCAGTCTCTTATAGAAAGGCATTTGTTGTCCTGTTTAACTGAACACTTCCCAGTGATGTGATATTACATTTCCCTCATACGATGCAAGGGGTAAAAGTCTTAGAAAATAGTAAAAAATTCCCTTCTTCCCATTAGGCTAATACAAGCTAATGTCAATAATATAAAAAACTAAGTATAAAATATCATATGAAATTTGGTGAACTTTTAATTGATCAAAATAATGTCCCTAAGTAAAATATAACCGCTAAACTGGAGGTATTGAGACCTGTGCAACACCTGCAACCCCCGCAACCCCCTGTCTTGTCCCTCTAGCGGCCTATCTTCTTTCCTGAATGGGGGGCAACAGTAATTTTAGAATAAATAAGAGGAGGCCGAAGACCAAACCCCAGAAATTGAAATCTGGACAGTGTCATATTATTAGGTAGATCTGAAAGCCCAGCTTAAGGGGATACTGTGATGGGAAAACATATTTTTTTCAAAATGCATTAGTTAATAGTGCTACTCCAGTAGACTTCTGCACTGCAATCAATTTTTAAATCTGACATGGGGCTAGACATTTTGTCAATTTCCCAGCTGCCCCAAGTCATGTGACTTGTGCCCGCTCTTTATGATGGAACTGCTTTCTGGCAGGCTGTTGTTTTTCCTTCCCAAAGTAACTGAAGGAGTCTCAGTGGGACATGGGTTTTTAATATTGAGTTCTGTTCTGATCTACCAGGCAGTTGTTAGTGAGCTGTTATCTGGTTACCTTTCCCTAAGGTTGGACCTTCAGCAGGGCCCCCAATCAAAGCCTGGACCTTCAAGTAGAGCTTGTACTGCAAAAATATGACAACCACTGTTTTTAGAGGTTGGATTCAGTTTGGCTAACCAATGAAACAGTGATTCCAACCAGTGGCTCTTGAGCATCATTGAGCATCTCACCTATTGGATTTTGCTCCCAGTGGCCTGAAAGCATGTGCTTATTTTTAGACTTCTGGTTTGGAGACAAGTTTTTTGCATAAAAACAGATGTACTGATAAACAGAGCCTCCTGTAGGGTTTCAGTCCACATTGGCTACCAAATAGCCAATCACAGCCCTTATGTGGCCCCCAGGAACTTTTTACATACTTTTGTTGCTACCCAACTTTTTGAATATGGCTCACAGGTAAAAATAAGTTGGGGACCCTGCTATAGAGTCAGACTAGCACTGTCCACTGCTTCCCTCTGTTTCCTCTACTCCGCTGTAACTGCATTGCTCATATCATATATGGACAGAATTTATATAATTCTATTGCCTCTTAGGTTGCCTGGGAATTCCATCATCCAGCACAGCAACTAGCTTCCCCATATAAGGTACAAGCCACGCTTAGTGATTTACTCCCTCCTGCACTTTGTTTGCCCATGCAAATGTCAGATATTTTCATCACTTGATCCTGAATCTATTTTATCCCTTTGGCACGGCATTGACTTCACTCAGTGCTGGATTTTCCATCGTGATGTAAGTGGGAACCTTTGTTGACATCTCCGTTCCACCACTTCTGTCAGCTCCAATCTAACCCAGGACCTTGCCATACCCCCTTTTGTATGACATAATTAGTTTCCCGGGAATGTGTTGACGTACTAAGGTGGTGATGAGAAGCCTCACATAGTGGAAGGCAAGGTTAGCTGGGAATCTGTACATGGCAATAAAAAAGAGAAGAAGGTCTTGTGAGTAGTGAGACAGGTCTTCCAAATATAGTCCAAATGCATGTGCCCTCCTGGTCTGGGCATCAGAGACCATTACATTATTGTTGTTATTATTATATCTGCTGCTGTAAGATCTACTTATGGGCACAAGATGCGATTAAACTGGTTTCTAAAATCTGTAGCCCTCTAATGGTTTGAACACTGAAACAATAACAATAAGTCCATTTATCCAGTAAGTAGATATAATGCAAAACAGCAGAGAGTAACACAAAAGGAGGCAGCGTGAGCTAATGAACTGGTTTAATGCTATAATTTGTGGAATTTCCTCTTATAGCCTCCCGTCCCTGTGTGTTTTTAATAGACTCACATGTTTCGCTTTGTCACAAGTGCATTTTTCCACAAGATTAAATTGAAGGGAAAGTGCACCAAAATAGCCGGCACAGGCTAAAAATATCTCACATTCCAAAACACTATTCTTTTTTACATTCTGTGATTTGACTCGGTAGATGTTTATAGGCAATGTTGGTAATAAAGGCATTGCGAAAGTTATACTTTAGCTTTATCTGTGTAACTCTTTCTTGGTGCTATGCTCACTGCTAGGCTTACAGTTCTGTGGTGCTTACCTGGTGGTGGTCTGGCAACCCTGGGGGTTTATGCTTTGTTATAGGGGAGAGAGGTAGAAATTCTCAATATTCTCCATAGAACAGCATGGAAATGATCCACAAGTCAGTAGAAAAGCATCCTCATTGGATTAGGTAAGAAGAAAAGTCTCTTGACCCAAAGATCCATTAGCCTCGTGGTGTTATGGTGCCTATTGTTATTGGTCACTTTTAGCATGGCTAATACTTAGTGTTCAATACTGGCCAGTGATTTTCAGGCTGAAGCATAGTGAGTCTTCAGTGGGTACGGTTGTTGACTTTCTTCTAAAGTTTAAAGGGCCCCTATCTTTGGAAAGTGAACTATCAGAGCTTAAGTTGCATAAAAAGACATTTCTAGGGCCCCCAAAACTGCACAAAGATTTCCCTTTTCCAGATTATATTACACATCATTAAGGACTACTCAGCCCTACATACTCCTTGGCCCACCCTGGGCTGCACTATTGTTAGCAGAGATGCCAACCTGGATTCAAAGTGATCCAAGAGCAACTTGAATGTGCTTGTCATGCCCTAGTCCTGCTTCCATTTTGCCCCATGCTCCCTGCTGCACTGCTTCAGATAACATTTGAAGACTTTCATGGTGACAATTCCTTGCATTTCAATGGAGGAGGTAAATTAGATTATAGGGTCAAATTACCCATAATGGGAGAGGGACCTGTTACTAATAAAGACCAGGGGGGGCTCCAATCCAAGCGGAGTGCCAAATGTTAGGGCACCCTTCCCAGGATTTTAATGACTTACCTGCTACCCCAGGCTGGTGCTCTTGTAAGTAGAAAACTGCACTGGCTCAGGGCACTAGAGATCGAGCAATCTGCTTCTTCTTTTATTCTTTCTTCAAAGTCAAGAGGTGGACACATTCACAGTAGATCAAAAATCTAGCTTTTGGTTAAAGTCCACCTTTTGCTCTACCGTGCATGCGCACCCCCACAAAGAAAGGAGGAAGAGGGCCGCTCGACTGCTAGTGCTACAATCCTTGAGGGGACTGTCAACAAATACTGGGCAGTTGACATGTCTGGAAGTCATGACCCTCCAACTTTTGGGGTTCACTGGAATTCTAAGAAGAAGTAGATACTAGAACAGCTTCACAATTGATGAATTGAATCTGGAAAACTTTAGCTTGTGATATTCAAAGCAGTTACCACCAAAATGAACTAGAAACAGCCCTATGACGAGACACAATAGTGGGGCAACTCATCTTATTCAGCACACACTCTGGAATGTGTTTCTTGGAAAACAGACAAACACATTTACTTAGAAATTGGCAAACTCTTCAGATTAGAAAAGCACTATGGGGTATAAACGAATCAAAATTGGAAACGGCTGCGCTGCAACAGTTACGCTTAATGGCAGGGCCAATTATAGGGCAGAGAAAATAGGGCATGTGTCCTGGGCTCTCATCCTCAAGGAGATCCTTTGGCTACAAACTGACCCAGCTGAAGGAAGAAATGTCCTCTTGTTATCTTTACTATAAATATCACTTCTTCTATGTATTTATAGTAACTGCTTTTTTT
>CM044437.1:138993193-139014639 GCA_024363595.1 Xenopus borealis
TATATATATATATCAAATCATTATAGCAGAACCGTGTTACATCATTTTCAGCACAGGTTCAAACATTACTGTGTGGGTTCATGTTATGTAACTGGTTTTGCTTGAGTTACACTGACATTAATAACTTTACTATTTTTGCTGCAGGGGACACAAGGAAGAAAGTATCAGGCAGCTGCACAGGTTACATTCCCAGGCTCTCCCTCAGGGAGACACTTTAAATAAGGGTAAGCAGCACATTCATACTGCAACTCAAATAACAGAGACAGTCCTAGCAAAAGCTAATCTCTCATCCTTATAAATATATTTATAGAATATGATTATGCATTAAGGGTGCAACACCCTGTATTAAGAGTCTCTGCCCTCACCCAGCGTACCAATGGCAGCTAAAGCACAGAATAAACATGGACTCATGTTTCTTTGTCTTAGGACAAATTCACACCTGGTTTAGGCACGTGTTTGTATATAGGTGTGTGTGTGTATATTTATGTTTGTGTGTGCACATGTGTGTGTTTATGTGTGCATGTAGGTTGTGGAACTGGGCATAGCAGGGGAGAAAAGAGAAATCCTTGGAGAGATGAGATTTTATACCCAATATTTACATTCCTCCCATTTACATTTTTCCAGAATATAATGCAAAAGCATCTAATAAAGCGTGAGCCGGGATTATCTGCAAAACCATTCGCAGGCAATGACTGTTCCCCAAACTGTTATTTGTTTTAATAAAAAAAAAATGTCATCAATATACCATTCATATGAATCACTGGTATTTGTTTATTACATTCCAAAATGTTGACTCGAAATTCAAGTGCATTTCCTCATGTAAATCTAGAGATTTGTACACAAACCATAAAACATGTACAGCCATTGAATTTGTGCCGGAAATATAGAAACCACTGTCACATCTGTTATATGTCCTAATCCCAGAGGCACTAAAAAATGAGTTTTACTGTATGGCATGTGATTGGTATTACTGAAAAGGAATCCAGTGTTAGAATAAGACCAATGCAAGACCACATGTTGGGGATCCTCACCCTTATAAAACACAATGATTAGTCCTAAAGGACTGCCTCAAGATTTAGGGTCCCAGTGCCTCTACATCATTCCAGAACTGCAAAAGCCGACATGTTGTGACACTCCTGTAATCTGCCATGACCTTACAGAGATGTTCCCACCCAGTGTCGGACTTGGAGGCCCAGGGTCTCTGCACCATCCCCCAGCCGTAAAGTGTTCACTCCCCTAGAACCCCACACACGAGTGTGCGTACCTTTATCTTTCACTTTAGGGATGCAATCAGGTTCAGGTAAGGTTGCCACCTGTCCAGTTATGACCTTGACAGCCCCATTTTCTGAAGGGCTGTTTGGGTCAAAACTGGCTGGCCGGTTTTCCAAGTAAGGAAAACAATTAGGCAGGATTTCCTGAGACTGAGGTGGCGATCGGCCAATTGCCGATCATCACGCCATAGCCCCTCCCTGACATCACAGTCCCGCACATGCTGCATCATGGCCCCACCTCCCCCTGGAATTTTTCAGGGGGTGGCAATCCTAGAGGGAGGTGAGAAGAAGGAGTCCAGGGAGCAGGTCTGGGTCGGCAGGGCCCAGAAGAGCTGGAGTCCACCGGGTTTTTTCCCAGTGTCCCTCCGGCCCAATCCAACCCTGTGCCCACCTGAGCATGGGCAGTGCCACCTGAATATCTGAATCACATCTGAATAAAAAATCAATTTAATTTTATATGCTATTTCTGTCTCTCTGTTCTGTTCCATATTTGTGACCTGATGATTTGCCTTTCTCGTCTGCCTCTTTCCAGCTTTCAAATGGGTGTGACTGACCCCTGCAGCCAAAAACTATTTCTCTGTTAGGTTACAATTTTTACTGTTGTTGTTGCTTTTTATTACTTACCTATGTAGGCCATCTACTATTCATTTTTCTATCTCTCCTTCAAATCACTGCTCCTGAAATACCAAATGGAGAGCTGCTGATCAAAAAGCTGAAAAACCATAAAAAATTAAGACTAATTGCAATTTGCCTCAGAATATCAATGTCTACATCATATAAAAGTTTATTTAAAGGTGAACTACCCCTTTAAGATAAAATAAACACAATTAAGTATTTAATGTCAAAGATGACTAAAGTGCAAGCATATCTTTGCTCCACATTAAGGGTAAGGGCAGACAGGAATCGCTTGTATTTTTCGTACTTTTTCCAGAATTTTTGCATTTTTCAGGCTTTCTTTCCTCAAATCACTCTAATTTTTACAATTTTTTTCTAAAAACCCAGAAAAAGTTGGATTTTCAGGCTCAACCCAGCTCAGACCACAAAAAATTTAAATTGAGATAGGTGCGTCTCCCATTGACTTAAACAGGACCTCGATGACGCAGAATAGGATATAATAAATCACGAAAAATTTAATTTTTTTGTGAAAAAAAAACCCCTAATTTTTTTAGATTTTGACATTTGGACTTTAATAAATAACTCACTAGATCTATTAGAAAATCATGTAAACATTAAATAAACCCAAACAGGCTGGTTCTGCTTCCGATAAGGATATTTTAGTTGGGATCAAGTACAAGATACTGTTGTATTATTACAGAGAAAACGGAAATCATTTTTTAAAATTTGGATTATTGGGATAAAATGGAGTCTATGGGAGATGGCGTTTCTGTAATTCAGAGCTTTCTGGATAATAGGTTTTTGGAGAATAGATCCCATATCTGTAGTCGAACTCTTGATTTAATGGGCAGACTACACGGACCAGCTGGTTTCTCTATTCCATTAAATTTGGTTTCCTGGTTTTCCCTTTAAGGAACCAAACAATAAAGTGCTGAAGATTGCTATTCTGCTGGGAAAAAAACCCAGAACCTGAAAGGTCATGCATTTCTTTCAGCTAATTAAGCCTAGTCAGTTGTTGATACTGCATTCCCCTAGAGCACTGCTGTCCCTTTACCCAGTTTAAAGGTGCACAGAGAAGTGCAAACTGTCAGCTTCTCAAGTTTGCAACTGCTGATTTCTTCCCAATCTCACTCATCCCTCTCCTACAACTTAACGCCCCCCCTGGGAAGGGTCATCACCCTTTCAGCTATAGCATTTGCCTCCTGGAGAAGCAGCTCTAATGGAATGAGTAGTTTATATACTACAGCTGCTGTCAGCACAAATGGAGAAAAATGTCAACTGTTGCCATATTTCAAGGGGATCGGGAACATTTAGACAGTTCCGTACAATGGTCACCTGCTCTCTAGCTCTTAGGCAAATGCCTTTCTGCTTTCTCACCTCCAGCCAACAAGTACCGCAAGGGTAACTTTATTAACTACTGTATGGGGTTAAATAAACAAACATATTTTTCAGGATTTTGAAAAACAAGACTCACAAGTTACTAGTGGGTAGTTAATGTTTGCTAGTCACATGGCAATAACGCTTACTTTCCCAGACAGAGTTACTTAGCACCCTGCTTCACACTTAACACCCTAGTGCAGGTCCACGTTTCTGATTCTGGCACCCCTAGGCTAGAGGGTCCCTTATCCCCCCACTTACAAGCGTGCGCATGTACAGGTTTTGGCTGCAGCACTGGGAATTAGGAGCAGAGGAAAGTTAAAGAGCTGTCATATCCTGCACGACCCCAATGCTTCCAAAAAAATAAGGATGCCCCCTAAAATATTGCCAGCCCCCCCAATAAAATAAAATAAAAACAGTAGTGGCCAGGGTCCCCCCAATAAAATGAAAAAAGAAAAAATCTGGTGGCAAGGGTCCCTGTTAAAGTAAAAAAAAAAACAATGGTGGTCAGGGATTTTCCCCATAAAAGTTTAAAAAAACACTTGCAGCCAGCCCCCTACATTAAAAACCATTGGTGATCAGGGTCCTCCCACATTAAAAAACCCTTGGTGGTCAGTATCCCCTATTAAATAATAAAAAGAAAAAAGCAAACATAAAAGTAAAAAAGTACTATAAAAGTAAAAAAATAAAACACTACAGCCAGGGAAGACCATTGATGTTTCCTTTAAAATTTGGCAGGCAGTCTTCTTCCTCTTAGGCAACAGCAGCTTCAGCTCTTTTCAGGGGCTTCCGCTTTGCTTCCCATTTGGCTTCGACTCCCATCTGGCTTCGGGTCCAATTTGGCTCTGGCTCGGGTTCAACTCCCGTTCAGCTTCGGGTCCCATTCGGGTTTGGCTAGGGATCGGCTCCAATTTTGCTTTGGGTCCTCTTCAGGTTCCAATCAGGTCCTATTCAGCTTCAGCTTGGCTTCGGGTCCCATTCGGCTTCAGCTTGGCTTCTGCTTGGCTCCCATTGGACTTTGGCTCAGCTTTGGATCCCATTTGACTTGTCTTCGGCTACTATTTGGCTCCACTTCCCTAACTCATAATTGGAGTGGGGATGCAGGGTTGTGGCTGGGGTTGGAGCCCTGAGGGGGTTGCGGCTGGGGCAGTGGGGCCAACAGGGTTTGGGGGTCCCTGTGTTGGTAGACTTTCCACTTTGATGCTGCACCCTTTAGCTTGGTCATCAGTCAGACTCTTTGGAGCTATGGAACACGAAGAAAACAAAAATGCAGCAGGGCCCTGTGCCCCACATCACTGCACTTTCCATTATTCATTTTTAGAGTGAGGTGACACTTTTGAATTAACAAATATATCATTAAATAATCTAGCCTAAACAACATCTCAGTTGGTATTATTTTTCGTTTTTCTAAATGATTCGTTTTCTGCTTATTTCCAGTTGTGAGGTTATAAGTGGTGGCAACCACAAAGTACCTGGATAATTCAACTTCATTATAATACATATTTTCTTGAAGGATCTTGTTCCTGTTCCTCTTCCATTCGGACATCTAAACGGCTGCCAGGTTGCTAGGAAAATGAAGCCCTAGCTCTTGTGTAACAGCTGCAACTCGAAGTCTGACAGCTGCAAGCAAAAATGTAAATATGTAAATATTTCAAAAAAACCACAAAAAATAATACATGAAGGGACATTCCAGATCTGTCTTAGAATACTACTTTCTACGTCACAACAAGGGGTACTTTTTATGTGACTTTCACTTTAATTATCTTGCAATTACTAATAATTACCAACCAAATTAAAGGAGTGGTTCACCTTTAGGTTAGCTTTTGGGCTCCTACACACGGGCGTTTTTACCTGCGTTCCCCTGCGTTGCATTTTGCTGCGTTCAAACGCAGGGGAGCGCAGGTATAGACGCACTCAATTATTTTCAATGGGGCTGTACTCACACGAACGCATGTAAGCGCCGAACGCAGGAAAAATGCAGCATGTTGCGTCTGAACCTGTGTTCGGCGCTTACACGCGTCTCGTGAGTACAGGCCCATTGAAAAGAATGAGGTGCGTCTATACCTGCGCTCCCCTGCGGCTGAACGCAGCCAAGCGCAGGTCCAAAACGCCCGTGTGTAAGGGCCTTAAGCTTGTTATGGAATGGCCAATTCTAAACAGCTTTTCAGCTGGCCTTCATTATTTATTTTGTATAGTTTTTTTTTATTTTTCGCTTTCTTTTGACTCTTTCCAGCTGTCAAATGGGAGTCACTGATTCTATCTAACAACAACTGCTCTTTAGGTTACAAGTGTATTTTTATTGCTATTTTATTACTCATCTTTCGATTCAGGCCTCTCCTATTTATATTCCAGTCTCTTATTGAAATCAGCCCGGTAACCTATAGAATACTGAATTACAAATCATGGCCCAGTGCTGTCACCTGATTCAGTGCACGCAGTTTATTGCAGTTACCGATGCTGCTAAATAAAACAGAGGCAGGAAACCTTAATTGTCACATAATAAAGGTTCTTTGCTTTATTTGTTTAACTTTGTAGCCATAGAGTTCATTGATTTTATAAAATCGCTGCTTCTATGTTATCTGGACTGATTTGGCATGAGAATTCCAGGCATTACTAACCTTTTCAGATTAATCCCATATTTACATCGTTATTAGGAAAAGGGAAACATTTGAAGTGACACTGTCATCCTAAATAAATCTGACAAACATGGAAAAGAGTGCAACAACCTCCTGAGTAATCCAGGCATGTGTGGGAGCAAAGCAAGGCTTGGGGCCACTGATAAAGGCACTTTATTTACTGATGTTCTGTGGTTTACTTGTGTGTAGTGATGGGCGAATTTATTCGCCAGGGACAAATTTGTGCCGAATTCCCGTAATTCGCCGCTGGTGAATAAATTCGCGAAAAGCCAGCAAAATTTCGCCTGGCGAAAATAACGAGTCGCGACGCACCGAAAGCGACGCGCGGCGAAAACGACGCGACGCGGCAAAGTTGACGCGATGCGCGTCAAAAGCGTGCCGCGACTCGTTTCACACATTTTTTCGCCAATTCGTGAATTTCTCTGGAAGCGAAACTGGGGAGATTTGCCCATCACTACTTGTGTGTTACTTGAGTGAAATAAGGATGTTCCATTTAAAATTCACAAACATAATCTATAGGGGGTTGAACCCCAGACGGCAACTATTGTCCCATCTGCCCCCCCATAGCAGAAACTGTTACTACCACCCCTATAATCTGGATGAACTATGGGAACCAGCAGCAGGACCAAGGACCACTGGGTCCTTTTCCCACTACAGGTATGGGCAAGTGTAGATTGGGAGTAGGGTTGCCACCTGGCCTGGCCGGTATTTTTGATGGTTGATCCCAATGTTATTAATAGGAAAAAAAAGATAAATATATAGGAAGGCCGGTATTTTTTTCAAGAAAAGGAAACCCTACCTGGGAGTCAAAATAGGCCCTGTCATTCCAAGTACACAAAGACCCAAACCCCAGCCCACTAAATAGTGACTGTCTATGGCAACTAACAGCAGCCCCTCTGGCATTTGCCAGACCCCACAGATTGCCAGTCCAGGCCTGGGTATGGGACCTGTTATCCAGAATGTTCAGGACTTGGGGTTTTCCAAAAATCACGTAAACATTAAATATACCCAATAGGCTTCCAATAAGGATTAATTATATCTTAGTTGGGATCAAGTACAAGTTACTGTTTTATTATCACGGAGAAAAAGGAAATCATTTTTAAAAAATTTGGATAAAATGGAGTCTATGGGAGACGGCCTTTCTGTAATTTGTAGCCTTCTGTGCAACTGATTTCCGGATAATGAATCCCATACCTGTATTTTACTGCAGTTTTCCCTACAGATTATCTGCCCTTTACTCCTTATAAAAGGCGTTACTCCTTTAATTTAGATACAGCATATTTCTTTTACATAGAACTAGGCCTGGGTTACTGCCGATCTGGCCCACCACTGGTGCTACTGATTGCTCCATGCGTGCTGCTATGGAGTATGAACCATATAATGAGACACAAATGTAGGACTTCAGCCCTGTGAGCTAGAGAACTGAACATGGAATTAGAGAAGTAGGACTCTGATGGGCAGGGTCAGACTGGGGGGCTGGGGGCCCACTGGGGCTTCTGCCTCATCACCCCCCTCTGGACCCTGGGGGCTGCTGATTCAGGGCCTCCCGTCTGGCAACCCCTCCCCCGTTGTGTGGGTGCACAAATGCGCACATGCTTTAGCGTGCGCCAGGAAGAAGAGCCAGGGGGGCCACTGGGTTTTTTCCCTGTGTCTCGCCAGCTAAGTCTGACCCTGCTGATGGGGATGTATGCCTCTAAATCAGTAAACCCCAATCTGTGGCTTGGGAGCAACATGTTGCTCCCAGTGGCCTCAAAGCAGAGGTACTTATTTTTGGATTCTTGGCAAGTTTCAATTGCATTAAAACAGGGTTTCTGCCAAACAGACACTCCTATAAGCTGCTATTCAACATAGGCTAACAGACAGCCAATCACAGGACTTATTTGGCACCGCCAGGAACATGTTTCATGCTTGTGTTGCTCCCCAACTCTTTTTACATTTGAATGTGGCTCGTAGGTAAAACAGTTTGGGGACCTCTGCTCTAAATGAAGGTTTACGTTCGTGTAGACAAGGATATTTGAAGACAAGCTGCAATTCTGACCTGATTTTAGGTTTTGTTCTACATCTTTGCACTTGGAAATTAGAACCTCTAGTAGAACTACTGGCAAGTCCAGGCCAGAGGTATTTTTGGGCAGGATGGTTGTCACACTATACAGGCTGGTTGAGTGCAAGGAGAATGTGTTGGCTCAAGTCCCTTTTATGAATGGCGCACTCAATATGGCACTCAATTACAACAGGTGATATCAATGTGGGTGTATCCTCTTTATCCTGTCTGTTGTCTTAACATGTAATGTGATTTGTTTTGAATTTAATTCAGCGACACCTTATTCTGGCAAGGTTCAACTTGGGCTACTGTGCCTAGTCATGGTCACACTGTTTGTGATCCTTGAATGTAGCACGGGGCACTCACCAAAGGTCAGCCAAAGGTCTTGCAAGAAGATGATCTGGTTGCACAACTGCCAGCTCTGCATTAAGGGATGGCTCTAGTGATTCCTTCATCAGTTCCTTAATCATTTCCTAGAACGCAACATTCCATGGGATGGATTAACAGACCATTGTGCAGAAAGGTAACACTCATCTCTATGGTTTTGTGGTTCCTTTGTGACTGATAATTTTGTGGTCATAAAGTCCAGAAAGGGCAGTCCATGTATGGAATCCGTTATCTGGAAACACCTTACCCAGAAAGCTCAGAATTATGGAAAGGACATCTCCCATAGTCCATTTGATCTAAATAATCCAAATTGTTAAAAGCGATTTCCTTTTTCTCTGTAGTAATAAAACAGTACATTGTACTTGATCCCAACTAAGATATAATTAATCCTTATTGGAGGCAAAACCAGCCTATTGCGTTTATTTCATGTTTACATGATTTTCTAGTAGAATTAAGGTATGAAGATCCAAATTACAGAAACATCTGTTATCCAGAAAACCCTAGGTTCTATACCTGTACCACAGACAACAGAATCTTAGGGCTATGTGACACTAGGAGGGTTATCTTTTAAAATCCAAATGTATCTAATATTTTATTTTAAAAAACCACAACCAAACTCCATGCCTGATTTTATCTTATTTATTAAAAAAAAACTTGACTTGATCGCATCGAGGAAAAAAAACCAAAACCCGAATTGCTAAATTTTTCAGACTTTTTTTTACCGAATTGTTAGAATTTTTTGGGATTTTTTTGCCCAAAACCCCCCAAAAAGTCAGATGCCTCTCCTACTGACTTATACAGGACCTCGACAGGTTTGAGATGGAGGATTTTCAGATTCAGACTTTTTGCAGCATTGGGATGTAATAAATCTCAAAAAATTCCAGTTTTCGTTACCTCTAAAAAAGAAACTTTTAAAATTGAAAAACTTGAATGTTTCGAGATATTAACATTCAGATTTTAATAAATAACCCCCTAAGATTTTTCGATAACATAGTGAATACACCAGCAGATAAAAAACCTAGCGTCACATAGCCCTAAGAGTCAATTGCAGCTGTAACTGCAGCACTTCCTATTTATATATAGTTATAGCTATACCCTTATCTAAAATAAGGGTAATATGAAAAATAGCAACATGCTGTACAATTAACTCCAGGAGACACATAAAGGCCTTGAGTTATGCTCCAGCAATGAAAGAAGAAGGAAGCCGAGAAAGAAAACATCTAATTGGAGATCAAAGGTTTGGATTCCAGTAAATCAGGGAGGGATTGGTGTTCTTAACTTATTATCTGCCATAGAGGACAGCCAAGCTTATCGAGCTGAGAAGCTCATCTACTCTTTCTAGGAATTGTATTTACCAGGAGGTGGATATTAAGCCCCGGCTTTTGGTAGCCATAGCTCTCAACTGCTGGAGATGCAAGAATACCTCCCTGGGCCTGATTTTATCCATCTCTGAATGTGTTAAATTATCATTGATGCACCTTCACCAGCAATGTGTCCTGTGCAATTCTATGGCTTTAAACTTCCTTGACCTATTGTGATTTCAGGCACAGGTACAAATATGAAATCTTATACCATTTTAAAGGAACTTGATTCACAAGGAAATCATTATTATTATTATTATTATTATTATTATTAATAACATGTTTTATAGCACCAACAAAGATAGGTCCACCCTCCCTTAACAGTGGTGGAGCAACATAATATAGTCTTGGCTAATTCTGTGCTAGGGGTAGTTCTTCCGCCGTGACATTTTAAGATTAAATTGAAGCCTCTCTATTCTTATATAGACAGCAGTTTAAAAAAAAAATCATCAATGTACCTGCTCTGTTAGTCACGGGGGGCTCTAAAAGCTTAGTACAGTAATGGGACATATTATCCAGAATGCTCGGGACCCATGTTATTTCAGATAACAGATCTTTTTGTAATTTGGATCTTCATGCTTTAATCAACTAAAACATCCGATAAGCATTAATTAAACCTGCTTTTGCCTCCAGTGATTGATTAATTTTATCTCAGTTTGGATCAAGTACAAGCTACTTTTTAATTTCAGAGAAAAGGGAAATCATTTTTAAAATGTTGTATTATTTGGATAAAATGGACTCTATGGGAGATGGCATTTCCATAATTCAGAGCTTTCTGGATAATGGGTTTTGGGATAACGGATTCCATACGTGTATCTAATCGGACACCAACTAAGGGGATCCAGTAGAACATTTCAACAGACATTCTTACAGCAAAATCAGCATCTGCTTATGCCCTAAAAAAAAGAGTGACCGTAGATGTAAATCTTGTATGGTTGGTAACAATGATCACATCTTTTTGTGCCTGCGAGCCACATTCAAATGTAAAAAGAGTCAGGTAGCAACACAAGCATGAAAAAAGTTCATGGGGGTGCCAAATTATGGCTGTGATTGGCTATTTGGTAGCCTACAGAAGGTTCTATTTGGCAGTATACATGTTCTTTATGCCTCCAAATCTTGCCCCAAGCCAGTAATTAAAAAATATGCACCAGCTACCTTCTACTCTCTTGAAAAGGCTATCCACTAGACTAGACACTGAAAATTTGTTGGTAGGATTTGCCTCTATTGATACATAAGAGGTTGGGCTTTGATGTTGGGGATTCGTCCTGCTGGGGATCTGCATGCTTTATGTCTATGAAGGTTTTCATCTATCCAGGTCATGGTATATCTAGTATATCACCTCTTTGGATAGTTTCACTGACCATTGTGATTATTGGCAGAGTTTATATTCAGAGGTTTTCCCATACTTCAGCTGAACTGAAGAAGCTGGTCGGATTTCAATGCTTAATCAGCAAGATCAGCATGTTAATTCACTCAACGTGTTCAATTGGGCTGAGTTCAGGGCTTTGTGCAGGTCAGTTAGGTTCTTCCACACCCCTTTTTGGGTTTGCACTGATATGCAATAGAGCCCTAGTTTGCCCCTGAGCAAAGCATCAATTGATGACAATGGTTAAAGGGAAGACATAAGATGAAGTAGTTCAAGACTAATTACTTGGGATCAAGCTAGAGGCATAGTCGGGTGGCAAAAAGCAATATCCAGTGCCAGGGAATGGTCATGCAAAAGAAGTCAAGTACCAAGGAGACCCTGTAGAAGGATCTGAATACTCATCGGCCAGATTACACAGTGAAGGATGCCAGATGCCGACTAAAAGTATTTGAGTAAATGAATGAGAGGGAACAACAACTGAAAGATAGGACGTGTACCACAGTAGTAAATACATACACCATAACTATACAACTGGGCTACTTCAGAATTGGAAACTCAAAAAGTAATGGGGCCCAAGCACAGAGCAGAACAGATGGGCTGTGACCAAGAAACAGATGGAAGGACAATCAAAGAGTATTATGATGTTACACAGCTACATATATCAGTATATAACTGCCAAGGGCTAGCTGCAGCAGTGTACTTTTCTGCACATCTGTACAAGGTGAATGAACAAAAGTTCTGCAAATTATTGTATTAAGCCGTGACCATGGGACTTGGAATAAAGTTTGTTCATAAGCCTATATCTCCTCAGATATTCCCAAAAGCTCACCTCTGTGTTAAAAATCAACAGTTTCACAAAGTCGCCATATAATCGGCAGCAAAGCCCTTTTCCACCATGAGATAGGGCCTACATGTTATTATCGCTTTATTGCGAAGGAAAAATACTAGCCTTGCAGTACATAGCCAAGTTAATGATGATAATAAATGTGCATAACCCACTTCTGCAAGAAGCCAACTAAAACAGCAGCCGGAACTTGGACTCATAGAGGCAATAATCAACAGCCTTTTCATTTAGGGCATACTTACATCTAACAACATTGACCACAACCAGAAAGAACCTGCCATTATCTTCCCTGTATTTGTTTCCCGGGCCTATAGGGTTATTACTTGTTTTCAATATTCCCCTTCTCTTCCTACTCTACCCTTCTCCTCTTTTTAACATTAAAATAAGATCTGTCGGTAACAGTTTTCAGCGTGTGCCTAACGTGCTATTTACCTTCAGCTTGTTAACACCTCACTTGTTTAAATGAAAAGCATAATTAGTGTGAAGGTATCACTTTGTATTGTGCGGAGAGCCCCAGGATTTTAAAGGCGCAAGAACATCAAACATTTCCTTTACTTTAAAGGATATAGTCATGACATTATTACCTGTGATCTCAAAGGGCAAATGCTCTATCATCAGAAGCCTAGTAACCATCAATTATACTTTAAACTGTGGCAACAAGCAGATGGAAAGTTGTGAACAAATAAGCAGAAGACAAAAAACCAAACCCAAGGCCTTTAGTACTTTGAGTTGGCCCTGTGCACAGTTCATTAGAGTATTCACATAGGAGAAGGTGAGATTTTTGTATTTGTGGAGGCTAATTAAAGACATTTTCTACGCAGAATGCTTTATAGCAATAACCCCCAACTCAACCAGTGGCTTACGAGAAATACATTGCTCACCAACCCATTGGATGTTGCTCCCAGCTCGATTGTGCATGCACAAAACTGCGCTCGAGCATGCATGCAAAACTGTGCATCTGCAGAGGGGCAATTACGCAAACAATACCAGTGGCAGTTGGGGAGAGACAGGACCAGACATGGGGTAGGTGACAGAGCAGGTACGTGCCTGGTGCCACCCCAGCTTTGCGCCCTAGGCATGTGCCTACTCTGCCTACCCCTAGTTGAGGCCCTGATGCTTGTGTTGCTCCTCAAAACTTTTTACATTTGAATGTGGCTCACACGGGGAAAAAAAAGTTGGGCACCACTGTTTTATAATATCCCAACTCCATGCATAATACCCCAGAACACATGGCAGGATAAATGCAGACCCTGTGTTCCATTAAAAAATGCCCCAGAACACAGGGTAGGATCAATACATCCACAATAACCCCAGAACACATTGTAAGATAAATGCAGTGTCCATTTTAACTGCAAGAGAGCACACAGTAAGAAGCGATGATTTCATATATAAATCAATCTTGTGTGTTGTAGGAAATTTGTTGATGTTGGTTGGGGAGGCTTAGGCTACATGTATTTGTCCTTCAATGTTTTCATTAGACAAATACTAAAGCAACAGTAATACATATGGGGATACTTGCCTTTAAGACGCTGTTGGGGTTATTTACCACCTGCAGGGAAGTGTCCAAAGTTTAAGAAACATTTGCCGTCCGCCATGTTGCTTACACTTTGCCGTCCGCCCTGCAGGTAGAATTGTCGGAGGTCTCTGCGCTGATGTTTGCCCCATGAATATATAGATGCCTATGGTTGGCAGTGCTATATTTATAAGGGGGCATGGCCCTTCTGCCCGTGCCTGTCCTCTTACTTACATGCCATTCAGACACACAAATAAGGGAGTGCAAACAGACACAGGCCACATCAAACCCTGTACTTGACCTATGGCAGGTGGTAAGGACACGTCTGCCTCACACTCACCAATGATCCAATGATGATTTTTTTTTTTATCTGGAACTTTTGTGCCACTTAATGCTTTTGCACTTTAGTGTGGGGTCTAAGTAAATGAGCCCTTGTGTCTAGATTGTATAGATTGTAAGCTCCTTTGAACAGGGTCTAGGTATGTCTAAAACATTCTGTGTAGTTTATAATGTGTGAGAAAAAATGCTATAACAAAATTGCTCCGCAGTTGATGTCAGAAAATAATTCTTTCCCAGTTAGAGATCAAAGAAGAACAAGTCTGAATATGCGGAGGACAATTTGGAGAACAGCACCCAATACATTACCTTAAGCCGATGCATTACATCACTGCCCTGGGAACGGCCGGCCAATAAGTCACAGTTATATTTACATGTGGAAAAGTTTCCAGGCAGCGTGGGAAATTATTCATGTGTGGGAAGACAGGGGTATATCATGGTCAAGGGTATTTAATGAAGGTGTTGACATGCTAACATTACTGTTTCACCTGTCTCCGATCTTAACGCCACAGGCAAGTCTAGAAACCCATTATACATCATGTAAGCATCTATCAGTTCTGCAAGGAAGCCCTGCTTGAGGCAGGGAGTCATCAAAATAAATAATAGAGTGAGGTTTGGACTTGTTATTTCCAGTAGTCTAAAGGTAGTGGGCTACTAAAAGAAACAACAGAATTCTTTAAATCGAAAAGACTAATATTTTTTCAGACTTGACAGATATTTCCGTGTAATGGATGAGCCACAATTGTATTATTCCATGCAATATATATGACCAAAAGTAGGCAAACATTTTTTATAACTGGTTATTTAAGCCACAGACGCTATTACTGACTTAGGTGCTACTGCATCATACAATGACATGCTCCCTACTTTGTGGCAAAAGTTTGCAGGAGGCCCTTGTTTCTTATTCTGCCTCCTGGGATAAAAGTAACATCCGTATAGTGCTGGTTCTAATAATTGGGAGCAGAAGAACTTGACAAGCCTCTAAAAGTGGCCCACTGTCTTCTACTCCCAATTCTTATCCCAACTGCAAAATGAATTGGATCATTGAGAGCCAGGCCTGATCCCCAACATCAATGTCCAACCTCACTAATGCTCTTTTGGCAGAATGGAAGCAAATCCCACCAAGAATGTTCCAACATCTAGTGGGGATGAGTAAAGGTTGTTGTAGCAGCAAAGTGAGGAGCAACTTCATAAAAGTACCATTGGTTTGGTAATAAGATGTTGGACAGGCAGCTGTCCAAATACTCTATTAATCTATAAAAGGATTTCAGTAAAGCAAGTGCTTGTCCCGTAAGGCTTAAAATCTCTCTTTGGTTCATTATGCACACTGAGACTGGGCATTCTGCAAATTCTGCATATGTTTAAATCGTAGCCATTTTTGCAGGATGTGATTGAACCCAACACTTAAAACAGTATTTCCCAAACTATGGGTCTGGGTCTACTTGGGGCTTGGAGTAGTGGTGAGGGAGGTAAGTCTGAAGACCAGTTTAGGTGAGAATTGGAGAATGGCCATTTGCTCTCTCAGATACATCAGGAAGCCCAGCTTGAAGGTCAGTTAGGGTGTGATTTGGGCGGATAATTATTTGCTGCACTAGATATTCTTGGAACTATGACTGAATTACTGATACACAGATTCCAATATCCGTATTTAAGGGGGCCATAACCAATGGTCACCAAAAGTGACCAAAGTAAACCCCACCAACATCTAGAGTAAACCTGCCAAGAATAATGCTTCAATCTTCTTATAGCAGCAGTTAAAGCAGCAAAGGGAAGAGCAACTTCATATTTATCCCCTTGGTTAGGACTTGGAAAGTTGGCCAAATAGATGTCCACATACTTTTGATGATATTTTGTACATTTTTTACAAAGCTACATACATGGTAGCTGAATTTGAAAAAAGACATAGGTCCATCAAGTTGAAAGTATAATCTAACAGTTGCCTCCTAAAATCTAGTTTATCTAAAAAAACTAAAGAACCGTTCCTATGCACAGAGCTGCCTCCAAATTGGGTCTGTTAGGGCAATTAATCTCAGTTTTATACACTTTAAATGTGTTTAGGGATTATTTTTCATTTTCTATTAGGGTTATGAGCACATCTGAGCTACAAAAAAACATAAGTTATTTTGGTGTTCCATGAATGCCAGAATTCCCAAAATTGTATGAAGAGGTCTGAGAATGTTTTTTTCCCTTCATAAAAATATAATTGCAGAATGCTATGTGTACCATGGCTTTTAACAGAACTGCCTAGAAAAGAGCATTAATAGATAGGAGGGGGGTAGTCAAATCTGTGCTGATTGGTGAACATTCTGGGGAATAAAAAACAAGACCTGTAGATCATGACTCCAGACTGGGGAGCGGAGACAGGGCCAGTTATAAGTGAAATAACTGAAATAACTGAAAAGCTCCATTTATGTGAAACATTAGAGAAATGAGCATAATCACCTGAACTAATTTGCATAACTAATTTGCACCAACGATTTTGCTTTTGCCGTACTAATGATAATCATCAACATGTAAACCAAAGAAATGCATTTGAGTACGCGATAATTAGATGGAAAATCACATTGAAAGGATCAGCATACTAAATAGCATTCTTAAACTGACAGAGTGATATACTATAGAGGATGTATTCAAGGGACCAGCCAAATAAAACCAAGGGTGGCTCTGGCCTACATAGGTAGACAAGAAGTTCTGAGAGTCCTACACATGGGAGAGTCCCAGTAACTGTGCTCACTGTTACTTGTGATAGTCAATTGTTAATAGAAGGTTGCTAGTTGTGTGCCTGGTGCCTAGTCGCACAGATCAGACGTTTCTAACCACATTACATGACCTTCAGTCACTGTTCCCTATTTAAACTCACAAAATGATCACATTATATTAAGCCAAGAATGAAAAGCCTGGTTAGCAAAGAAGCCCTTCTGGCCTGTATATATATACATGATCAAGGCCAGCCGAGAATAGTGTATAATTGTATCCATCAGTCCATGGCACTATTGGTCAGACCAGTGCAATTTGTCTATCTGCATGTGTTGCCACTTTACACAGTATCGCATTCATTTGGATTATCTGATAATCTAATGTATTCTGGGTCTATGTGACTCTTCAGTGAGGAATATGTAGCAACTAGCAAGAAAAAACATGATTCCAGCAACTTGAACCTTTCCAGTTCACTCAACAAATTGATCCAGATGAGGGTAAACTAGCCTCAAGGGGGACATATTTCTTCCTGACCCCAAAAAGGCTCTGGATTGTTCCCTAGATCAAGTACTACTGATGTTTACCCCCTACTGTTTATGAACTCAATCAATAAATCAACCAATAAATCATTCAATGCCCCATCTCTTAGTATGGAATTCTAGGTTGACGAAGAAATCTCATTGACTTCACTTTTAGTTGATGTCCTCTTCATAGCCACACCATCCCACCTTGTATATATAGTTATACCTGTAGACTATATCCTTTAAGATGTCCCTGTTCTAAGAAAATGAACCCCAATTTGTCAAACCAATCATTGTAATAAAGGTTTAAGTCTACTATTAAGTCTATCATCTAACCATAGTTTTAGAACAGGAAATCTTCTATTTATAGAGTAAATGTAAATGTCTACCTCCGGAACCTGGCTTAAAGTAGAAAAACAAAACAATTTACGCAAGTAGGAATAATGATTGATCAAAGTTAGCAGCGCAGTTATTAAACGAAGAGTGTGAAATGTAAATGTACCTGTCAATAATTCCCTTGTAAATCCAGTCAGCTGAGGATTGTACCCTGTTTGCTGATAAGTGCAGGGCTCCTTTGTCCTAGGTAAAAAATAAAACTTGTCCTTTGTACTGATAGTTTACAGTACAGTTATGGGACTGGTTCAGCACCTGGGTTTTTCTTTTCCTCATTTAGATCACCATACCGTAAGTCTGTAAAAAAATCATTTAAATATTGATTAAACCCAACAGAATAGTTTTGCCTCTAGTAAGGATTCATTATATCTCAGTTGGGATCAATGACAAGGTATTATTTTTAGTGCTGGGTGAATCTATCCCGTTTCGCGAAAAATTAGCAAAACCAGTCGCATCACGTTTTCGACATCGCGTCATTTTCGTCGCACGTCGCGTTTTTTTTTTTTTTTTTTTTTTTTTTAAATTCGCCCATCACTAATTATTTTATTGTTACAGCGAAAAAATTATCCATTTTCAAAATTGTAATTATTTGATTATAATGGAGTCTATGGGAGACAATGATGTTCTTCTATAATGCTATATACCAACACATCTTTTCTCCAAGGGCCTTAAACCAAATAATCTATGTGGGGCAAGTCCATGTATGTTCTTGCATTTTTTCTGGGCCTGCCCCATGAAAGTCAGATTTAGGGGTAAAGTGAGTCTCTTTTTAGTACAAAGCGTGACAAATGTCTAACCCAAAGAAGCATGCCTCCTGAGATAAATTCAGAACATAGTTCCAGGCAGGTATTGTATTCTCCTGAGGTTTTCATGATAGGAAGCTGCGTATTGCACCTACTTTATTGCATCTTGTCTATATAAGTTGAAGATGCCAGGTTCGAGAAAATCAGGGGCCCATGTGTGAATGAACTGGCCACATCTCTAACTCAGGACATTGACTAACATGGTACAACATGCTTCTGATTTGCAATCAAATATGTGCTATGATAATGTGCAGCCCACAGCCTACCTCGTCTACTTTCTCCTCCTCTTCATCTCTTTTCTACCCTTTTTGATTGCTTCTTAGTTGTTCCTGCTGCAAACCTTCAGAAGTGATGATACAACGGCTAAACATGGACATGCTGTGATTTCTTTCTGTTAAAGTTGAAAAAGAAGAAATGAAACCTTTTTAAAAAAAATTAAAAACTGTGTCTTTAAAGAGTTCATTGAAGAGAAATAATTGTGGGTGTTTAGTAGGAGAAGTGCTAAGGGAAAGTCTGTTCTGTATTGTTCAGCCAACAAGCTGAAGGATTCCTGGCACTCTCACTGCTGAATTATTCCCCCCATGCAGACATTTATGGTATCATTTTCTAAGGAGATGCTGAATGTTCCCTTTTGCGGTGAAAGGACCAATGACCAACCAGAACACAACAGCAGATAAGGTCATAGAAAAGCCTTGTGCAGAGCAACTATTACAGCACAATAATCCCACGAGGAGCCAAAGGACAGGCAGGCGGCCCACAGCTCACATTAGAAAGTGTGGTTTGGCAGGTACTGTACGGAGCTTACTACCACTGTTCCAGCCAAGTGGAATGAACTCTCTCCAAAAGGAATCCCTCTCTGGCTGCAGTTCTTAGCTGGCTGCTGTAAAATTATTTTCTACTGCAGAGGATTTTGTTTTATTTCCAAATGGCAGTGAACTTAAAGGAATCACAACCTTGAAAACAAGACAATCTAAAGACACAGGTCTAGTAACCCATAGCAACCAATGAAATGAAGGTGGCATTGACTGGTCACCTGTTTGAAGGTAACTGACTGCTGGGTTTCTAGACCTTCAAGAGCTAATTTGCTCCTTATCAACTCCATCAACTCCAAAATATGGGACAGTGGTGCACCATTACTGTATATGACATTGCTTGTTGTCTATGGTGCCTCAATATATTTTGCAGACTGGGGTGGCCATTGACCATAGGCTTTTGGTCTCCTCTGGTAAAATGCCACCTGATAAAAGGTTCCGCCCATGTCTTATTGCACCATTCTTGCCCATTGCCATTTGTTATTAGCTGTTTTAAGCCCACAGTGACTTCCTACAGTGCCCTGCTGCAGGCTAAGTGTGAGGATTGAAGAGACCAGCAGAAGCTGTGCCTAAGGGCAGAGACACATGGAGATTCAGAGAGATTAGTCGCATGGCAACAAATTGCCTCTTCTTCAGGTGACTAATGTCCCTGAATTGCCTTTGTTTTCCAAAGTCACCCAAAGTTTCCTTGTGAGGCAACTTTGGTCGACTTTGGAAAACAAAGTGTTCCAAATGCCATCCCGCCGGCAGTTCGGGGAGATTAGTTGCCTGAAGAAGAGGCGATTTGTCACTGGGTGTCCAAACCCCCCCCGGATCTTCCTGTGTGTCTATACTCTAAGAGTGGTGGCACACTACTACTTATGGCTTTGCATGAGGAGATCCTAACTCCTTTGCCATCCTTTGGCTTGCTGCTGCCTCCCTCCCTCTCACCCTCTCCCTCCACACTCGGCACCAGAGGGGGGTCCAGGGATGTCTGGAAGGTCCTCTGTGCTAGTGTAGAGAAGCAAAATTGCATTCTCTGTGCTAGAAAATACAAATGTATGGTTTAAAATGGAAATTCAACACTTACAGTTACCAGGAGCAGCATTTTTGCCTCCCCTGGTAACCAGTGGGGCAATTCTGACTGAGGCGAGTTTCTCTCTTTAGCGCAGTGCTCATGGGCTTTGCCCTTCCGTCTAGCTGTGCCAAGCTCAGTTCTTCCTGCCTTTCATTCAAAATTAGGCACTACTGTACCTATTGATCCAGGGGGACCCTAGTACTACAGCCATTTCCTGACCAGGCAGTAACTCCAGGGTTCACATAGTGCCATCAATTGAGTGCCCTGTATCAATCGAGTGCCCTGTATCAATCAAATACCCTGTATCAATCGCTGCAGCACAGTGGTGCCAAAGGAATAGGGTGCACATGTCACGTATGAGAACACAGAGACTGAACCAAGTCAAACTTTGAAAATATTTAGTGCAACTGAGCGCAATTTGCAACAAAGAACACATTTGTGTTAATTTTGGGAATTCAGGCACGGTAGCAATGGGCACATATGTATCACCCAACAATGGTGGGGAATTCTGGGGAAAAACACTGCATGTGGTAAACAAAAAACACAACATTTGAGCTCAAAATTGCACTTTTCTCCTTTCATTTGTGAATGTTACTGAGCCGTAAGTTCGTCCAACACCTGCAATTAGGAACATGTCCGCCTACTAACTGCGGGTATCTGTATTAGGGTTGCCACCTCACCCCTTTAAAACTGAACACATATGGAATACACAGCCTGCATGGCTAATTAGCAATTCATTTAGATGCATGATACATGGCTGCACATAAATCAGTTCAGTCTGTAGCTTGCATCTAAATGTAAATCTGTATTAAGCTAAATGTTGCACCTGTCAGAACCCTCAGTCAGAGGGAAGGGAATTTCACTAAATACACATTGTTTACATATTAAAGAAGTAGATGAGATCCCTCTGATAAGATATTATAGAGTAACAGAGGAAATTGCTCTCTGTGTGGCACATATCTTATGTTCCATCAGAAATTGGAAACTTTTGCGTGTGTCTCTTTCACTCTACTTAAACTTTCTTACTTTTTGCTTCCTGTTAAATCAGAGTCAGACTAAAACTAATTGTCCTCCTTTTTCTTTTCTTTTGGGTAAATAAATGACCAGACCATACTCCCTATTGTAAATTATAAGGATGATATAAAGTATCCTTATAATTTACAATAGGGAGTATGTGCTAGTAATTTATTTAAGAAGTAACAGTAAAGTAACTACAGACAGTTGGGCCTGGGTGCAGGCTGTACTGCTGTACTCCAGACACAGTTTTCTGTGCACCCCAAGGGGGTGCGATACCAGGTGTGATTGCACCCCCTACACCCCCGGTAGTTTTGCCCCTGAGAAGTCAATGAGGAGTTATGTGACCATATAAAGGCACAAGGCTGCAGGCAGAGTTATACAGGGAACTCTGAGTATCAC